>JAOPJJ010000110.1:4817683-4828235 GCA_027122795.1 Enchelyopus cimbrius | reverse complement strand
GTTGTGGTGTATTATGCTTTAGAATTAAGAGTAATTGCTTCAGAAGCAAATACTTAAATTGAGACTGTGACTTCATAAAATAAGCGATTGCCACACAATTTTACGCACACATAGAGGGAGGGAGTATGATACTATGTGTGTATCCACAGATACACTGAAAACCTAATAATACTCATCCAGGGCAATAACAAGAGGTATCCACAGATACTCTGTGAATACCTAATAACCAGTTATCGTTGCAACCAGAGCTCTTGTGGCGTTAGTGATTTATTTGATGGTAATTATTTTTTCCTCACTTATAATGGAACATACCGTCTGATCTTGAAGGATAACCATCATTATTCTAGGCAAAAAGTAGTATTGATCTACTGTATAACCGGGTTAAACTAATACTATTGCACAAGCGACCATACTGTTCGATGACAAAAACCTGACAACATTTCTAAATGAAGGGTCTTCCTTGAGATGATCTCACCGGGAGAGTTTAACCGTTTCAATTTATTTGGTGTGTCCCTCCGGAATTCTGAAATGTTTGTATGCCCCCCTGCTGGAACCTCATGCCCCACCTTTGCCACCCCAAGGCAAAATCTCTAGAACTGCCACTGCGTACAGCAGTTATCTCATTTCGAACAAGTCCTTTCCCATGCGTACATTGCATCAAAGACCGATCAGTACTCCTCTAACAGTGAATAAGAAAGAGTAAGAGTAAGAATGTATTTAGGTGAAGGATTATATCGATTTTTGTGTTGTTCAATCCATAGCCAGTTTACAGCATAGCACTTCCATAAATTGCCACTAGGTATTGCCCAACGTCCACTTCGGTTAAACGGGTAGTTCTAAACGGGTGCTTTCAGCGAGATTTCACGAATACGAGACGAATAATCGTGATCGAACAATTCCAACCACAGAGAAAGAATTTATTCAAAGTAGTTTTTGCACTTAATATGTGACAGGTTAAAAAGATTCAAGATGTACATGTTGAAAAGACTCAAGATGTAGGCCTACTGTTAATTTAGCTTGGTATCAAACTGAATAAAAAACAAGACATTTAGTGGATAAACAAAACAAAAAAAACAAGTACTCTATGTAAAAACTCGCCAATGCCAAAGTTGTGGTTAAACATTACAGTGTACCATATTTTGTGTGTAACAGTGGTCCTGAATAATGGCGTGACATTTTAAATCAGCCAACATTTTAGTTAACAAGGAAAAACATGTAAATATGAGCTAGCCGACGTATGGACGATGCCTCAAATTGTCAACATGGAAGATAATTCATAGAGAGAAGTAAGGTTATGCTATGGTGTGCAATAAAAGGTCACCATATGGTCACAGGCATGACTGATCAGATATATGATGAATGAATTCACCAGGATGGACGGAAATAGCAGGTTGTAAACGGGTTACATTGATCAGCATTCTTTCTTTTGAGGGCCAGGTTCTCCTCTCATGCCTGGGGAACCTTCAGAGGATGGAAACACAAGCAGGTCAACGATGTTGGACAAACAGCTCCATCACATGTAAGATGTACTTGTACTGGCCCGATCTGCCCGATCTACACGGATTAAAAGCCAAGCAAGACCATTGTGGGATTGTGAAAAATATATAAATCAACCAATGAATGCAGAAGTAAATCATTCTGGTAACTGATGGGAACACACTGAATAGGTTGGCAAGATCACAGCTCCTAAATCATCTCAGTCTTCTGGTCCTACAGAGATGTGAGACAGCCCTACCTCGTTGTCCTCTGGCATCTGAGGAACCTCCTCCATCTGAGGCATCTCTGACATCTGAGGAACCTCCTCCATCTGAGGCATCTCTGCTGTCGGGGGCATCTCTGACACCTGAGGAACCTCCTCCACCTGAGGCATCTCCTCCATCATCTGAGGCATCTCATCCATGTCCTCCTCCATCATCTCCTCCATCTCTGTGCCCTCAGGCGTGCCCACCAGGTCCTGCTCAGCCTGGGTCAGCCTGGCGATCTGGATACAAGATCATACAACCGGAAGTTAGGGTCATTTTGTACTCCTTCAGTATTTACATACATACAAAAAATACATTAATTAATTAATAAAAAAGACAATAATACAAATAATTATTACCTCATCTTCAATGGCTGAAACAATCTCATTCTGGTCTGCAAAAAACAAAGGCTTTTAACAAAGGCTTTAAAAAAAAAAAATGATTCTGATGATTCCATCATTTGCTCAAGCTAAAAGTTTCAACAGAATTCAAGTGAGCCATGAAGTATATTACCGTCCTCACCGGCGCTCCTCGCGGGCCTCTCCCTCCAGGCCCTGAGGTCCAGCGTCGGGATGCTGTTGCAGTTGACCAGGGGGTTGTTGCGGGAGGGGAGGCTGAAGGGGTCCCGCGGAACGCTGTTGATGCCCGTGTTGTCGCAGACGATCTTGGACAGGGAAGTTCTGCCCAGCGCCGCCCTCTGGGCGGGGGTGAACACGCCGGGGTTCTCGTACCACAACCTGTCCGATGACAAGCAGAGCCAAACATTCATGAGGTGGACTCCTGCGCCCTCCCTGCTCCTGGCACCCTCCCTTTGTCACGACGATACGAAACCGGTCTGCATGCGCACCTGTCGCCCTGGCGGACGTCCTTGAACTGGTTGGCGATGAGGCAGGCGAACAGGGGTCCCACGCGGCCCCCGGTGACGAAGGGCTCAGCCACGCCGCCCAGCCACACGTCGATGTTGCTGGGCGTCCCGTACAGCTGCAGCATCCGGGTCGCCAGGCCCGGGTTCCTCAGAACCTGAGCCAGCTCGGCGTGGTTGCGGGGCTGGGACAGCCCGCAGAACCTGCGCCACTCGTTGTAGCCTAGTGTGGGGGAGCACAGCGGGGGGCGGATTTATGACCGGATTCGCCGAGCATTTGCGGCGTCGTTTTGAATCGAAATGATTTTCAAAAACAAGAGGAGAAGAAGAGAGGAGCAACGAGGACAACCTGGTTGAACAGAGGAGCACCAGACCACATGTGTGAGGAGGTCTGGGGTGTGGAAGGGCTTTTCAAGGGGGAACACGTACCAGGGATGCCGTGGTCGCGGCCCCTCTGCATGTTGAGCGACGCCAGGTCCAGCGCCAGGTGCTCAACGAACTGGAAAAGCTTCTCCCTCACGGCGTCCACCAGCATGTTGTCCTGAGTGGCCAGTTTTGCGGGGCGACCCAGCAGACCGCGCAGCAGGGGGTCCACACCGCCTGGCCACCACACATAACCACAAGATCAGAAGGGCGCCCTCGTCGGGCATTCGGTGTTCTTCATCCGGAGCCCCGGGCCTCGGCTCCGCTCACCCTCGAAGATGATCCTCCAGGGAGTGAAGAAGGCCTTGAAGAGCGGCACCCTGGGGAGGCGGGGGATCTCCCGGTAGTTGGCGTTCAGACGCGCCAGGAAGGGCTGGAGGGTCAGGTGGGCGAAGCGGTAGGCGGCGGTGGCGAACACGTTGGTGATGCCGGCGTCCACGTTAGGGTTGTAGCCCGGGTAGCGACCCAGCAGTCTGGACATGGCCTGGTCGCCTACGATGCGGCGCAGGTAGTCCCGGTACACAAAGACCTGAGGAGGGACGTACGTTCAGGAGAAGGAGGGAGACGAGGAAGAGGAGGAGGTGGGGGAGGAAGAGGAACAGATGTTAGGAAGGAGGAAGAGGAGGAGATAGAGGAGGAGGGACAGATGTTGAGGAGGAGGAGATGAAGGATGAAGGAGCATGAAGGAGAGATGCAGGGGTCGGGGTTCACCTGACTGTATGCGCCCATGATCTTGCGGGCCTCCTGGTAGAGGGTCTCCCCGTCCCACTGCGGGTTCAGCCTCCTCAGCTGGCGCGCCAGGCGATTGTGCTCACGCATGAACAAGGTGTGGATGGACGCCAGGACGATGTTCTCATCCACGCGCATGTCCCCTTCAAACAAGACCCGGTCAACCCGTGAGCTACAGCAGTTAACTACAAACGGCTAGCTAGCTATGATAGAGAGAGAGAGAAAGAGAGAGAGAGAAAGAGAGATTGACAGAGAGAGAGAGAGATTGATAGAGAGAGAGAGAGAGAGAAAGAGAGATTGACAGAGAGAGAGAGAGATTGATAGAGAGAGAGAGAGAGAGAGAGAGAGAGAGAGGGAATGAGAGAGAGAGATTGACAGAGGATTGAGACAGACAGAAGTGCGCTGACCTGCGACGAAGCACGGCACCTCCTGGGCATTGCTGTCATTGGTCACCCTCTTGCGCGTTGCACACATGTTGTGCTCCATGGTGCTGAAGGGCAGCAGCTCACGGCCGAAGTCCCTGAACTGCTGGTTGACACGCAGCAGGCCCTCGTTGGTCGTGAGGTTGCGCAGGAACTTGGCCATCTGATCGTCCGAGCCGTACACCTGGCTAAGGTCCAGGAAGGCCGTCAGCACGTTGATCTGCTCGCGGCGGTTTGCCACGCCGCCAAAGTCGTAGGCGGAGTATCCAGTTCCGCAGACGGGTGCGGACCGGAAGACCGGGATGCAGCTGTCTTTGCCGGTGGGCAAGCGGGGGTCGCCGGGAGGGATCTGTGGAGGAGGAAGGCAGGGGGGAGGAGTCGCAGTGTCAACACATCCGTCCGGTAGCGTACTACACAATGAAAGCCTATAAACCGGAACTTAGTCAGGGGGGACCTAGTCAGGGAAGGTGGTCGTACCCGGATAGGGAAGCAGGGCTCGGAGCGCTCGCAGCTCTCGTCGCAGTCTAGGCCGTTGCTGAAGGAGCGGATGCTGGGCGAGAAGGGGGTGAAGGTCAAGTCGTGGTCGTTCCACTGGCCAAACAGCGTCGTCATGTGGGTGTACAGGGTGTCATTGACCACGCCCGCGTCAGTGGTGGCCAGGATGTTGTTGGACACCTGTCTGACCTGCGGAGAACGGACACCAACGGGTTGCAGATGCACACATGGAGATGAACTCGCCGGACATCTGAGTGTTAGCGTTGTTGTCAGCGTTAGCGTCACTCGGGTGTGATGGGGGGCATCATACCAGGGGGAGGAGGAAGTTGTTGTAGCGCCGGGCTGGGTCCCAGCCCCTGGGAAGGGCAATGCCGTCCTCGTACTGCGCGGGGAGCCACCGCCTGAAGGGGATGTTGGAGGAGCCCATGCGAGGGTTCTTCCTGTGAACGGCCATGTTGGAACACGCTTTTACTTTGAAACCTCAATTCCTCCCCCTTTTGTGGAAGTGTGCACATTGTTGCCTTGTGGCCGACAGGGGGGATGTCTTAAGAGGTTGACACACGCTGACCGCCTCAACGTCTCAGGGGTTTCGTCAGCCCATGAATGTATTTACTTGTGTCATCTCTGTCCACATGTTGGAGGTTTTTGTGCAATGTTTCAAAATATCAACTGTTGGAACTGTTGGGGAAGTTGATCCTGAGTTCATGGCTGACAGGAAGTGATCATTATGAGGGTCGCTCTTACAGGTTGTTGCAGATGCTGGAGGCGGTCCGGTACTTGTTCAGGTTCTGGATGGTCGCACAGGAAGGCTGGCTGACCCTGACTGCACACCCAGAGATCTTGGAGAGAACCTCCAGGTCTTCACGAGGGAGCAGATCTGGAGAACAGCAGATATGGGTTCAGAAAACCACTGTGTTCATGGGTTTGAACTCGGTGTGTGTGTGTGTGTGTGTGTGTGTGTGTGCCCGTATGTGTGTGTGTTCTATACAGTGACTGAGTGTGTGTATGTGAGAGAAGGCTTGTGACTTCAAGTGAGAGGATGTATGTGTGTGTGTGTGTGTGTGTGCATGTGGATGTAGGTGTGTGTGTTTGTGTGTGTGTGGATGTGTGTGTGTGTGTGACCTGTGCCGTTGAGCGAGCGCTTGTGCACGCGGTGCACGCGGTCCTGCAGCAGCCGCAGCGTCTGGGCCATGTAGTCGGCCGAGCGAACGGCCGAGCGAGACTCTCCGCGTGGCTGCTTCATCAGACGCAAGATGTCCGCCGGGGAGACCACATCCCGACGCACCCTGCTCAGACTCCTGGAGGGGGACGAAGAGGTGACCACGGTGACGGTACGATCGGAACCGTTGCATTCATATGGTGATCATCATTGTAATGGGAGGTAACCATGGTAACGGTACGATGGGGACCATAGCATTAACATCATTGGCTTCATCATCGTTATAGTAAGGGGTAACCATGGTTACCCCTTGGTACAACGGTACAATGAGAAACATAGCATTAAATATTATGATGATCATCGTTATAACAGTTCGAAAAATAGGTTGTGAAGCGAATCGGATCATGAGTAAATTGTAAAGCTTATTATGAAAATGAAACAGGATTGTATAGAATTTTTTTGGTGTGTTCATTGTTGAATCATTAGATGAATGAAAAAGTGACATGGTATCCACTCACGGTATCCGCTTACAGAATCATTTTCTCTAAGATGACATTAATTCTGGTTAAAACGGAATAAGATTCAGATTTAAAAAACTCACTCATCTCTCGAGTACTTGTACGCCTCATCCACCAGTTTTTTCGCCTCTTCAAAGCATTCCATAAGATAGGGGCGACCCAGACCTTCAGACACAAAAGCATTAATAAAATAAACCTTCAGATACAATCGCATTAATAAACTCAACCATAAATATACTTCAGCTACAGCATTAATACAATGTACCATAAGATACAACATCATTAACACACTAAAGCAAAAGATAAACCCAAGCTTTATATTTTGATTTGGAAGTGTGGAGTAATGAGAAAAAACTACTTCACAATAGACCAAAATGTATTCGTATTCGTTTTTGAAATGTTAATGGTGGAGAGCTTACTTGATGGCTTCGAACAGGCCTGCATCACGCAGATGCCCAGCATTATAGCGCAGACCAGCAGCTTCATCTGTACAAACGAACAACAAAACCCGACCATCAGCCACCAGTGCGGCGCTCACGTTACCCTGTCACAACGATACACCAGCCATGCTCCGTCTACCAGAGAAACGCTCTTACCTCTGCAGGAGGAGTTTAAAAGAACATGAAGACCAAGGTGAAGGTGATGTGAAGCCGGTCTGTGTCAAGCCTATTTATAGAGGCAGTCTGAGGCCTCTCCCAGTGTTGATGGATTCAGGTGGGGTCAGTAACAGTAAATAAAATAGTTCCTACTTCCTTCTTCTAGCTGACCTGGATAAAACGAGGCGTATCACTCCATTAATCAATTTTCCTAATCAAGAACCGTTAGCGTCCAATAACTAACTAATAATAACTGATAACTTACAATAACTACTAACATATTTGCTAGCATATGTCATGTGGTTAATAGTTGTTTTGTTTCTTCCTTTCTTTATCACTGGCAGCCTTAAGATATTTTGTATTTTGCATAAGACTTTTAAGAATTTAGCAAAAAATCATGTAAAAAAATCTAAAATACTTTCACACACAACAGTGTGAAGGAAAAGCCTTCTTAGTAGTGTGAGTATTGTGTGAGTGTGAGTGTAGTATTTGTCTAACCCATAGATTAACCATATCTGGTCAACATAACCTTAAAGTACTCTCTTGATGTGGGACAGGGACATCAAGTCCCTCTGTGAGAGATTAGACATCCCTCGCTTATACGAACCTTCGCCTCATGCGGCTGGACAGCGGGTTAGGAGGATATAGACAACTATTGTTGAGATTCCTCCTCAGAGCGGTAGTGGCTGGCACCATGTGTGCGAGCGGCTCTTGTACTCCTTGATCAAGCTTCTTGTTAATAAACTCTGTTAAACTCATAAGTCATCAAAGTTCTCCATTTCTTTAATCCTAGAGCATATTGAAAACTTCCAGAACAAACAGGAGTTACCCATCCCTCACATTATTTGCCATTTAGTTAATTATTGCAGAGGTAAAAATTTGCTGACAAGTGACCTGTTCTCTCAGGGTGCTTAAGCCTGATGTTATCTCATGAGGTTATGTTATCTATGTTATATATAATATATATAGCCTTAAAAGGTGTTAAAACATAATTTTAATCCACCGTTGTATGTCCTTTTCAAGGGAAATCATTTAAAGTCTTAAAATTAGACATGTTTTATTTGCAACAATTCACAGGAAACTTGCAATTGTCCTACCTACCCACAGTTCCTCTTAAGCGAGGCAAACTGTGTGGAAACGAGGAAGACAATTTGGTGAAACCCTGTTGGTGCAACTGTATGACTAGACATTTGACGGCCCTCACGTCTAAGAGATGCTCAGTGTAGGATCTTCTGGTCTGGTACCTGAAGAAATCATAACTCAGCAGCAACACACAAACATTTGGTGAAGTAGTAACAAACTATTGCCTAAGACGTGATGCCTGCGTTACTGCTTTCTGGAGGGAAAGCAGTCATGAGTCGCTGGTTGCAAAAGCATCTGCTGATAGCATCTTTCTGCCCATTCCTTTCAGAAGGAACTACTTGGACTGTTGCTGTCTAGGGATAACACTGTTAGAATTTCCTGATATCTGAGAGCTCAGAGCAAGCTTTATTACTTGCAGGAAACCTCGTTATCTTTATAGGTGCGAGCGTTCTGGAAGATTGGCACATTATCTTACTCAACAGCTCCCGGCCCCCGCCCGCCACCCACATGGCGCTGACCACAAGTCCACTAGTTAAAAAATCTCTAAATTAGTCAAATGAAGTAAAATATAGAAGTTACCTACAACAACAGTTTACGTACAGAAGGTCAAGTACAGAAGGTAACACTAAGGTAAAATACAGAAGGTAATATACAGAAGGTAACACTAAGGTCACATACAGCAGATGACGTACAGAACAATCAAACGGTAACATTAAGATAGTGTACAGAAGGTAGCATTAAGCTAACATACGTAAGCTAATGTACATAAGGTAACATTAGGCTAACATACAAAGGGGAACGTACAGACTTGAACGGCCAAGTATCGAACCCAATCCATCCAGCACAGAGGGCGAACAGCCTGGCCCATTGCATCATGATGGTTAGGAAGTACCATGTGATGGGCCAACGGAATGCCATGCACACCCAGCTACTAGCCTGGGAACCAGCTAGCACACTATCACCATAGGCAACAATCACTATGCTTCACTACTTGATCTGAAATGTGTGATGTAACACGTGGCTACATAACATAAGAAATTAAATTACATTTAATTTAATTAAATGAAAAGCAATTGCTCCACTTAGAATTTTGGCTAAGTTTCAAGACAAAATAAACAATAAATGGCCGCCTCCGCCCATTCATTAGACACCCGCAGGCTCCAGGGGAACATACTGTATTATGTTAGAGGTGTGTAGATAATACTGAGTACGTTTTTAGCCTATGGGCTCAAGGATGCCTTACAACTAGGCCTTGGATAGAACCGTTACTACCTACGAATACAGGTCAGATGGGTAGCTGGTGGGAAAGCTACTACAGTATATACGCTTTCAGCCACCATGATACCCCTACTTACAGATGTAGAGTCCTGAGAACAACAGGGGTTGCTTCATACGGCCATCCAGCAATTCATGCACCATAAATACATTCCTCCAAGAGGCAAATCTATCTTAAGAGAACGCACCTGTAGCCCTTACCGTGGTGTTACCACACCCATAGAAAGTCTTTGTTTGTAATATGCCTCCACTGTTTTTGTATATGATTTGTGTGAGCGGCGGTCTCTGTGATTTAGATCACTGATTCTCAACTGGTGGGTCCTGACCCAAAAGTGGGGCGCAGGGCCGTTTTGAGTGGGTCGCGGGTGCTGCACTTTTCCCTGTAAATTTGGATGTTAAAATGTATCAGCACTTTTCTATGCAAATTCATTTGGATGTTAAAATATGTTCACGAATTTGAGCCGCGACTTCATGTCTAAGGCAGAAGGTGGGTCTTCACGCTAGACCAGTTGAGAAACACTGATTTAGATGACATTTACGATAAGGAAAGAACCAAAAAGGAACGCTTCCTGGATGTAACAAGCGAGACATGCAACGATAAAGAGAGGATGATGAAGACAACCCTTTTGAATTTTGGGTGGATTTACGAAGGCAAGAATTGTTTACAAACTTACCCCCCCACAGATTCTTCCCATAAACATATTTATATTGTACTTCATATCTTTGTATCATATTGTTATGTACAATGATTGTAATCATAATTATTTTGTATTATATTGTTTGTATCATTTGACCTCTTCAATTTGGAATTTAGAAAAGAATAAAGGGTTTCCAACTATAAAGTATTTGTCTTCAAATTAACAACACTGGAGAATAGAGGATGTTCATTGATGATGTGAAGTGCTTCATTAAACTGATATTTTTCTGATGTTGGGCAGTATTTATTTTCTTTCACACAATCATTTCATGGTCACTAAACACAAACTGAACAATGTGACTTTCATTCTGTTATAACAAAGTTACCACTGCGGATTTTATTTTAATAGAAAGTCAATGGAGAATCTCTCCACAGCCCTAAAACTGGCATATGGGCCCTGTTTTTACGCAAAGAACTTCCTTGGCGTACGTGTGTCGTGCGTTGTTTGCCTGCATTGCTCACATTCCCAAACCGCACCTTGATAGATAGATAGATAGATAGATAGATAGATAGATAGATAGATAGATAGATAGATAGATAGATAGATAGAT
>JAOPJJ010000110.1:4628569-4644265 GCA_027122795.1 Enchelyopus cimbrius | reverse complement strand
AATTAGTTCGATGAAAAATATGAACTTCATTTGGATACAAAAATGGGTTTAATGACTTATATGCATGTATACTACAAACACATTTTTTTCTGATGGGTATTAAAAAGTGTTAAAAATACTTTGTACTTTACACAGATAGTTATAGATCTGCATTGATACATTCTTTGGTTGATTAAGCAATATTATTAGGAACATATGAGTCAAACATCAACAATTTCAAATGATGGGTCATAATAATGATGGAGAGACAAACAGAGATAGACATACCATTACCATTAGTCTGGTATTAAAACTCATTTTGTTAGAATTAAATCAAATAATACTGTCAATTTACCTTTGGCTCAGTGTCCTCCTTTAGTTTGTCATGCTGTCTAGAGTAACAAGTACGGGCCAGGAAGGCAGTGTACTTGCTATATGGTGTCAGGTCTGCAAAAGGTACTGGATTAAATTCCTCCAGGACAAAAAGCACTTCCTCTATAGCGCTAACACATGCTCCATGTTGGTGAAAACACTTCCTCTTTAGCGCTAACACATGCTCCATGTTGGTGAAAACACTTCCTCTTTAGCGCTAACACATGCTCCATGTTGGTAAAAGCACTTCCTCTATTCTGCTCACACAGGCTTCATATAGGATAAAAGTACTTCCTCAATAGTGCTAACACATGCTCCATGTTGGCTAACTCTACCTCTTCATGCTCCATCTTGGATAAAAAAAAATACTTCCTCAACAGTGCTAAGAAACACATTAGCATGGAGCTAACACACATATTAGCATGGACAAAAGGTTCTTCATGCCTGGCGCTAACAAACGATCTTGGATCAACATACTTCCTGCTAATGCAAACTTTATCTTCATCTTAATCATTCAACCCAGAGTATCAGGTGAAGTGGGTATCCCCCAGAGTATCCCTCTTTCCTCCTGGGAGGAGAGAGGGAGGTGGTCCTGGCTGGACACGTTCTGAGAGGGGGGTTCCTGGGACCCTCCTCCGATCAGCCAGGCGTACAGCGGCCCGACCGCAACCGAGCCAACAGCGGCCTGTTGACCCATGCTGGACACCACGCGGTGCGCCGTGATTGGCTGCTGGAAAACAGGCGGGGCCACGTAGCGCAGGTAAGGGGGAGGAGCCCCAGTAAGAAACAGGGGCGCGGTAACGAGGGATTGTGGGTAGGAAACATGGCGCAGGGGTGTGGCTAGCGGGCCAACGGGGGTTTGATGTTGCAGTTGTTGAACAGCGAGCTGGACTTTTGACGGGTCCTCCTTGGGACCCAAGGGGGCCTGGAGGAACAGGTCAGGGAGCTTCGGGGACCTGAGGCTAAGTGCGAGATGGTGGACGTCGGAAATATCGGGGGGATGCGGGCCGTTCAGTCGCTGTGGCAGTTGTGGGTGTGGAGTTTGATACAGAAGAGGAGTGGCGTTATTTGGTACGGGCGTCTGTCCTTCTGCGTTAGAGTTGCCGTGTGGCAGACTCCGCGCAGGCTTGGGGGTCAGACTGCGCTCCACTACAGCCTGCGTGGAGAGGGTGGTTGGTGGCAGAGGAAACAATGCCCTCTGCTGGTCTGCAGGAGACAATTCACATACTTTGTGAATGAAAGCCCTGAATTTCTGTATACAAAACAGCTTAATCAGAACTCAAAATACCACAAATATTTGTGGTTCAATTGCAATTAACTTGATTATTTAAAATAGGCCCACTGTACTAATAGGCTGTACTATTTTAGAAATTTGCATTTTTTTATATAAACCTTAAAGATAAACTGACAGATAAGTCACAGGGAATGTTAAATGGACGTAACAGTAAATATCGTTGCTATTTTTAAGTGTCACTGACCCACTGGAATGTGTGCATTGATTTAATTTCGTTCATCATTCCAGGGAATACTGCTGAGGAGCAACAAGCTACTTTACACACCTAGTCTGACCAGAGGGCTGCTTTTGAGCACAGCTCCACCAACGTCTGAAGGGTGTGACAAAGCAAAACAGGACACCTGTTTAAAAAGGTGTACCACTCAAGCCAAAAACAGGAATACATTATCTGGTTGAAAAGTAATCACATTAAACCCAATCCCATGTTTTTAAATGAACATTTAATATACCTCACAGAGAAAAGAATGACGCATCAAAAGAGGGAACATCACTGGGGGGTCTGGGCACACGGTTAAGGGTGGAGAGAGCATCATTTCAGTTTTCAGTTTGGCGGTAAAACATGATCAATCATTGCCTTCATCGATCTATCATTTCAATCATTCCTTCAAACTATTTATTGCAGATGGAAAAGGCAAAAAGCGGACAAAGAATTCATAAAAATAAAAATAAATCTATTCTGTACTCCCATTGGATGTTGATAGGTTGCCATTGTATGGCTGGCTCTTCTAAGGATGTGTGTAGCTACTGTTGATACATAATGATATATGTGACAACATATATTTACATACTGCCGGAGACGTTTTACGGAGTATATTCAGTATGTGACATCACAGAGAGCTTTAATTTGTACATTATACAGATTCTAGTCTGTATGTGACATCACGTATACAGCTTTGATTCGTACATTATACAGATTCTAATCTGTATGTGACATCAAATATAGATCTTTAATACTCACACAGACTATTGTCTGTATGTGACATCACATATAGAGCTTTAATACTCACACAGACTATTGTCTGTATGTGACATCACATATAGAGCTTTAATATTCACACAGACTATCGTCTGTATGTGACATCACATATAGAGCTTTAATACACAGACTATAGTCTGTATGTGACATCACATAGAGCTTTAATACTCACACAGACTAGTCTGTATGTGACATCACATATAGAGCTTTAATACTCACAAAGACTCATCTGTATGTGACATCACATATACAGCTTTAATGGTATGTTATACAGATTCTAGGCTGCATATGAAGTCACATTTAGAGCTTTACTCCGAACGTCGTAAAAAGTATAGTCTGCAACCAAACGTACAAACCAAGGTCTAGACGGAGCAAGTTGCGGTGCGACCCTCAGATTAAAGTGATCTTACTACCTGAGAAATAATTTAGGGAGCATGTGTGTGCGCATGTGTGTGTGTGTGTGTGTTATGGGAGTGTGTGTGTGTGTGGGGGGGGGGCTGAGTGTGCTTTCAAGAAATTAGTTATAATTTCAGCTGCATCCAAAATACACAGCCAGGTTTTAGATCATAAACTGCGGCTACCATTCACATCAAACATCAGTCAAAGGTCACTCATACAAAAGCACGTGCACACACGCACCGTAACACTATTACACCAACAGAACACCGCACACCACCGCCATGCTTTATGAACTCATTTGTGAACACGGACAGCACAAAATATTGATCTAGTACTGGAAGGTCTCGCTATGACCGGGTGGCTTTTCAAACGGAAGAGATGGACAAGATGGACGAGGGAAGAGATGGATGTCCAAGTTAAATGGCCTTTTTTCATTCTTTTGATAAAAAATATAATCCCTCATCAGTTAGCGTGAATACAACGAGAAGTGAGCTTGATATACAGAATGGAGGAAGGGCTAATAGTGTAAGCTATATGTTGGTTAACGCTACATGAAGTGAGCTTGACACACAGAATGGAGGGAGGGGTAACTTTAAGACTAGCAGGCTGAGCAGTTTCTTGACTGTCCTTTCCGTAGGTTAGTGTGTGGATTTGGACCAGGGCTCAGGAAGATTTTTAACTACACGGTTCCACAAAGAGGAATGAGATATTTATTTATATATAGTGATCTGTTTTTTGATATTATTGAATTATAATTATGTAAGAAATATTTTTTTCTTTCATATTCATTTATAGACTAATATTTCATACATTCATTCTCTAACACTCTAATCGTATTGACATTTATTAACAGTAAACTATGAATATATATCTTTTTTTAACCCCACAAGTAAAGTTTTATGACACCCAGTGTGGCCGATGACTTGATATATAAACAGAGGAACTGACCAATCACATGGTCCCGTACCGATTGCAAATACATATTTACATAATGCAGACGTAAACCAACGACGGGAATGTTGCACAACGATGGACGGTTTCGGAGTAGATAAAAACCAAGTCAGAAAAATACTTGTAACAACAAAAATAAACAACTACACTCTTCTGTTAGTGTTGAGGATTGAGGACCAGATTCTCTCTTAACACACAACAGAGACACTTGGAGAAACTTCTATTAGAATGTAACTACCGGTAGTATTTTTTCATCTGCGTTTCATGCATTTCCTACCAACAAAGCACATTGCTATACAAACAATGAACAGTGTTTGTAATTTAGTTAAAACGTACAGGTCACCGAGCAAAATAATGGAATGAGGCAACACGAACAAATACGTTATTGTAAACGGTAAGCTGCAGTATCCATCTATGAGATACAGGATACCGGTGTAAAGTAAGATATTGAACTGATCTATGAGCTACAGCATAGAGATGTAAAGTGAAATATTCTATTTAAACATTAAGCCTCAGGTGAAGACGAAGGCATGTCCAGGGCATTCTCACACAACCGGCTCACCGGTGTGTGATCACCCAGCCTGGAGCCCAATAAACATGCGCAACTGTAAACAGATAGGAACATGATCTGTTTTGAAGAGCTACAGTCGCTATAACTTAATTTGGAAATAGCAGACATGAAATGTCTTTCAATTACTTTCCAAATAGAAGAATTATTCCCCTCAGAACCATTGGCAGATATCAACTAAGACTACATTTTTGATATAGACTTCTCATCTAATTCGATATTTACAGTTTCAAACTTTGGTCGCAAGTTTTGGATAATCCACATATGGTACGAGTCAGCCGACGGCGATGTGGTCTGACTCCAACTGCCTCTCGAGAGACATAAAGGCTGTGGTAAAATCAGCCCCATGTAAACAAATAGTGAGCAAATGGGAGTTTCCCCCTCTGGATAATGATGAGTTAGTTTTCTGTCGTTGCGTTAGATGTTAAAGTAACTGACATATCTTTCCCTTTAGATGTGCAAATCACTCAAGGATAAACAAACCGTACACGGACAATAATCAACATGATATCTAACTATACCTAATATCCTATAATTGATAGATACATTTATAATATAGATAAATAGATTCATCGTCTATCGTTGCACTCTGAGAAACAATGTAATGCCACAGAAACAAAAAACAAGATTGCATCATTTCGTTCACTTGAAGTAAAACGGTTCATATTCACGTTTCTGTTCATCTTCACGTTCGGTTAATCGTCCCGTTGTTGTTTGGTGAAGTAGGTGTGCAGGCCACTCTTTTTTTTCCTTTGTTTTCCTTTGTTTTTGCGTTGCACAAGACGTTACCGACTAGAGACGGAAGCGAAGAACGAGGAGCACAAAATGGCCGCCGGGGGGACAAGAGGTTGACGGTCTCCCATCACGAGGGACGGGTGTGCAACGGAGACCGATGTCGTGGTAGTAGTAGAAGAAGAAGAAGAAGAAGAAGGAGAAGAAGACAAAGAAGAAGAAATAGAAGGAAAAGCCAGGCCAGGAAAGAGGAGGAAGAGGAGAAGTAAGAAGCACTGAAGAAGAAAGATCACTTTGACTACGAGGGGTATTATTATTATTATTGTTAATATTATTAATGATGGTATTGACAGCCAGCGGAGGGTTTAGATGTGGTTTCTGTAGTTATAGAGTTATTAGAGTTACAGAGAGGAGGGAGGGAAAGGGCGGAGAACTTTGTCTGTCCAACCCCCAACAGGGGATGTGGTGTAGATGTATGGGGAGGTTTGTCTACAGGTGGGGATCTGGTGTAAATGTTAGGGGGAGGTCTTAAGTCTACATGTTGCTGGGGTTTTGGTCTACAGCTGGGGGGTTGGTCTACATGCATGTTTCAGAGGTCTAGGTCAAAGGGTTGGGGGTGGTCTTTAGGTTGGGAGGAGGTCCGTTTACATGTTTGTGGGGAGTCCAGGTGTACATGTTGGGGGGGTGGTCTACATTTCATGGGGGGTGGTCTACATGTTGGGGGTGGTCTATATCCTGGGCTTAGTCTAGATGTTTGGGGGGTGTTCTACATGATGGGAGGGTCTACATGTGGGGGGTGGTCTACATGTGGGGGGTGGTCTACAAGTTGGGGGTGGTCTACATGTTGGGGGGTCCAGGTCTACAGGTCGATGAGCTGGTCCACCAGCATCATGGGGCGGGTGATGCTGGGCAGACTGGTCTCCGAGCCGCCGCTGTTACTACGGGAATGTCCTTCTGAAACTGTCACGCACCATGGGACCACACGGGGGAGAGACGGGAAGAGAGAGGGAGAGAGAGAGGAGAGACAGAGAGAGAGGGGAGAGAGACAGAGAGGGGAGAGAGGCAGAGAGAGAGGAGGGGGAGAGAAAGGAGGAAGGGAACCAAAGTAAGCACAGGTCACAAGAGGCCAAAGGAACAGTTGGAGGTGGAGGCGGAGTGTCCATTTTGTCTTAAGAAGTCATTTATCTGTCCCCTTCGAGGATTCAATTGATGATATATGCTCTACATTAGCACCATATTTCATATATGATACATGTTTACACCCTTCATGAGGTTAAAGTATAATTTAGGAATATAATTCCTTCTGGTCACTGAAAACCCAAACGACTTATTTCCTAACAGAGCCGGTACGACTCACGGACACTTGCGGTCCAAATCAACGATAAGTTGTTTGTTGTTGATGTTCAAGGTCACGGTCAGGGTCAGGGTGCCTTCTTACCTTGGGAGTTCTTCCTTCCAGTGACCGGGATGGGGTCAAATTCATCCTCCACCACGCCCACCTCTGCAGTGGTCCCCTGGGTGTCAAAGTCTGACAGCAGGAGGCATTCTTAAAGGAGAGATGGAAATCATCAGGCACCGGTGGAGTACCTCTCATACAAGGAAGACACCATCAGAGACGCAACAACAGGACTGCAAACCATACATCATCGGCTCATTAGCATTAACATTAGCTGTAGCCTTAGCATTAGCGGTAGCCTTAGCATTAGCTACCTGCTTGTGGCTGCATGGTCGGCCCCGACAGGAGGCTGAATTCGTCAAGCGCGGAGGCGGCGGCGGAGGTGGGAGCGGAGGAGAGCGAGGAGTAGCCACTGGTCCGTCCTCCTCCTGCTCCTCCTGTGGGATCGGAGGCGGAGGAGGAGGAGCCGACAGAAGTCAGGGAACAGCCCAGGAGGGAATCATCTGCTGCTGCGGCCTCTGCTGGGGGGACAGGTTAGGGGTGAGGGTCCGGTCGCTACAGTCTGGGATAAGTCTCAGCACACGGGGTGTGGGGGGTGTTTACCTTTGGCCGAGTCCTCAGAAGAGCCGCCGAAGGGATCAGCCAATGAGAGCAGATCAGGAAGTAGGAGTGAGGATGTGTCCGGAGACTTCAGTCCCTCAATCAGCTTCTCTGATGGATGGCGATGAGGGCAACATGGAGGAGGACAGGAGATGGAGGACACAGAGTTAGAAAACAGCCCTAGTTTGTACCTTCCCATATCCATTAAATCAGTTATCGTAGCTTAATCTTTGGACTAATATCAGATACTAGTACTGAATCCCTCTGATAGAATTACCAAATAAGGATTTGCTATACGAGGATAACTCAATGTTTTGTTCCATAAGAGGTGAGCAGATACGTAGCGCACAGTAGTAACTGGATATGTCCCTAATGGACTGCAGCAGAGCAGACCAGCAGACGCCTCCCTGTAGCTATTATTACCTGGTGTGCCTGAAGGCTGCAGACCGTTGAAGGGGTCGGGCAGGGACAGCAGGGAGGCCACAGAATCACCGCAGAGAAGTCCGGCAGCGGGTCTCTCTCCTTGAGGGTAAAACAAGTCTTTAGGACTTAACTGTTCAGATTAGTTCACAAAATTATGGACAATACAAGTGAATGTATCAAAACACAATCGTCATTCTTGATCCACAAGCTGCTTCCGTATTGGGGTCATAAAAAATAAAAATATAATATTTGTTGATTAACCATCATTTTGAACAAAGGGACGCCTGCTGTACAGATGACCATAGCCAGTAATAACAATATATGGACAGAAGACACAGAGAGACAGGAAGCAAGGATACACAGATAGGAGACACAGAGAGTAGGACAGAGGAAGCAAGGATACACATACAGGAGACAGAGTAGGACAGAGGAAGCAAGCATGCACAGATAGGAGACATAGAGAGTAGGACAGAGGAAGCAAGTGTACACAGATAGGAGACACAGAGAGAAGGACACAGGCAGTAAGGATACACAGACAGGAGACACAGAGAGTAGGACAGAGGAAGCAAGGATACACAGCCAGGAGACACAGAGAGGAGAACAGAGGAAGTTAGGGGATAGGAGAAGAGGAACCAGGCCACCGTTTGAAATAGTGGCTGTATCGAAGCAAGACCTTAGCGTTTATTCCAGCAGATTCTGGTGCAACGTTTACATTACATCACTTTGAACAGCGGAAGCTGACATTGATTTACGTTGGGCTGAGAACGGCGTAAATCTGTCCAAGCCTTCCGCTACTCGCGAGCGAAGCTGAAAATACGCAGCACTGACTAGGCGACGGTGATAAGACACTTGGAAAAGAGTGGCCGGCCCTCTCCAGGCATCTGTTTCTATTCTTTATGAAACCCGGAGCTGGAACAATGGCTCAGCATGGAAAACTACTTAAAGTATCGCTATACTCAACGGCCAACAAAAAGCTTCAACTGAGCAGCAACACATTCGTTTTTTATGAGCTGTGATTAAATGCTAAATCCCCCAAAAGATGGACTCAACATAGAGGGATTTGAAGTTCAAAGGGCCCCTCAGCTGGGCAGTGTTGATATGTACACCCTCTGGGCTGTGCGTCGTACATCTGCCTGAACACTTCAATTGTGAAGTCACGAATGGCCAGGGAGCTCACCTTCAGCCGGCGAAGACAGCAGACCGGGAATCAGTTCATCGACGGTCACCAGGGTCGTTTCCGAAGGTACATCTGAACCCCCCCCCAAAAAAATATGAAAACATTTCAGCTCACCTACCACACGTCACAGAGTCAAATAAATCAAGGTACCTCATCAAACAACAAGCGGGGGGGGGGGCAGCTTACCTGCGGGCATGACGTCCTCCGTGTTGATCAGCTGGCCCAGGGCCAGCCCAGAGAGGCCGTCCTGCTCGTCAAAGGGGTTCCACTGAGGCTGCGTGGGGGTGGAGCTGGCTGAGCCCAGGGAGGGTGGAGAGCGTCTGTCCCTCACGCTGGGCTGCACCCCGTCCTCCGCCACGCCGGGCTGGGCCGTCCCCTGCACCAGGGCGGGGGGACCTGGTGGTCTGAAAAGGACACGCCGTTCACATCATGATTCTCTCATCAGTTCAAGCCCCACTTGATCTGGCTGAATGTAAGCCATGAGCTGATGATGTGATTAGATGTTGGAGATGGTTGCTATGGCGACATATTCATGATTCTTGCATTATTTTCTAGTGCGAGGCGTTGCAGTCAAGGGTTTATAGATTGCACACGAGGACTGAACAACAGCACATCTGTGTTTGTATTATGTGTCAGAGCATTCATGAGCTTATCTGATTGGCCAGTGAAGACATCAGTCAGAGCTGAGGGCGATGAGGCGGGTTTGTTTACTGGCTCAGTGCATCCTCTCCCAGTGTGTCCTGTGGTTGCTGTTGATGTGTTGAGGCATTCACTGGAACATCTGCCACAGCCGCTTCCTCTATGCCCATATTTGAGCAAGGAGGCGGAGTCACAACCTGTTGCAAAAAAAAAAAATACAAAGATGGGTAACGTTCCATAATAAAAATAATAGGTGGAATGCATGCTGGGTAAATAATGCATAAATTACGTAATGAATAAACAATGACCAAATACATAGAAACTGAAATGTAATGGATACCAAATAAAATGCAGACAAAAAAGGTGATTGAAATGAACTTTTATTGTTTGTTTTTGTAATGACATGACAAAACCACAAAGGCAGTGACGACGGACAGCGATGTGATCACGAGATGGACGGATGAGTTCACCATGGGATGGATGCAAAACCAACACAGGGGAACGAGAAAGATAAAACCATAGCTGCAGGATGAGGACGTGGTAGGGGGTGGTCCGGTATGCAGGTGGGTAGGTGCTAGCCGAGGAACTGAAACCATGGTTACCATCTTCTCCGTATCAGCCTTCTGAGAGCCGGGCTCGGGGGCTTCGGCAGCGACAGAACTTGGAACAGGTGCCGGAACAGGAGCCAGGACCTGAGCCAGGACGGGAACCTGGGCAGGGACCGAGACCGGAGCCAGGACAGGAACCGAGACAGGAGCCAGGACTGGACCTGGGACAGCCTGGGCCTGTTGCTGGGGGCCAGGCTGGGCCTGTTGCTGGGGGCCAGGCTGGGCCTGTTGCTGGGCGACAGCTGGTTTGATGGGGGAAGGCTGAGCGCCTGCCTGCTTGCGTCGAGCGGGTCGCTGGGGCGGGGCCGGGCTGGCCGGAGGCTGAGATGCTCGGTTCTGCTGTTGCTGGGACGTGGGGCCCGAGGCGGGCGCGGGCGGACATGTGACCTGAGCTCGACTCTGGGCCGACTGAGCCTCTACCTTGGCCGCAGCAGACGACGCAGTGGGCGCGGTTCCGGTGGCGGCCACCGGGGGCGCCGGCTGCCGCAGACAAATATCACGGGTTCGTTTTTTCCCAAGCATTCACAACTTTTTGAGAAAATACAGCTATAGGCCTAGACATTGGGAGCTGCTCCTGGCGGCTGTCATGAGTAGAATCTTAAGTTATATACGCTCTATTTCTAAAGACTTCGTGAAGTCATAAAGCGCTGCAGTATCATTCGAAAAATGCATCTCCTCTTTGTATTTCCACCCCCTACATCAGACAACCTCCCAAGCAGCGACATGTGAAGAACGTGAAGATTTTGTGTCCAAGTTGATTTAGCTTAGCTTGTAGCGACAGAGACAAAAGACCATACCTGTTTTTGAGGCGCGCTTGCGGGCTGTGTGGTGTGGTTGAGAGGGAGGCTGCTGGGGACCTTCTGTGAGAGCAGAGCTGCAGCCGGCTGAGACAGGTCCAGGCTGACTCCTAGTGGCGGTACACAACAGAAATACTCAGAAATACAAATAGGACGTTCTGAGGCACGACGGATATGAGGTGGTACAACACTTTTTAGTACACAATTAAAACTGCTGGTACACAAAGAATGTACACAAATCTCCACAAAATAACAAAACAAAAAAAACTGTTGATGAAAGTGGAGCTCAAAATGGCAGAATGCAGTTAGACATGCAAGAACAGCAGCAGCTACTCCCTAAAATACCTCTCCTCTCTTTTCCCTCAGGGCATGGTAACTAGTCTTACACTGCAAGTCCAGGGGAGGAGGAGGTCTGGGGGTCCATACCTACAGACTGGGCCGGTCCAGCAACGATGTTGGCCCTCTTTCGGGGCGTGAGCGCGGCGGGCTGGATGGGTAGGATGCCCGCGCCGGGGGTCTGTGCGTGGGCCGCCTTGGGCCGCTGGCGAGGGGTGATGGAGGTCTCGGTGGTGGGGATGGGGTCCGTCAGTCTGCGCTCAGAGCCACAGGGTGTTAGCGTCCCATAGAGCGTCACAGTGTCGCAAAGGGTAGGCTAATATCCAGTGCGATCATTGAAAGCTATCGTTGAATGCTAATATGGAATGCTGTCCTTGAATGCTAAATGTTATAATTGAATGTCATGATGGATTGCTAACAATAAATGCTAACATGAAAGATATATTTGAATGTTATAAGGAATGCTAACATGGAATGCACAACATGGCTTCCGGCTCACCTGGCCTTGACCTGAGACTGGCTCTTCTTGGCTGCCGCTGCTGCGCTAGCTTTGATTGGCTCAGGAAGGTTGGACGGTAACGGAGCATTCTGCAGACATGGAGAGATTGTTGTGGTTCCTGGTTTGACATATATTTGCCATGTGAGAGGTTGCGTGTACAAACTGAAAGCATTTTCCTACCTGAAACAACAAAGAAAAAATATTTAAATTGTAATTCACAAAAGTTATTGAAAATATCCAGAGCTATCAATCGATGGATATATGTATACACATATACATTGTTGTTGATCGTACTGTACAGTATATTAACGACACACCACCCATAGTAGCAACCATGCAGAAATAAAAATCCCCATTGAAGCCCATTAGAAAACCAATCCCAGAGGAACCAAGAGGCGTGCAGCGTTCTCCCAGACACCAACCTTCACATTCTGAACCGGACAGGTCCGCTGAGACAGTTTGAAAGCCAAGTAGGACACTTGGAAGACATCAGGCCTCTTGTCAGGGTCTGGCTCCAGCATGTACCCTGACAGGCGCCATTACACAGAAGACGAAGACGAAGACGAAGACGAAGAAGAAGAAGAAAAAGAAGAAGAAGAAGAAGAAGAAGAAGAAGAAGAAGAAATGAAGGAGAAGAAGAACGAGATGGAGGGAGGAAACAGGGTTTAGACAAGAGAGCTGGAAGGAGTCCAGTCATGGTGCTCGTCACGACGCCAGCCGAGCACATGTACGTAAGGGTCTGCTTTCAATCAACTCCCCATCCGTCCAAACCTAGTGTGGATGGTGGGTGGAGCCTTCTCAAGGCATTTGCCTCCAGTTGATGCTTTCACAGCTAACGCTGTGACAAAAATCATCATATGGGTGTGCAACAGATAACCTGCTCTGCTGGCAGTGTGTGAGCAGCAGTGAGGAAAGTCACACCAAGCCACAATTAACAAATATCCTCAAAGCCCACCACCAGGAGAAAGCTGAAACACGACCGGGCTGCTGCTGACGCACAGCCAAAAATAACAGAATGCAGGCTGTGATCAAAACGCTAGGGGGGATAGGGAGGAGAGGAATGTGTACTGGTGGTATCACTTTGAGTCATGAGAATTGATTGAATAATAACATTGACTGATAGTCATCATAATGCTAACTAATCTAAACGCTAACAAAAATCCAAATGCTAACAAGATGATATGCTAAGAAATGCATATGCTAACCGGTTATTGTGCTAATTAACCTATATACGTAGACAAACCAAATGCTAGCAAAATAATATGCTAACTAATCCATATGCTAACCAGCCAACATGCTAAGCAATGCATATCGTTATGATAATAACTTGGCTTGCTAACAAACCAATTTGCTAACGTATCATTTGACTAATGAATCAATGCTAACCAAGCAATATGCTTGCTAAGGCATAAACAAACGAATCATTACGCTGATGAATCGATGGGCTAACAAAGCACTGTGCTAGAATTAGTATTAGCTAGTATAGGATAGGTGAAACACTAACGTATGAGGCAGTGCAGGTCGTAGGAGTAGCGCGAGTTGTCTGGGATGGTGAAGCTGCCGTCACATATGGCCACCTGGCTCTCGCCGAAGGGCAGCGTGAAGAAACACAACTTATACAGCAAGCAGCCCAGCGCCTGGAGACACACACACACACACACACACACACACACACAAAGACACAAACACAGAAAATATAGGTCAACTACAATTAAACGAGCAGATGCATGTAATTCACTATCAAAAGAACAGGTAATACTCAGAAGTGAACCTTTGTAGTTACGAAGCTAGCCTATATGCATACATACCCAGATATCTGCTTTAGTTGTGATGATTTTGTTGTTGTACAGATTCACCATTTCAGGAGCACGGTATGATAGAGTTGTGTACCTAAATGACACAATTAAATTTCATTAAATAAACATATGATGATATATGACATCAAATCATACACCACACCATTTTGTCGAATACTGACACTAACTCATCAGCAAATCATCAACAAAAAGGGTTTGTGTTTATTTCACTATCATACAGTATTTAGTTGACCAAAAAGACAAACTTTTTGATTTCTTCTTCCACTGTTGCCACCCCCTCATTCTGCGGGCTCTGGAACTTATCGGTGGCGCTACCAAAGTCACAGAGAACGTAGTGGCCTTTGTCATGCAGCAAGATGTTCTCCACCTAGAGGTCAACACAGGCGGCACATATAAGAACTACAGAAGCGTGTAAGAACTACAGAGGAGCATATACAAAATACAGAAGTGTATTGGAACTACAGAGGAGTATATAACAAACTACAGAAGCGTATAGGAACTACAGAGGCGTATATAACAAACTACAGAAGTGTGTTAGAACTACAGAGGTGTTTTAGAACTACAGATGTGTTTATAAGAATATGTCTCCAACAACGACAGATGTGTATAGGAACTACAGATGTGTATTGGAACTACAGATGTGCATAGGCACTAGAGATGTGCACAAGAACTACAGATGCAGTGTTGTTAAAGAATGAAGGAGGACCTTGAGGTCTCGGTGGACGATGGGGACTTTGCGCTGGTGCAGACAGGACAGGCCCTCACACGTGTCGCAGAAGATCTGCAGGACCTCCGTCTCAGCGAAGCCCGTCTGCAGCCTCTGGTTCATCAGGTTGACTACCTGGCCACCTGAGAAGACATCCACACATTACAATGGAGGAAAAAAGGATGACAAGTGGCTATCCACGCCTTGCAGGAGTCTTGACTAGCCAGTAAGCATGGGCAAATACACACATCTTAATGATCACAATGGTCAAACGCAGGCATTATGTGAAATGAAATGGGTTATGGGTTTTACTTTGACCCCATGGTTTGAAGCACGAAAGCTGGGTTAATTTCCATTGTGAGGGAGGACTTCAACACAAAGGACGGTTGGGTCATAAATCTAAATATCTGAACTACCACAATCCAGCCTGGTCACATCTCGGAAATGTCGGCATCTAGTGGTCACGGGAAGGATTACAAAACTGAAATTAGCGATGATACCCCTCATTGAAGCAGGAACCATTCCTTTCATGTGTTCAACTGGAGTACCAGCAGGGTAAATAACCAGGGTTTATAATCAGGCTCTCTACCTCAAACCATAACAAAAGGCGTAGTTTGTGACGTCGTGCAGCAGCGTGGGAACACGGAGATGTTGTGTTTGTCGCCACAATCATCCCACGCCGGACCGTGTTTTGATTCAGAGTGGGCACCGAGAGGAAGGCCGTGCACAGACAACCAGCTTATCAATGTGTTGGTGCAGATCCATGTGCTGCGTGCAGCCATACGTTATATATATTTGATATAAATTTAAATATAGTCAATGTATGGGTACACTATCCATCGCTTGTATTAAGCCCGTTGACAAGGCATACTTAGCTAGATCGGAATTAATTTGTCTTATGTGTCATACGTCTCCACAAATCAATCAATCAATATGTCTCGCCACTGTCATGTACAGTACCGTCATCAAAAGTAAGAGACTAAAACTAGGGATTTCTCTGGGTTTGAACATGGTGGAAATCATTGGGATAATGTAAACACACAAGTTACAACTCAACAGATATATAACCTAGCTCCAGCCTCCAACCCTTTTCAAAAGATAAAGAGTTTAGAGAAATGAGAAATGTACGATAATGACGGTTGAATACGCTGAATATGCATTAGAGAACAAAAACAATAGTTTCAGAGAAATTCTGGCTCAGACCTGACCAGGGATGGGCTGTGTGTATGCAGTGTGTGTGCGGCCGGGCAGACCGCCTACCTTTGCAGTAGTCCATGAGGATGAGGACCTCCCAGACCTCCCGTCCCCCCACAGCCGTGATAATGGAGTCAACATAACCCACAATGTTCTTGTGGCCCACCAGGTCTTTCTGCAGAATGAGCACGCAGATACGAGAGACAGGAGGACATTTTACCACGGGTATGAAT
>JAOPJJ010000110.1:4503589-4520707 GCA_027122795.1 Enchelyopus cimbrius | reverse complement strand
ATGAAGAAGGATTAGGGTAAGGGTTCACCTGAGGGGATGAAGAAGGATTAGGGTAAGGGTTCACCTGAGGGCATGAAGAAGGATTAGGGTAAGGGTTCACCTGAGGGGATGAAGAAGGTGTGTCCCTGGCTCAGCTCCACCTTCTGGCAGCCGTCGGCTCGGTCCCCCAGGAAGATGTCGCTCTGCTTGCCTGAAAGCACCCAATCCTCGTACAGGGCCAGGTTGTGTGGAGTGGGAGGCACCAGCCAGAACACCTAGATGGAAACACAGCTGGACGTCAATGCAGTTCCTTCTGGGCCGAGCAAGTAACAATGAATTGGATTGGAAGAAAAACAGTCTGGTCATGTTCATCATGATTCATTTGATACATAAATATGCGTTCTGTCTCACAAAGTTTCTACCTCTCTTCCTAAGGTGAGGGTTATAAACCTTCACCCTTAGTCCCCTCCCTCTCAGTGATCCCTACACAGATTTCTGCAGGTGTGTTTGAATGACCTACATGTATTATGAGTTGACGAACTTGTAAACCAAATAGACACGTTTGGACCTTCACAGTTTCTCTATCATAATTTACCTTTTGTCCCTTGAAGACGTGATACCATACTGAAGTTCCTCCAAAATCAATGTGGAAGTCTGTATAGCAGCCCTTGACGCTCATCAGACAATACCTACAAACGAAGAATCACATTCATCTCAATCATGACATTGTATATTATTAATACTAATGATTATGTAGTAATTGAACCAAGTTAAGAGATCAATAATAATCAAAAAGGGCAGCGTTCTGGCATGTTATGAATGCACCTTTGTGAAGTTAACCCTCTGAAAGGCCACCACATCCATTATGCACTGCAAGCAGATGGACACACCTCCTCCTCTTTACAGTATTGTACTATCTACACAAACTAAAAAAGGCATACATGGTAGCAACATGAACCCTGAAATGTGAGGTATTTTATCGTTACTTCTTTGCACGCTGTGTGTGTGAGCTTTGATTAGGACGGGCAGACAGAACCAATCAACGATTAGGGAGGATGCAATTACAACAGAGTGGTGGTAAGATGGCTTCACGGCTCCCTGCAGTAATGCAACAGCTGCTATAGCAACCACTATGTGTTCCCACAGGGAACAAGGGCCGTTTAAAACACTAGCAGTAGAGAATGAATAAATGATGTTTACAATACATTTTCTACCAATATTATGAATTGAAAATCTGTTTAAACTGGTTCCAACAGCAAACCACACTTTTAGGTTTGCAGCCAAATTCCCAAAGGCACACACCTCTGAACTTTAGGGTACTTCATCTCAGAGATCACGTTGGTCGACTCGGTCTGGCGCTGCTTGAGCTCAGACGGCCACATGTTGTCGACCCAATCCACCAGGTCCACCTGGAAGAGACCATTCGTGCTGGCTGACACTCTTAAGATCGCGTACGAGAAGAGACCATCTGATAAGATTTAGATTTAACGAGGGACTTCAGTAATCGCAGAAAGACTGTAGAAGGCATGTCAAAGAAATGCAAATAGATAAGCCAGTAACATAGTAATAAAGGAGGAGCCATGAGTGAAAACATTATTTTCAAGCCCAATGTTTACATCATTGGAAACTTCATTGACCGTCACCCATCACTGGGGTTGACCTTCTGAGAGGGCAGTTTACCACAGTGGGTCGTTTGATGAGGTGCTCCAGCTTGGTGTGGCTGAACTCCAGGCTGATGACGTTGAACAACTTCTCCCGCTCCTTCTCGGGGGTCTCGTAGTAGCGGACGAACTGCGCCATGCTCATCTCTGAGCCCTTCTGCGTGCTGACGTCCATCACATCGACCGAACGCCGACTGCCTGGAGAAAACCCAGAGCGCTGTACTTATCAATCAGTCAATCATGGATAGAAGCCCTCAAAGTGTCTGTCAGAGAGTAAATAGCGTCCATTGTTATTCTGATGTTCCCTGGGGCATCCAATTCGGAGGAAATCGACAAAATGAAGACCACTTACCAACTAAACCTTTAATTTCACTGACGGTAAATTCTTGGTCAGGCATTCTGTAGGGGTTTAAACAAAATAATAGACAGAAAATCAGCTGCATTTAAACCTGCAGCAAAAATAAAAGTGTTTCAAAATAGAACTGTAATTACCTGATCCCGAGGCCATCTTTGTGTTTGAATATGAGTGGGCTCCTTAGAGCTTCACGCTGAACATATTCATATGTGAAATCTGTGACACAATATAAGTCCAGTATAAGTCCAACGCATTTTCAGAGATCTTAAGTGAGTTGTTAATATGTATAATTAAATCACAATGGAAAAAGTGGTGTATTACCTTTGCCCTCCATCGCATGGACAAACTCTGCATTGTATCTATTGCTGGCGAGTTTTTCCTCCAAGCTAAAACCTCTGATGTTGACAATTTCTTCCACGTCAGAAAAGTCTTCATTTTCATCGTACATCCTCCGGCAGATGGAGCGCTGCAACACAAAATAAACATGATGACAATGGCACCAACATCAGCACTGAGAGAAAACGAAAACCTTCTTAAACGGTTAGTTCAGAATTTGGGATATTGGACCTCTCGTCCAAGTGAGCCAGGGTGTTATTTATCACTGGAGACGTTTTCAACACATTTCATTAAGTTCTTCTAGTTGGGCTAGTTTACCGGTGAGAGGCTAATGCAAAGTAACAGAAAGTGTTAGCCTGCCAATAAAAACAGTCTTACCCACTCAACAGTACAACAGAGGCAAACGCCAAACTATCGATGTAAATGTCTATGTTTATAGAACCTAGATAATAACAGTCGGCCACTGCCGTAGCCTACTATAATGCTGCTGCTGAGACACTCAAAAGTCCCTCAAAATGCAATTCAATGCAGGGTTAGTTTTATTTCTATCAACACAGACATTTACATCGATAGTTTGGTGTTTGCCTCGGGTGAACTGTGGAGTGGGTAAGGCTGTTTTTACTGGCAGGCTAACACTTGACATGTTTTCCGTTCACTTACGCTAGCATGGCGCTAGCCTAGCACCAGCGAACTAACCCAACTAGAAGAACTGAATCAAATCTGTTGAAAACGTCTCCAGTGACAAATAACACCCTTGCTCACTTTGAAATGAGGTCCAATTTCCAAAATGCCGAACTAACCCTTTAATGGAGCATCATTTCCTAGTCATTCCACTGCCCTGTAAGTTCTGTCATATGTCACGTATATATTTATTGACAGACAATCCTACTGGCATAGTATTCTGGTGTAGTTATTACACAAAGTTAGGCTTGTTAGCCGTTCAAAGGAATCACAACGACCCTTTTTTATTTGATGATTCAACTTGTGTGGCTCTATACAAATATTGATGTACATAATTTACCACGAAACATTACAATACATGTACAATAAATGACTGTTTAAGCTCAACAAAAGCTAATGATAACGATATTCAACCAAACTGTTGATAATAGGCATGTTAAAGCAACGTTGATCTTAGCTCGGCTAAATAATGAGCTAGCTGTCTATGTGATGCTTATCACAGCTAACGCTAGGTTGTAGATGGGATGCTACACACCAGCTAACGCTAGGTTGTAGATAGGATGCTACACACCAGCTGGCGTCCAGATTCCGCACACGTTTCCATGCTCTGAGCCATCATCTGGCACGGAGGGGGGGTTCCAGTGACTTTGTGTGGAGAAAAATAAATCGTATTGACTTGAAACTTGCTTAGCAAGCTTTCTGGTTCAAAACAACGGAACCATGTTTTTGTTGTATTACGTCACCGCACCAGGAGAACCATAACATTGTAAGACGACGTCACGGCTCCATCAGTTCACTACTTCACACCAATGAACCTGCTCACAAGGGTGGGGATTTTTTTCCCCTTCTAGAAAGGAAGTCTGAGTTCATTGGTCGATACCAGGACATGTGCTATTCATTTTAAATCACTTCACATTTCATTAAGAGAAACCTTTATTTTGTTCACGCTACACCAAAACATATTACAAGTTTATTAATTAAGGTATTACACAATCAGCTTCGCGTAAGATAACACGTATGCGTGTTATTATATATTTAAAGGTAGATCACACAAGACATTATGCATCTTTTGAAGGGGATCAGATATGATCGTTGTTTTTCACTAACAACATGAGATATTCTAGGCTTTTATTCTAGGCCAGTGGTTCTCAAATGGGGGTACGCGTACCCCTATGGGTACTTCGGAGTACTGCAGAGGGTACTCAGAACATAAAATAAGTAAGTAAAAAAGAATTGTTTATTTAAAAAAATCTAATCATCTATAATAATTCTCACTAAATTGTGAGTATAAGCACCCCTTTAATGTTGATGTTGACACTGCCAAATAGAACGCACGCATTATTTATTCTCATTTTCTTATTTTTTTCTCCTAAAAATGACCTGTGCCGTTGAATGGGATACTCAGCTGAAACAATATGTTAGAGGGGTACACTAGTAGAAAAAGGTTTAGAACCACTGTTGCTTTTGCTTTCGTTCTAGGCTATTTCTAACCCTAACCTGTCAGTTATAGCGGATGTTCTATGGTCGCGGGGACTTGTGGGTAATCCAAGGTGCAGTTATACACTGTCTACGTTCAGTCAGTCCGTCGGGGAATTTAAATAACAGTTAAAGTAACATAGCAGGGCCCCTACTGTCGCAGTGCAAGTGTCTTACTGTCACACCTTTGATATGTGACTTAAATTTGGTGGTGCATTCAACTAATTCACTATTCAACACAGAGCTGCTGCTGCTGCTGCTGCTGGCCCGCTTCACCTACGAACACAATGAGTCTGAACGAGCATTCCCTGCAAGCCCTGTCGTGGAGGAAACTGTACTTGAGTCGAGCAAAACTAAAGGCTTCCAGCCGGACGTCGGCTCTACTTTCAGGATTTGCAATGGTAACGTAATGTGCATTGCTCGATGCAAAAAAATCGGGGCAAAGGCGGTCGTCAACGTACGGATGATGATAATAATGGTGTTTGTTTTTTTAGGTGGCAATGGTGGAAGTGCAGCTGGACAACAGTTATCCTTATCCGTCCGGTCTGCTGATCGCGTTCAGTGCCTGCACCACGGTGCTGGTGGCTGTCCACCTCTTTGCACTTATGGTCAGTACTTGTATTCTGCCCAATATAGAGGCTGTCAGCAATGTGCACAACATCAACTCCGTGCAGGAGTCCCCACACGAAAGGATGCACCGACATATTGAGCTGGCATGGGCTTTTTCTACTGTCATAGGCACCTTGCTTTTTCTAGCCGAGGTTGTTTTACTCTGCTGGGTCAAATTCTTGCCTGTGAAGAGCAAAGACTCCGCAAATAGCACTATTTCATCTGGAAGGGCTGCGGCCATTACGTCCACCTCTATTATGGTCCCGTTTGCTTTTATCTTTATTGTATTCGCTGTGCATTTCTACCGTTCCCTGGTGAGCCACAAAACCGACAGACAGTTTCAAGAGCTGGAGGAACTTTCTAATCTGACCAGGCTGCAAAACGAGCTGGACCACAGAGGAGACTCTCTGATGCACGCTCCCAGCTCCCACTTCCCGTAGGTAGAGGGACAGGCTTGGGTTTGGCCAAGATATGATTCCCATTTGTGAAGAGGTAGCGTAACAAACTTCACAGTCTCCACTGTGCACATAATTACTTGTGAAAGGTAAAATGTCTGGAAAATGCTTGATTTACCACGTTTGCTATGTCAGAATAAAGAATAGATTCACATTGATTAATTGCCATAGCTGTGTAGCTTAAATACCGTTTTGTAAGATGCCATTCGTTATGTTGCCAAATGTTCAAGTGTAGTTCTTTGCGACCTCTAAGTGTTCTTATCTAATGCCTGCTGTATGAAAACTTAATATCTGCCAAACTTTTGATGTGTTGAGTTTTGAACATGCCTCTGTTGTTTTAATAAATAGTTTGTACCTTTATGACATTTGATTTATACTAAATGTGAATGCTAATGTTCAAACTGTTAGTATTGTCATACCAATAAGGAACAATATTGTAGTATACCGTATTTGGAAAAGGGAAACTTGTAAAGTTTTTATCATTCGTACCATAAACTTTGACTAATGTTTTTATTAATGTAGGTAGGCAGTACATGTCATTCCTTCCTCAAAAGGCATTCAAGTTCCATTTGAATTATATTTCTACAACCTTGGAATGCATTCCTTTGGCTGTGAGGGTGAGCATGTATACTTTGCATTGGAATTGCACTTTTTGAATGTTACTACAAACGTATAAACTCAATGATTTAGGTGTACTTATTTTATGACTTGGTTTTCACAAATCAGTTGTTTATCAAGTGTGACATGTCAAGGCGAGATTCAGAACGATTTATTTAGAATGAGGCAATGACAAAATTGTAATGACCTATCATAATCCCTTTTTGAAGGTTGATTCTGCTTCCATCAAAACCAACTGTGTGTCCAACAGCTCCACCTAAAGACAAACATGAATAGCAATCAGAAGAATAATTTGCATGAGTAAAAAAAAACACCTGCTCCAAGCAGTGGTTCCCAATGTACCTTTGGGATGGGAGTCTTGGAGGGCCTTGGCGCGACATCTCGTCCACAATCAGACAGTGTCCCGCACTTACACACTCCGTCCACCCAGAGGCCTTCGTACACCTGACCTCGCTCCAAGAATAGGAACCTTCCGTAGCCATGCTTCCTCCCGTCCTGCCAGCTGCCCTCATATCGGTTTCTGTTTACTTTGAGTTGGAAGAGACACACCTTGACCTTGCCTGGACGGGGTTCACCACAACTCAACCGTATTTCATTCCATTTGAAAGGGCAAGTCCTTACCCAGCTGGAGCATGCCCAGCCCGTGATGCTTGTCGTGGAGCCACGCCCCCTCATAGATGTCACCGTTGTCGTAGAGCATTCTGCCCCAGCCACTCCTCTGGCCGTCGCTCCACTCTCCCTTATAGACGGCAGACACTCCGTAGAAGTATGTTCCGTTTCCCTAGGGAAATGCACAGCGTCCATGAGTTCCAAGCAGTGTCCAAATAATACATCCTATACAAGGTGTTATGGGGCAATACGTACATGTTTTTTGCCATTTTTCCATTCACCAGAGTAGAGTCTTGCATATTTTTTGGTTTTTGGACATAGTTTGCTGTAGGTACCATATCCATTGCATTTTCCAAACTTCCAGTCTCCATCATAGATGGCAGCTGCTTTTTTCCAAACCTGAGTTCCTTTTCCTAGACACAAATGACACTTAATGTGTTATGTACCATGCAGCCTTTGTGACTTCCTCTATGGGTTGGCTAATGATTGGCTAGTTCACTTTGCTAGCCTACACCTCTTACCATGTCTCTGGTTGTCCTGCCATTCCCCGCTGTATTCATCTCCATTCACTGAGTACACCGTTTTACGCAGTCCGTTTTTCTGGGCCTTGGTGTCCCATAACTTTGCCAGTGGTTGGACTTTGTGGTCGCTCTTCAAAAATGGCATGGCTTTAGGTAGACCCACATGAATCACAATCACCTAATATACTGTGGAGACCTAGGATGACATCCAAGAAAACATAGAGCATACGCTATATGTGTAGAACAACATTCCAATCAAATTTATTGTCATTTGAAAGCTTTTTTGAAAAGATTTTCCTTTTGTAGAATAAGTAAGTCAGGCCTAGGAGGAATATGGAAATATCAAATACGCAGCCTACCTTTAACATCAATCCAGATGACGAACGCCGATCGATTCCGGGAGTACAGAGCTGTCCTCCAACACTGGCGACGACGCGTCGTTGGTAACCTAGCAACGGGCCATGACGCGCCACGGTCCCGTCTCTCCTCGGTGTGTAGGACCGAGGTCAGGTGAAGGTCAATGAGACCACATCCCATCTGCCATTAGCTGAGCGTATCTGCTGTAGCAGTATTATGTTACAACAAAATCACACAAAGTCCCACCACAGAAATACGTACATGAGGCCATTTCGGGGCGCATGCGCAGTTCGCATACTCCGCCACTATCTGCGCGCGGACACCACACAAAAAGCAAACTTACGTTCACGCGCAACGTGCATGCACAAACGCAGACGAAACTCACGCACGCAAACTCCCCATACACAATAACATTCGTACGCAAACACAACGACACAACAACACATATTTGCAAACGCACGAGGAGCCGACGCGCTACTTCCGGGAGGAGAGGGGCTCGAGACCTCTGCTGCATCATCTCTGTTTTAGGATGTCTTTACCCAAACTACAGACGGAATGGGATGAAATCGAGTCTGAATATCAACAACTCCAGGTGAGTGTGATCTGAAATATATTAGAAATCATCACGTTTACTCGGGCATATAGGCATATTAGTGACATCTGCACTGTCAGATATAAATAGCTACGTTAAGTTATCCGGCTCACTCTTCGTATTCATTTCTCCAAAATATAAAACTGGCATGGTGTCCAGGACTATTTAATGTATAGATTTGTGTTTCCTTGAGGTTTTCCCCTGTGTGGGGCACCCCTGTGTGCTTGGCGCTAGCTAAGGGCTAATGCAAGCTAGCTGTTACCATAAGGTGGACCTCAGGAGGCACTTTATGACACTTCAGTCACAAAACGTGTCATTCTGTGTATGGCTTTTCATACATTCACCAGTGTGTGTGTGGGGGGCTGGGGGTGTGGGTGGGTGTATATAAGATACCTGCGTGAATGCACCAAGGTTTATCTCATACCCTGATTTGATGCCCGCTGGTTTACTAAACGCATGTGCAGGCAAACATATGTTTTTGCATAAAGATAACCACATACCTCCCAGTGGACAAATGTTGATTTTGCTGGTTTGTATATTAGGTTTGGCAACCTTGAAGGGGTAAGAAAAAAAGTATGTAGGTTTCAGTTGTGGTGAATGCTTTTCCTAATCAGTACATGTTCTCATCCTTACAGGAAACTCACAAAGTATACAGACAAAAACTTGAAGAACTCACCAGCCTTCAGTCCACATGCAGTGGTGGCATCAGTAAACAAAAGAAGTCGCTCAAAGACATAAGGCACAGTCTGACTATGTAAGTATAGACTGTACTTATTTTGGACAATCTCAGGTGTGTGTGTGTGTGTGTGTGTGTGTGTGTGTGTGTGTTCAAGCAACTTCCCTATTATCAAGTTTCCGAAGGATTTGACACCAGCCCTAATGTGTTTAAAAAAGGATCTTTCACTATTGTAATTACATTATATCTCAACAGGTGTTTACAAAAGTGTGACGAGAAAGAATTGGAAGTGCTAAAAGACATGAAAATTCAAATCAAAGAAAGGGAGAATGTCTTCTTTGACATGGAATCATATTTACCAAAGAAGAATGGGTAAGAACATGCATGTTTCCTGTGTTCGGTGCTTTGCTAATTGGTGTACTAATGACTAATATTGTTTTATTTTTTATTTTTTCAGCTTATACTTAAATTTGGTTTTAGGAAATGTAAACGTGACCCTTCTCAGCAACCAGGCCAAGTATGTGAACCCTCTGGAGAGGTCAATAGAACATCCTTTTGATTAGGGGATATAATCATGTTGCTTTGCATTTGAACACATGTTTGATTTTTTTCCTAGATTTGCATACAAAGATGAGTATGAGAAGTTCAAGCTTTTCATGACGATCATACTCCTGTTCGGAGCCATAACCTGTCTCTTCTTTTTCAATTACCGGTAAGCCATAAGGAGCCCGGCCCTCGAAACCTTCTGTCTCCACCATGATGCAGTATCTCATAATCTCTCTGTTCCAGTGTCACAGATGAGCTTTTCAACTTCCTGCTGGTGTGGTACTACTGCACGTTAACCATACGGGAGAGCATCCTTATGTGCAATGGCTCTAGGTGGGTTCCTGGAAGTCGTCATTTCATTTAGTTTAAATTAGTTGTGGATTTACACACAAACACGCAGTGTGTCGTTAACCGTAACATGAAAAATCTATACTGACTTGGTTTGGGTTGAGACCTTGAAACACAGGTCCAGGAAATCTCTTATCGTATCTCTTTTCTCATTGTCAACATTCCCAATGAAATGACCAAAACGGACCTGAATAGACCGACCCCGACAATGCAAGGACATAAAAAGTCCTGCATATGCTCATAGGTGCAATGGGCAAGATTTTTAGAGCTTTTTTGAAATGGCATCACGCCTCGGAGTGAATGGTCTTGTGAGAATATCTGTTTCCAGATGAAAGACCGCTCCCAGGTTATTTCTGACCAAACGGGTTTTTGTTGTGTTATATCTTACCCTTACCGCAAATCTTTTACTGCACCTTTAAAAAATCGCCCATGCTATCATTTGACTGTTGAAGGGGAAAGTAAGTGTATATTTCTGAATCAATCCAAAGGACGCAAATCTGTCTGAAAAACCAATACAAGCTCAGTCGCTTGTTTGTTGACTTAGCAATCACTAGGCCCATGGTATCAGAGCATTATGCCAATGGTACCAGAGCATAAGGCCCATGGTACCAAAGCTTTAGGCCCATGGTACCAGAGAATTAGGCTCATGGTACCAGAGAATTAGGCCATGGTACCAGCATTAGGCCCATGGTACCAGAGCAGTCACAACAGAATCGCCTCATTGGGGAGGTGAGAGGATAGAAACTAGATTACAAAAAAAAAAATTAGAATTATCCTGGCTTTACTGCTAATTAATCCCAATTGTTATTCTGTAACCAACTGTGGTTTAATTTGTATTCCCACATTGTGTTGTAGAATCAAAGGTTGGTGGGTATCTCACCACTATGTGTCCACCTTTCTGTCCGGAGTCATGCTCACATGGTAAGATCGGAAAGACTACAATTTAAAAATGTTTTGACGAATGCTAGTATGTTCTTTCTGTGATACATTTTTCTGTTTTTGAAATTTAAAGGCCAGAAGGACAAATGTATCAGATGTTCAGGAGCCAGTTCTTGGCATTCTCCATATATCAAAGTAAGATCAATGGTTGTTATTATGGTTAATATGGATAACGGTTATGGATCATTTCTGTCCGCATAAATGTTGTAATAGTATGCTGTAATCTAACCAGTTTATCAAAAACTTGGCACAGACTCTAAACTCATATCAGAATTTTGTATTTGAAAACTATACTTGAAGTCGTAATCTAACTTTTCACCCAGCTCATAGCTGACATATCTGTATACAATGCTGATGAATGATTATTTTAATAATGTTATCAATTAAAGCTTGTGTGACACTAGCAGTTTAGAGAGGTTATCACCTTTTATCAACAAAGTGCAACTGTAATGTGTAACCTGACCAGCAGCTTTATGTAGGGAGTGTACCTTTGAAACGTGACTGTGGGTTTCAACGACCGGCTTGCTTAAAATAGAATGAAAGACCTTTTATTGACCTTTGGCCTTTTCCACCTGTAAACACCCCCAAATCACAGCTGAGGGATAGGGCCGAGTGAAAGTCACCCATGTATTTATCTTCGCTGTCAACAGGCCTGGTTCAGTTCCTGCAATACTACTACCAGAGTGGCTGTTTGTACCGGTTAAGAGCGCTCGGGGAGAGAAATCCGCTGGATCTCACAGTAGGTAAGAGAGATATATTTAGTCTCTCGACGGACTCCTCGGACTCCCGTTTGAACGGGGGAAGGAAAAGGTGAAGGGTTCAGCGAGTGGTTTGGAGTTGAATATCATCCCACTTTCAAGGCTATTGGAGTTTAAATGTGATGGTCTCGCTCATAATGTATAATCTCCCCCCCCCCGTCCCCCCCGTCTATCTGCAGAGGGATTCCAGTCGTGGATGTGGCGAGGACTCACTTTTGTCCTGCCTTTCCTTTTCTTTGGCCATGTAAGTTCTGCCCCGGGCTTTAGTCGGTCAGCTAAACCAATACAATGTGGTTGAATACATCCAGTGACCAGCACAGGCATTTCTTTGTCTTCACCAGTGCATGATTCATTTTCAAATGAATACAATGAGTCACTGATTACAATAGGGTTTCTTCAGAGAATACAGAGGACACATATAACATCTGGGTTCTGTGTTTACCAGTTTTGGCAGCTCTACAACTCGATCACCCTGTTTCGCCTGGCAGGCCATGAAGACTGTAAGGAGTGGCAGGTAGGAATTGGACGTGGGAGTTAGTGAGAAGAGTAAAGCAGGGTACTTAAGTATGTTTTCTTATCATCCATATCGGCTATTATATGGATGTTCTATGGAAATCCTTACAAATGATTGTGGAGTGCCAGAACTTTTGCTACGTTTGGTCCATCTACAATGTTCCTAAAAAGTGAGGGTGAATCCTGAAGTGCAGGTGTTTGTCAAAGTAAAAATGTTTTATTATCAAATACAAATTGGTCTTGAAGATGGCATGAAACACATCGACAAATCATCTGATTGAAACCCTCCGAATCCCATGTTCTGCTGTAGACCGAATGCTCATTCATCTGTACTGAAAATCAACAATCATCCATGAGAATTACTCCAGATCAACGTGCTCTATTTGAAAATCCCCATTTGTCTCATTATGATGAATTGAACTTATCAGGTCACCTGCTGAACAACAAACCTCTCCCTTTCTTCGTCTCCTAGGTATTCATGTTGGCGCTGACGTTCCTGGTGTTGTTTACGGGTAATTTCCTCACCACCGTCAAAGTGGTCCACCAGAAAGTTCAGCAAAATCACGAAAAGGTGCAAAAGACGGACTAGGGGATTGCTAAAAAAGGATTGGAGATGGGTCCACGTGGCCGGTACATGTCCAGGGGAAGACATGAGACACATTCTGCAGAAAAGAAAGTGGGAGGCGCCCTTTTCCTCAGGCATTGATGAACAAACCTCCAGTCAAGGTGGTGGGTGGAGTTTGCTTTCTAATCACATAGGAAAGTATTAGCGGCACATGAATTAACCGGTGTACACCTTTATAGATGAACCACTACAAATCCTTACATTCTAGGTTGTTCTTCTAGATTCTAATTTCTTCTAAAAATCTTTATTTGGGTCTATGTGGGCTGGGTGGGGGTTTTGTAGGGTGTAGGAAGTTAACCGATGGGATTTGTCAAATGATATGCAATTGAGGAGGCTGCGTAGCATTTCTGTATCATGACATTTATATCATCAGCCTTCAAAGATGTAAATGTGTCAGGTGGCTGCTCACAACACCAGGAGGTGGAGCAACCAAATATTGCACTGCATGTAGTGATAATCCTTTCCCTCCAGAAAAGTACAAATGTGTGTATTGTACTGCACATCCAATAATTGGACCCTTAGGTAAAAGTCCTCACGAAAGGTGACTAGATGGCTGCTTCCTGAGCACCCTTCAGGTCTCTGTGGTCCATTGACACACCTGTAGGCTCCTGCTATATCCTTCAGGTATCGCTGGTACCTTGTACTTGGTTTATAGATGAATTACATTCCTTGCAGATATGGCCATATATGCATCCACTTGTTTTGGGTCAAATAATTGTCTATTGTTACCAAGTAATATTTTAATCATCTAAAGATAGTTTTTTTGTATTTTACCTGCTGGAGGTTTGTCATAGCACGGTTGAATGGATGTTTGTGCATTGAGTTTATCCATTCATTGAATTTGTTCATGAGTAAATATTGTAGTGAAAATAGATGCAATTGTGTACATTTTGCCTGCAGAAAACTATATTGAACAAACAACTGCTATTGTTACTTGTACTGTAAAATATTCCCAACAGGACAGAGGTGGTTTCTACAACTAGACCTCTCATTGGTTGTATTCTGGTTCCACTTCCTTACTTATGGTTTACCGGTTAGTTTTCAAGGTGATGTTATTGTGGAATATCGTGTAGTTGCTGGTCTTTACTGCCTTATCGTCTGTAGCAACCGTTTTTCAGCACATGTGTAGGATATCCAAAGACGTAGGTGTGAGCGTTCTCTGATACGGTTTTACTGTTAAAATGTCACTTTAATTTGGTAAAAGTTGAGTTGTTTTTTGTGCTATTTTTCTTTAGGACTCAATTTTTACATCTGATGCACATAATAGATTTCCTCATTGATTCCATGTAGCTAACGGTTATTCTAACCCTGGTTCACTCACCTCAAAACTGTAAGACGTGCCTGACCATTAACACCACGAGGCAATGACCATTGCGTTTAAATGAATAAAATACCTAAACTTGATGCTATTTGCCTCTTTTCGACTCAATTTATGGTTTCATAAATAGTTGTTCTATGTAGGTAACACAATTAACCAAAGCATTGTTCATTTATCGTTCTTATTTATTTTATTTATAAAATGTTAGCCATGGAATTTGAAATCTTTCAATTTTATATTATTTGGACCCTTCCGTAAAATATGTTGCTACAGGATGAAAAAACAGTTGACACTGTTCAAATTATTCAAGGGTTAACAGATTAGCCTTGGAACACAACTCAATTTATCATATGAAATATTGAATTTATCTCCATATATATTTTTTACATATATTACAGAAGCTTCGGTGCAGCACCATTTCAAATAGGTGTTGCTGCCAAATATGATGATGCTACAACATAATGACCAATTTCCTTTCAGCAATACATTTTAATATAAATTACAAAAAATGTTTATACAAAATTCTTGAAGAGGTTAATGGAGACAATTACATTAACATTATGTTGGACATACCTCCATGGGGCCAAACCACAGTCACATAGCCTATTATTATCTGCCCTGTTCAAAACTGCCAGGCCTTTTGCCTGGGTCTGACTCTCATAATATACACTTCATGTTCTGACGTCACAGTTCACATCACGTCACATATCCTCTTCCTCTTCCTCTTCCTCAGTTTACGAAGGGCCTCCAGCGCTTTCTTCGTGGTCTCCAGGAAAACGGTCTCGACGTTTTCCTGATGCTTGGCGGAGCATTCCAGGTAGAGCTCAGCGTTCATCTGCTGACGGACCTCCTCGCCCTGTCAGACAATAAAATATGGAAATAGGTGGATACAATAGTTAAAGAAATGTTAAAATAAAATCCGGCAAAGGAATGACACACATAGCATACTTTCTATAACCCTATTGCATTGCAACCTATACGCTATTAAAACTTGACTTAAAACATGATTTTAACATAAATTATAAGAAAATAAGTAGGACAAAGTAATAGATCATCATTCCTTGGTCCTGTGGGACTTCCACGTTTTACATTTGGGATACAAAGTAGGAACAAAGTAGGCCTCTTATCGTACTTTAACTATAACTTTATATTGTGGGACCAATATGGCCTCACATTTATTCTACACAAAACAAAGCTTTATTCAGTTTTAAACGTAAACGGGTGACGTTCACCTGTGTGTATGTAATGGGCGCCTGGTCCACCGCCTTGAGCTTTCGTAGGCGCTCCTTATCCGTCCTCAGGTCCGTCTTACAGCCGATCAGGATCACGGGAATGTCCTTGCAGAAGTGCTTCAGCTCTGGGTGCCACTAGGGGAAGATTGTTGGGGTAAGCAACTACGCACCTGTTGCACATCGTCCATTTTCTTCTTCTTCTCCTCTACTTGAGCAACATTTCAGTGGGTGAAATATACTTTAACGTATTGTGAGAACTGCAATAAGTCAAGAACGTAGCAAGGTAGGCCTATACAAATCAATGATTTAAGCTAAATCTCTTTTCGGACGAGTTTTGGTACGGCTTAAAATGCTATTAAGAAAAAAAGGGTGTTGCTTTACGATTGCAGTGATCATTTTATGATTTTATTATGAGGATGATAGCCCAATTAGATCATGAACTTTAAGATCACTGTTGGCACAAGTTAACCCAATCTACATGTTATTACCTTGATCAAGACATTGTCAAAGCTTGTGGGGTTGGTGACGTCATAGCAGACCATGATCAGGTTGGCTTCTTGGTACGACAGAGGCCTCAAGCGGTCATAGTCATCCTGTCCTTAAGAAAGGCAAAAGAAAGCCTCCATTAAACGTGTGATTGAAGAGGTAGAAAAAGAAGCACAATATGCTATATGATCCAGGCTTGTGTTTAGACACTGGCTATACGTTCATAACCACATCCTGCCCCGGCTTCCTATTACGCTATTTGAAAGCGTCTGCTGCAAATGTACAAAGATAAGCTGCAGAACTCAGGGCGGACATGTTCCGGATGAAACCCACAACACAATATATCTCAGAGAGATACAGTCAAAAGACGTATGTGACAAGAGTTCAGTGAGACACCCAGGCAGTGGAATGTCAAGTCACTAGGGCCGACACCCAGGTTATTGTCCCCGTAGCCTGGTCATGTTCTATTTCCTGTTTGACCTTAACAAACACTAACGTGCTAATAATAGGAGTTGCATTAACAGATGCCCTTATAAAGCCATTGGCACAGTTTAATGAACAAATGTGTTGAAGGAAAAGAGATGCAGTCCAAGGGTTTCTAGGCGAGTCTTACCAGCGGTGTCATAGAGGTTGAGCTTTATGTTTTTCCCCCCATGAGTGATGGTTGTGATATATTTTTCAAACACCGAAGGGGCATACTTCTGTTTTGGGGGGGGGAAATCGATCAATGAAAGAATTTCTGTTGAAGCTCTAATAATATCTTGTTTATTTAAAAAAGTTTAAGTTAAAAGTGCAGTGTTTTAATTGTACAACTAATATAAAAAAGACATTTGAACTACAGTCACAATTGTTTCATTTGCTCTGATGTTTGTGTATGTGTACAAATGTATTATACTTTAATTAAAATGGAATTCTTCCTCCTTGTGGGTGAACATAGCCAGGGCATGGGGTGAATGGATCTTACCTCTGGAAAGTCACCTTTGGCAAACACCATGAGGAGAGAGGTCTTCCCACAGCCCCCATCTCCAACAATGACAATCTTCAGCTCCTCGCTGATCTTCAGGGTGCCGGTGCTAGCCACAGCACCATTTTGCGTCATGTCTCCCCAAAGCAATCTAATCAACGTCCGTTTCACTAAATCCACCAGTCAGCTGGCCTCGTCATGATGAAGACTGGGGGCGCGTTACGAGAAAATAGAATACAGTCGAATTTCCGAGAGCCATGACAGTCAGCTTGGTTTTTTTTCACCAGGTATCTCAATTTGTTAACCGCTTCCTCTTCCTGCATGAGCTGTTTCCAATTGCTTTCAGAAGCACGCACACACACACACTCATTTCTTTGTTCCCTTATCAGCCTTTTACTAAATGTATTGTACATTTGGCAGTAAGGCATGAGAAGCTGTAACAGAAATCCTCCTGTGTGTGTGTG
>JAOPJJ010000110.1:4082505-4093607 GCA_027122795.1 Enchelyopus cimbrius | reverse complement strand
AACCCTAACATGGTGTAGAGACAGACAGGGTTTTCCGGCGATTCATGTTTTATATCATTTGAAAGCAAGACTCTAATATGGAAATGACAGAAACGAAAAAGATATCAATGTGATTTCTCAGTCACTGCATCCTGGCGGTCCAGTGAGACCCCTCAAGCAGCCCACCCCTCCATCCTGACGCGTTGCTTTCTTCCCTCTGCCCCCAGCCCGGCTCCAGTGGTACAGATGGACCTCAGTCACTGCAACGTTTCCTCTGCCAGCCTGGAGGTGGTCCTGGGACGCTGCTCCGCCCTCACCCACCTCAGCCTGGAGAGCCTGGAGCTCTCGGACCGCAGCCTCCAGTGAGTACCAGGCCAGTGTGATGGGGGAGAGCTGCTGGCTCCTGTCCCGGTCCAGGGTCTCCCCTGAAGGCATGCTTTGACCAGGAAGCCCTGAACCCCTACGTTCCTTTTCAAGACGTGTCGCTGAATCCGGAAGTGAAACGTTGCGTTGATGACTGCTGAATTCCACTGACTGTAACCTGGGGCATTGTTTTATAGATAATATAATCTTCTCCTACCAACAGCCACCTGTCCCAGAACACTGGGATGATGGAGCTGAACATGGGAGGCTGTGCTGGTTTTTCCCCTGAACCACTCGGAAAGATGCTGCAGTCATTCTCCAAGTGAGCACGACCCTTGGCAGTCATGTTTGGTCTGTAATTAGCCTCTGATGAGGGGAATGTACTAATGCATACACGTGTGTCTTGCAGGTTGGAGCAGTTAAACATATCCTGGTGTGAATTCAGTGCGGACCACGTGAAGGCTGTGGTCTGCAATCTACCGTCCACCATCACTGATCTCAACCTGAGTGGCTACAGAGAGAACCTTTCACAAGAAGGTAAGACGGTCTTTATAGTCGTGGGACTCTATAGTCGTAGAGATATCCCTAACATGAATGGCCTTGTATGAATAGCCTTGCGTTACTCGGTGAATGCACACTATATCGTAACACATTTGTATTTCCTCATGCTATGCTGCATTTTCCACTTCAGATTTGGAAGTTCTGGTGGAACGGTGCCCCAATATCATAACATTGGACATCAGGTAATTTTCCGGTTCGATCTCAGCATTGACACTTCCTGTGGACAGTGACTCATTGTGCTTACTTGTCATTGTGGCCTGAACACTTTTTTGTTTTGGTAGTGCGCGACTTGTAATTATGAATGTATTGACTGGCTTCAACCAGCCTCATTCGTTTTAGGCCTGTGATTCGTTTTGAGTTTGACCCACAGTGTGACCGCCTCTCCTTGTGTTCTGTGTCGCAGTGACAGTGTTTATCTGCGGACCACCTGCATCCCTACCCTTGAACAGCTGACGCACCTTAAACACCTGTCCTTGTCTCGCTGCTATCAGATCTACGCCGCGGCACTCGGGTACGTTCAAGTCTTGCGTCTCTAGCCCGCTCCCTGTGATACGGAACACGGTTTGTCTGGTGCGGAGCGTTTGTGGCTCATTGTCGCCCGTCTGGTTTTGTGTTTCGGTCGTGTAACCGCGTCTGCCTGTTCTCCTCCTCTCAGCGATGTCGGTGAGAAGTTCCCCTCGCTGAGGGTGTTGGACGCGTTCGGACTGGTGCCCGATCCGCGCGTCTTCGCCAAGACGTACGAAATGAAGCGCGTGGCGGTCAACACCCGACCCATCTCCGTGGTCGCCCGGCCGACACCGGTGCAGACGGACACGAACGCGATGTGGGCGCGTCGCTGCCGCCTGCGGTTCAACTACTAGAACGCTCAGAGCTTCTAGACGTTCTGAATGGTCTGTCGCTCTGCCTCTGCGTATAGAAATCACTGAATAAGGCAGGATCTATTTTACGGTGCTTATGTCATTCCAGGACCTGGTTTGGTGTTTCAATCAGTTTGGCAACAAAACCTTTTGAAGAATTGATATACAAAAAGTATTTTGACCTGGATGATTCAATGGAAGTTGAGGAAATGTTAACTTCTACATTAGAAAGCATTGATGTCTTGCAGATAAAATACTTGAATATTGTTTGATAAAGAATGTTTTTATCGTTAAAAGCAGATGATGCCCGCACAGTGAATGTGACCAAAGTGTTTGTCAGCAAAGGTTTAAATACTGTGCCACCTATTGGCACTCTTTTTTACTTGTATTGTCACTGCTGAAAACGGAAATAATGTAAATATTCCATCCTATGATCTTGAACGGACTAAATTGTTGAAAGATTTTACATGTTTGGTACAGGCTTAAAAAAAAATCTAGTTTTTTATTACCCTTATTTTTTTAAGGCTGCGATTGTGATTTATCACTGTTTTGTATTTCCTGGTCAAGTGTCCTTCTGCAATACTTTTAGTCTATTAGATGTCAATGGAGACTGAAGGTGGACTGGGTTGACTAAGAAGCTAATGGCTGCTAATACATATTCTCCTGGAGGTACCTGGAGGTCGTCTCCATGTGGTGAAAGCCACTAAGGTTAGCTGTTTTGACTCCATTGTTCGTCAATCAAATATGGCATGTTGAGCCATTGGTTATCCTTTCATATTTGTGTACATTATTGAATTTCTCAATTGTGTGAATAAAGGAGAACATTTTGGTGCTTGGATTTGTCCTGTTAAATGTGTTGTTTTGGGTCCATACAAACAGCCATGACCATTTGAAGGTGTGACGCGACATCCACTCTACGAAAACGAGTACTTCAGTCCACAAGGGTCTGAGTTTCTGTTGAACAAGTTCAGAGTCTTGTTTCACCCAGTAGTGAGCGACTCAAAGCTCATACTCTATTGGTATTCTCTACCTCCCTACTGCTTCATTCACTGAAACATCAAATATAGTTTACTAGAGATGAGAATACAGAAATAAGTTTATTTTAGAAATGATAGTTTATTTTTTAAACGTGTGCTTCAGTAAAGAACACGTATGTTCCTGTCTGGAATGTTTCCATGACTGCAGACATTCCACATACTGCTGATGCAGGGAGCTCTTGTGAAGGGACGTGGTGGAGTATCTACTACGGCTCAGGAGTCCCCAGACAGACCTGCATCGGGAGGCTTTAGGAGAAAGGGTTCATGTGCTCACGTTAGCCAAGACGCTGTCATGTATCTCTGTATGCCTTTCAAAACCACAGCTGTTCAGTGAGGAATGGGAGAGTAATTTGTTGGTGGTTGGATCGTAAGACATATTCACCAGGGTTTGCAAGGATAAAAATAGCACAAGATAATGCCAAATAAATAAACGAAAAAAACCTGTTCATTTCTGGGTTTATTTTTGTAATAATTTCATAAGATTACACCAAAAGCATTTTCAAAAAAACTGACTTTTAAGGATGACAACTCATGTCATCCTTTGGATAACTCGTTCTAGTATTAATCCAGAAATAAAAAAATCCACCAAAAGCCAAAGCATATTCACGTCAGCTGCACCCATGTTTGTTTTAGAAGGATTGGCACGGACCACTTGACCTATGAATGCATTTACCTCAAGGTGGCAACACCAGGAAAACGTAACAATTCAAAACACAACCTCAAGGGACAAATTGATCATTGGCAGGAGTTCAAAGGTTAAATACAAAATCTCATATCAAATACTTATTTACATATATTTTAGCGTTTCATCTTCTTGTCCCAATGAAAACTTAAAACCAAAAACGATTGCGAGACGCGTGTGCTCTACACACTGATGGACGAGATGAAGGGAGGGAAATGAGAAGGTTCCTATCCTAAGAAACCCAGTGCAACACTGTCAAACTAAACGGTTAATACGCGCACGTGCCATTCCCTGCCCATCATACCAACCAATCAGTGAACACCCCACGGCAGTGAGGACGTCTAGAGCAGTACGGTGCGCAGCTGGTCGTCCTCGCTCATGCTGATGGTTGCTATGGCGCCGTCGTTAAACTCGAAGGACGTCCCGCCGTCGACCACCATGCAGGCGTCCCAGCACCGCGAGCGCACACACACCCTGGAACAAACGCAAGGGGCCGGCCGCCACGGTTACTAGGACATGACCAGAGGAATAATATTATCGTTTGGTTTGAAGGCGCTGCTGAGGCATCCAAGGCAGCAATTCAAGTGTATTACTGTATGTCATGTTTGAGAATAGAGTAGATCAACATAAAAATGTATATATATGTGGCAGTGGGGTGGGGTTAAGGCGCCGGCTGCTGGAGGAAAGGAAGTGGCAAGTGTCGATCACACACAGCTGGACGCAATCAGCTGATGAATGGTCTATACAAGCATGGTGCTAACTTGTTTCTGGTGGCTGGCAGTAAGGTGGGTCCTGTGAGAGGACCAGAGCGAAGCCAAGTAAGAGGCAGCAGACGACCCGATCCCCAGTCCCAGAGGCTCTGCTGCGCATCCCAAGTTATTTGTTTTGTGTTGGGACCTACTTCGACTTTCAACTGTTTGAATAAATGGTCAATTCCCTGCCACATTAAACACACAAATTGTTGTTAGCAAGTAATGAAATACGGAGATGAAAACATGAAAATAGTGCAACTTGAAACCGTTGCTGATGAGAAACGGACGAGTACAAAAGGAGAATGCTTCTGGCGCTCACTTTTTGGCAAAGCCCCGCTGGCGGATGCTGGAGAACACCCTGTTGACGATGGGCTCGCGGATGCTGAAGAACAGCCGCCGGTCCTCAGGGTCGAAGACCAGAGACTGGTTGTACTCCTCGGTGACTGGAGCAGGAGGAGCAGGAGGAGACGTGGTGTGAGGAGGCAACGGGTTGGAAAGTGGGCTGAGCCAGGGAGAGAGAGTACGTACCTTTCTCTACGAATTCAGGATCAAGTGGGATGTCGAGGCCCGTCTGTAACTTTCCTGGTTGAGAGGAGAAATGTTGTTAGTCAAGGTTTGACTGGCAGGAAATTCTCTGTTAAATTAGGGGTTGTGTTTAAACTTTGTACATACCGACTTTTAAAAGATCCTCGACAGATTGTGCAACCAGTTTGTTGATATTATATGACCTAGTGAAAAACATGTTACCATTAATGAGGTGATTCAAATTCAGTGGTGACCTTTTCTTCCAACAGGCTGCAAGAGCAGTTGTTGCTATCTCTGGAGGCTAAAACATGTCCCGGCCAGTGCTTGGTTAGCAAACTGCTTCTACATGATGGATGGTTAGTTAGCCATTGCGCAAACTCCTACTTCAAACAAAGACAGAACGTCCCACCAAGGCAGGAGAACGTAAATAACCCTCTGCTTCCAGAAGGACTTAACTATTTGCATTGATCCTTAAGGGGAGTCCTCAATGCATGCAGGTCCTGTACGTACCAGGCTTTAGATCCTGTCCCTGTGCAGATGCTGACACCTGAGCTCTTCTGCTTCTCCCACGGCCCGTCGTCCACCGAGATCTCATAGTAGGACGCCCTATGGGGCGAGAAGGTAAGATGGGGGTTGAAGGGTGTATACTTCCCCCTGTGAGGGACGGACAGAGACAGCTGGTGAGTGCTGGGAGGGGACATGCGTGGGGGAGGGTCAGGGGGGACAGAATGGATGGCTTTGAGATGTTCCTTCACCTGGAGGACAGGGACTCTCCGATGAAGATCTCATTCAGACTCCTGACCGGGAGGAGATTGGGCTCCGAGAAGCTGTCGTCTTGCGTTCCGGTATCTGTAAAACGTCCCCCATTCAATAAGGATATTTATATTATTTATATATTGATTATTTATATTTATATATAGATTATACACAATATACACAACTTGTACACAGATTATCCCAATATTACCCAATAGAAGTATTTTGTGCACTAACAACTACTTGTGTCTGAAGCACACCAACTTTCATCATCAGTCACCACTCCGGTTCCAATTAACTTCTCAGACGCCCACCCCCCCACGTCGCTGCATGCAATTAATAAAATTAAAAAAGGTGAATAAATGTCAGTTGCTCGGTATAGGTTAAACATGAACCAATCGCCCTGCTTTCGGTTAGTTTCAGGATGAGGCCAGCAGGAAGCCTGCTTCGTCTGGCCTCTCTGACCCGGGACGGAGACAGAGGGACAGGCGTACCCCTGCGTCTCTCCAGGGTGGTGATGCGGTGGGCCTGGTGGTGCTGCTCCAGACTCAGCTGCTGCTCGTGGAGGTCCACGGGCGTGGGGTTGATGCCCGTTCCCTCCAGGTGCAGCCGGATCCGCTGCCGCCACTGCCACCTGCGTTCGGAGCGGCGAACACACGCGTGTTACGGACGGAGGTGAACCGGGCGCGGGGCGCAGCGCAACGCCAGCATGTCGGCGGTGTGGAAGCGTGTACCGTGTTTGTTCTAACACGCTTCAAAGCTATGGATGTCTTATGGATATCATGCGTACCGTATCTACATTATTATATGCATGTATAGTTGATTATTTTTCACATGCAACCCTTCCTGACCTGAAGTCTCCCTTCTGCAGTCGGTCCAGAGCCTGGGAGAAGGCGTGCGTGTAACGCACAGGCAGACACAGGTGACCCTCAGACCTGCACAGCACAACCAGCTCGTTAGCTCTCGTTAGCATTCCCAATAAGGGCTGTTTCAGACATGAACCTCTTTCTTATACATCGAATAGAAAACTCACTGAAAACAGGAACTCTTAAACAAACAACTATATGCTTCTTGGATTACATCAAGTATTGTGCCACCGGCTGATAAAGGAATACCTCTCAGGGTCGGTGTTCACTCCCACAATGGGTTTGTCCTTGCTGAAGACCTTACTGGCAACCAGCAACATCGTCCCGTCACCTAGGAAACGCAGAGGGTGAAGTAGTAAGGTTCAATAAAAGGGCTTTGAGATCGGGCACTCTTAAAAAAAGGTGAGCGAATGGGGCAATAATAATGGGGCAATAAGTGTCCATAAGGTGTCAAAAGACATTTGGGGTTCCTATGTAAAGAAGACGCATGATTATCTGATATGTGCGGTGTAGCCAAACCTCCTGCAGAAACGATGGCGTCCGCCCATTGGACCACCTCCTCGTTATATTCTCCTCGACGCACGACTCGCACCTCTATACCTTCATTTCTGGAGACAAAACACACATTATACCATTATTACTTCTATAGTTCATTTATAGACGTACATTGAAGCCGATATTGTTCCATCACATATCTTACTCCAGACTCTTCACAATTTGCTCCACGTTTCGGGTGTGGATGTTGTGTCTTTCCAGTAGACCGCTGTAGCTTGAACCTTTCATGGCAAGCTGCCAAAAACACATGCCACAATTAGACACTGCAGGGGGTGCAACACAACCTTGACGGCATAACAGTCATCCATATCCCTTAATAACTCCTGTGATAAGGCAGCATACTTACCAGCTGCTTCAAGTCGACTTCAGACAAGCCTGCGAAGCGGTACCGCTGCTGCTCGAACTCACAGCGGGTGGTCTTTGTCACCACGGCCACCTTTGACGGCCTGAATCCAGAGAGGGGTCGCGACCCCACGCTGTGCATTGTGCGTGATGAATGGAGGCGGCGACACGCAGAGGCGCGTCCGCACAGCAGGTCAATGGTTCGGATCCCCACGCAAAAGCTCAGCAACGATGGACGGCTCATTTTGAGTCAGTTATGATGACGCATCAATTGTTTATATTCTGGAAAGTGTTGCTCACATGTCACTTGGCTATCACCAGTTATGCCTCCACTAGATGTTGGGAGATCCCCCACACCCAGCAGTCAGAGAAGGTCACAATCAGAGGGGGTCTGATGACCTTACAAGTGATCTACCACACTTTAAACCGAACCTGGTTCCTGTGGAACCCTGTGGAATCAGGTACTGTCCCACTGACCCTGAACGCAACACCCACAACAACACACGTCCCCTGTACCTATGTTACCATTAAGAACTGACGTCACATTACCAGTGTAGCCACTAGGCTAAAGTTAGCTCCTAGCCTCACAACAACTCGCCAGCGACCCAAACCCCGCGAACTGCGTCATTAAGTCACTCCTGGTGTGAGCTCATCGTTGGATCGATAAACTCGACTTTTGTTGGACGTCTTATCTCCGAGCCCGTATGGAAGGTGTCGAACATGCGATCGGGTCCACGCGAGAGCACTGGTTGCACAGCTGGGATGTACACACGGGGGGCGCGGCGACGTACGTATGGTACGTCGGTCGCACGCGATTGGTTACGTAAAAACGTGAATTTGAAAGGTAAGCGTTTTGCTTTGGTCACGGCCGCCTCGAAAGGTCCCGTTACTGTCGCTTCTGCGCATGTGCAGTTCTTATAATATCATCTAGGATAGCGTGTCCGTTACTCTAGATTGAAACAAACAGCGTCACAATGTTAACCGTATGCTTCTTTGCTTTGAGATTTAAAAAGTCAAGAATTTAGTAGTCTAGAAACACTCAATCCCACTCAAACTAAAACTGCATAACATAACCGTATAATTAATGTACATAATTAATGTACATAATTAATGTATATAAGGAAGCGCCTCAAAGTTTAGGCATCGGTAGCCGCTCTGCCGCCCCCTGCTGGTGCACTGGAGCGGCTGCGCCTCACAGGTGTCAGCGTGTCTACCGGGGGAGATATTCTCTACAACAGCACTTCAAAACATGCAGTCAATGGATCAGTCAATGTCAGTCGGTCAATGGAAATGACTTGTTACCGCTGTCAAGTCATGCAACTGAAAAGGAAAATCGTATGGATGTTGATCAACTGCATATCTGTCACTATATTCCTGTACCAGGGTTACATAGTCTAAGTGTATTCAACAGTGATTGGGATATAGGCCTACCCATTCACCTATCCAAACCATTGCACATTTTCAAACATTGTTGTCAATAAAGTGTTAACCCTCTCGGATCGAAACGGAACGATTCACAAAGCGTACCTCTGTGTTATTGAAGCCACAAGCCCACAAGGTGGGAAATGGGAGACTATGCTGCTACCCAATACAATGCCATATTCAGCATTGAAACATAGGTACATTGACTACGTCTACGCTCTTTAGACACTGTGGTCAAATGTATATTATCATACCCTAAATATCTGTATACAATCCAAACAACATGCATTTACTACATTAGAAACACAAAGTTGTTGGTTGGTGGTATTTTCAGTTGGACGTGTGTCTTGTTTAACACCTGTATGCCCATTGTGGGTGTTTGGTTTGGTTGGCTTGTGTGCTAAAATCCAATTAAATACTAAAAATACATGCGAACGCCTCCAAGACGCACAGACCACCTCGTGGGAGGTAAATAGTCAGCCTAAATGAGGGAGGTAATTATGGAACGTCGTCTCTGTTGTCTATAGCAGAGAATCCCTTTTAGGACTCAGGCGAAAGGTCCACAGGGGCATAAATAATTGGACTGGAATTTAAAATGCGTCCGACGACGGTGAGTCTGGGACTGGAGTTGTAGTCATTATGTTAGCGGTCAGGGACAGCATTGTTAGTTACTGTAACGTAAGGAGACTGTTGTTGAGCAGCAGACTGGACCCTTGGCCGTCTGAGAGCTCCCCGCTCTGTCTGCGGCTGGACGCACCTGGGAGGGGCGTGGCCTGTCCAGCCCGCGCGCTGACACACCTTGGAGTGACCTGATGGCCTATATTGAGGTGAACACGGTGAACAAAAAGAAAAGAAAAAATGAAATGTGGGAAGCACCGGGCTGGCCTGTATGCACCATTGAGGTCAGGACCTAGTTCTTCTACATTTACAATCCCTGTCACTTCCCTGTTTGGCCTTTACCAGCACCGCTTGCTATTCCTGCTATCGCCAAAGGCCACTACTCCTTAAAAAAAAGTCTTCAGTCGTGTAGCCAGACCCTGATGTGTAACCGAGTGTGTGTGGATAGAGAAGTAATCAACAGCTGCGTATGTAGTAATACATTGCAGTCAAGCAGAACAATAAGATAACAAACCAGGAACAGTGTAGAAACTGTTTTACATTTTAATGAACCTCCAGTATCAAGGGGTGAGGTCTCCCTCCGGGAAGGGCCTGTTGCATCTTGGGAGAAAGACTGCTTTAGTCCTTGACCTAAACATGGCTGCCTGTGAGGCATCCTCCTCCTCCCTTTATCACTTCCAGGGAATGTGGGCCAACGCGGCCTGCCAGGCTCATAGCTAGTTCAAGTATGGTGAGGCTCCTGGAGGCTACTGGGCCTGGAGGGACATGTAGTCAATCATAAGGGTAGACATACTCCACAGAGCACCTGGGCGCGGGGGCTGTGGTTCAGGTGTGCCTCATGAGAGACCTGAGCGTCTATCACGATACATTACACTGCAGTGATAACAATCTGCAAATCTCATTCAAAGTAATGATATTGGTTGAAATATTTTAAATCATATTTAGCATGTGTATGATGGTTAAGACAAAATATAACTACTTTTATAGATAACACAATTATAGATAATATAATAAACATTTTACAAACATGTTTATATATAAATATATTTCATGTGATTTATTTAAATGTTCACGTATGTGCCCTAAACGTAGATTATTGGAATCAGTTGTGCATTAGTGAATGCCACTTTGACAACATTGAATAATAATTTGGGTTGAGGGTTGATTAACCATTTATTGTGCACTCCATAGACCCCAACTTCAACCAAACTACAAGAAATATGAAATTCATGAATCTTCTTTGTTGAATTGTGTTTATAAGAGGCGATGTGACCTGATTTGAGGAATTATTCTTTACTAATTATGTTCGTCTTCCCGGTGGAATATGTTTCCATACAGTCTCATTATCGTGGCTCCACTTTATCCTCCGAATAGACCAGCCCCTCAATCCGAATTAACCTGAACTATCACGCGTCCCTGGTGGTTCCATGTGCATCCAAACCAAATCAAAAGACAAACTACTTCATCTGCTGATACAGGTGTGCCCCCATCCAGTCACCACAGCCTTTACCCTCCACGTATTCACAGGCGTACTTAAAATCGCTCAATGTCGTAATGTTATGAAAATAAATCTTCAGAAAGTGAGGAAAGCCGTGGAGGACAAAAAAAGGTAACAGGAATCCTCCTCAGCGCGGTGAGATTAGATAATCTCACGAAACAATTGCTACGTTCAATCACATTTAATTACTCTGTGTGAAGGAAGCGTGGGCCTCAGGTGTGCAGCCTGGTTCAACCACCAGCATGGTCTACTTCCCGAGTCTGTCTGTCTGCCCTCCTTATCTCTCTCT
>JAOPJJ010000110.1:3971434-3986602 GCA_027122795.1 Enchelyopus cimbrius | reverse complement strand
GTGTGTGTGTGTGTGTGTGTGTGTGTGTGTGTGTGTGTGTGTGTGTGTGTGTGTGTGTGTGCGTGTGCGTGTGTGCGGTCATTCCACTCCCTCGACTGGTTGATGCTGCTTGCGTTCACCAAAGATTTCTGATGAAACCAAAATAAATGTCACTGCACCTCGTCCATCGATTGTGAACAAGAGTCATGTTACAAATCAATCTAAAATACAAATATTCTTTTTGGGTTTCATAATAATCCTACAACAATAAACGTACTTTCATTACTTTTGCGATTGTATACTAGATTATTTTAGGAGAACTTCCCTAACATGAATGTCAGGGTTGTGGGTTTTAAAGTATTTAACCATTAGGCAGTTAAAATGTTAGGCAACAAAAGCGAACATAAATAACTACTACCTAACACAACTGGTCTCCGCAGTATCGCTCCGTTGAATCCTGACACGAGATGGATTTATGGTACCATTGATCTAAAATATCGTGAGATATGTATGCCTTACCTCCATCTGGCCAGCTGCAGTCCGTTCTCCCCTCTAGTGATGACTGAGGACGCTCCTCTCGGAGTGACGGTGCAGCTGGCACCGCTAGCTGGGCGCGGAGCCCAGCACTGACCGCCCTGACCGCACCGCACGGGGCCGCAACGCCCATTACCACCGCTACGAGGCGCCACTGGACGCGTGTTAATGTTGGGAAATGCATAGACGACATGCCGTTTGGTGGAAGCTTATGGGCAAAGGGTCTCTACCATGACCGCGTGTCCGTCCATCAGAGCACTTCCTGGCTCTGGCTCACCAGACAAGGCAGTCATCGGATTATAGCGCATGTGTATTAAAAGCTACGAGGTATTATAGAGCTAAAAGCTCAGTGAAATTCCACCTCTGGGCCGGAAAATTTAACAATTTCACCCGACCCATTTTCCCAACATGAAATAGACACACAACGTGGATTTAATGTATTTTCTTAGTTTGATTGTGCAATAACCAGACCTTATCCAACAACAACAATTCAATGGTAGTATGGCTCACCTGTACACCGGAAATTGGAGTAGCCTGATCGGTCAGTACCACTGTATACATAGGCCTGGCCCAGGGACGCTTTCCTTTCCTCTTTGGTTTGTTTGAATGTTCCTTGCTTGATTGTTCCACATACGAACTGATGATGTGGAAATGTTTGTATTTATTTTTGGGTCCAAATGTGTGTACATAAGTATTCCAATTCCTACCTTGCCTACCCCCATCTGAATACTGCAATGATTCAGTCCAATTAAGGGCTAGCACGTCCTATTTAAAAAGCTCACTGTTGCCATGGATGTGGAGGTTGTCAAATCCGAACCCTCGACTTTAAAACCCTCAGGGGGCCTTTAGGCTGACCTGACCTTCAGGTGGTTACCCTCATGTTGGTAGGAAATCCCCCAATATACTACAAGACCCCAGTCAAGTACTTTTTCGCAACATTTTATTTTTGCATGTACAATCAAATACAATTCTGTGGAATGGGTTCAATTGTCTAAGCTCACATTGGGAAAAAACTAACTTTTTAAATGTTTAATTTAAATCACTGTCTTGTACACATTCCCCCACACATTATGTACACCTTATAGTGGCAAACCTTTGGAATGTACTGTTGACTAGGTCTTGCTAGCTTCACTATACATAACTACAACAACCTATTCTCAGTTCAGGTCAACCTGCTTATGCACCACAGAATTCCATGTGTTCAACACGATTGCTTGCGTTTCAGCAGAGAATCCAACCCACATGACACGTGTCTTTGAGAAGCGTGATGCTGAGGGGGCAGTATGAACGTGGCAGCAGTAGACATGGTAGGATATTTCTGTAGTGCTGCAGTAGACGTGGATATTTTGCCCGGATTCTGCTGTTCTACGTCTAGTCAGCTTTCTTCGGCTTGCGGCTCTTCACCATGACAGCCCCGACAAAGGCCCCTAAGGCAAAACAACGCATGACTTTATAAAAAGATGAGTCTAGATCCTTAAAGGATATAGTACCAGTCTGGGGAAGACATTATTGTCTAAGTCAGGTGCCCAGTGGGTAACAAGAGTGAACACTTGTGATGAAGAAGATGGGTGAGGCATATCACATTTTTTTCTTTCTGTAGGACAAAATGTTTAAACATTGTATGGCTTGCAATTGCAATTGGATCCATCATTGACTTAAACCAAAGTCAAACCATTTCAAGATGGCTGTGTAGACTAATTTTCTACAGGGGTGAAACGACCAAAGCCGACAGACAACACACGACTCCATTTGAGTATCTGAAAGTAGTTAGGATTTAAGTACATGCTCACCTATACAGAGCAGAACTACTAGAGCTGCGACGCCAGGCAGAATGACAGAGTATTCCCGGGGAAGGAAGTACTTGTGCAGCACATGGTCCGTATCTACAAAAGGCTGGAATCAAAATGCTATGGTTAGTCTATCATCATCTATATTTACTCTGTCACATGTCATGTGTTATGACTCATTAATGTGCTGTGAAGTGAGTAAGTTGGATGTCCCCATGATATTGGTTCTGTTGACCATAAATTGTGTTGAGGACCTTTTATGGGCCAACCAACCTCATGTGGGTGTAACATATCTAAAGTGAAGCTTTAACTCACCAGTACAATGACCCAAATAGAGTAATATGTAAACAACAGAAGGCTGAAGCCCACCAGGCTCACACCGACTGCTTGGTCCGTCACTGTGGCCTGAACACACAAAACAAGTCTTATTGATAGGACTGTTATTGAGATTGAGAGTCAAACGACAAGGTTTTAAACTAGTAAACTACCATGTCGCTTACACTGCTTAGCCAGACACGTTGCACTAGTACAGTAACGAGTAAACAACAAAACCAATCATTATTTATTCACAACCCTGTTGAAAAGTTAATATAGTTTTTGTTTTACCAAGTGCGAAAAGGTAAATTAACATCGAGAGAAGCGTGATTTCATGACTTTAGTGCCTTACCATTTGATGGAGCGGTTATTACCGATGTTGTTATCTCTTCTTCTAGTCTTCACGATGATTTACCAACGCCCCTTTACTGCCCCCAACAGGTGACATACAAAGATATGCTTATGCAGACATTATACATATCCTATACAATATCTTATTCAGTTATTTTTCATCGTTTATATATATCAGAGTTGGATGTTATGCCTAGTTATATTGCTACAAATGTTTTAGATTCATATCTTCATTTACTCAAATTGTGTGACAAGGTGTTTTTATACATTTTTGTTATTATTATGAAATAACCTCAAACTATTATGATTTGTATTATTTTATTTAAAACTGTTTTATCCAAATAATATCCTACAGTTATGATTATCATATTCACGTGTACAAAAAAATAGCATTGCATTCATTGAACACACCTTTTAAAGGCAATCATATACACAATACAGCATTTCACGTAAGTCTTCCTATCCGATTTAAGAAAAGGCAATTCCAAATCCTCATTACATGAATTGAATAACTTTAGAAATGATCAACAGACATTCTATTGTATACATCCTGTATTGTTTCAGAAGTACAACAGTATGACCGCTCTCAAACCCAACTCCTATAAATCAAATTTATATTGCTCATTTTGACAATTCAATGAACCACAATGCTAGACTTGACATTGAAAAGAGTCTTTACTACAGAACAAACTTAATAATCTTAGATTGGATCGATCCTGCTGGCCAAGAATTTTTTGTGTTATTATTTCTGTCTGTTTCAACAAAATTAAAATATTTTTGTGATTCAAACTAAGATTATTTGGCAATAACAGATACAGGCACATGTTTGTTGAAGCAGGGTAATAGGAAGTAGTTAGTTTGACCTTGGAACTATGAGAAATGAATTAGACCTTTAAAGTTTGACATGCAAGTCATGTCACTTAGAACTCAATCTTTGTCAATGGCACGTTGATATATTTAATCAAATTCACAACAGGTCTCGAGTGTCTCAATTGAACTGCTCCTGTTACTATACCTGGGCTTTCCAAGTAATGCTACACAATAATCACAACTGAAAATTGTATATTTATACTTCTGTACATTCTGTACCAAAAATACAAGTCTACAAGTTTGTACTCGGGTTGTTGTTCCAGGTCTTGACATGTTTAATCACATTTTTGCCCACCAGGGGAGGACAAGTTTGAGCTAGTCTCACCAAATGTACAAAAAATCTTTTAAAAATAAAAAAGGGGGCTATAAATAATAAATAATGAATAAAGGTCTTACAATTCATTTAAAACCATCTTCACTGAAGATTGATCACGAAACTCAGAGTTCATCTCATTTCAATCAATGATTTGGTTGAAATGTCACTCTCCCACGTCTCTCTGTCACTACTACGACACACACACACACACACACGCACAAACACACACACACTAGTCTCTACTGGGTCTCCTCGATTGGCTGAGGCAGCAGAGGGCTTTTAGACCGTGTTTGGTCAAAAACCTCTGAGCCCTCAGCAGCACAGACTGAAGTTGTTGTTGTTGACATGTTGGCGGCGGGCGCCGCTGCGGCAGCGGGGTTCGACGCCTCGGTCCCGCTCTGCTGCAGGAACTTCCTTAGGTCCTTGAGCGCGGGCCGGAGCATCTGCACCAGGGCCAGCAGGGCGGCCTGAGTGCCCTCCAGTGCCTGCGCCTGCCGCTCCTGGGCGTAGGCCTGCGCCTCCTGGGACCGCCGCATCATCTGCAGCAGCTCGTTCTGGCCCTCCATGTGCTGGGCAATCTGCCGGATGTGCACGTTGGTGACCCGCTGCTCCTGCAGCAGGCGGGCCGAGTTGAGGGCGATGCGGCTCTTCAGCTCCTGGGGCTTGGCCTGGCCCTGGGGTGGCGGGGGGGAGGAGGGGGCCAGCATCTCCACGGGAGCCTCCACCGCCGTCACCACGGTAGGGACGGGCTCGCCCACTGTGGTGGTGCAGTACTCCACCACGCCGGCCTCCTCCAGCGTGTGGTAGGTGGTCTCTGCCGTTGCACCACAACGAGGTGAGAATCATCACAGTGTGTGAAAAGTGTTTTATATTAACGTGTGTCATCCAAATATTGCCTTCATGTCACATGGCTGCATAACACATAACAGTGTTAGGACCACCAATAAAATAAAAAACACAAACTTACCAATCAGCGGTTTTGTTTCATCACAAACTGTTCCTGAACCAACGGAAATAGCTGCAAAGGAAGACAATGTGTTAAAACAACTTGAATCATTATTTATTATAATTATCTTTACCTTACACTATTTAAGCACTATTTAAACTTTACCATTGGATTGAGGGATCATCTGTGAGCATACATCGATTGAACATATCTCATATTGAACCAAAGAAAGTGTCTGAAAGTCCTCAGATGAAAGACATTCTCTAGATAAACGTGTGCACTACTTTAAATATACTATAATGTATATTTGGAGTACATGGAGTACAAAGTTTGGCTACTCACTCTCAGTTAAGGTGACGGTTGAGGTGCTCAGGTGTGTCATCTCCGAGTCCCCTGCCGGCAGGTTGATGATGGTGGCCTCCCCCAGGAGGTTACAGATCCGCTGCTGCATGGCCGTGAGGATCACAGGGACAGGAGTACACTCGGCCGAGGTGCCCTCAATAGCAGACCTGGCCTGGGCTACTTTCCGCCGAACCTCAGTCTTCATGTCGGACCACTTCTTTTTCACCTCCGCCAACTCTCTCGGACAGGTAGTCACGGCGTTCACCTTCCTGAGGATTTCCACCCATGCGTTATTCTTTGCAATGTGGGTGACTCCAGCGTTGAAATGGTTAACCAGCGTATGCTTTTGTTTCTCTATTTCCTCTACAATAATCTCTACCTCCCGCTCCGAAAAATTCATTTTTCTCTTTTTCGCAAGCGATGCCATAATTTAACAAATTTGTAATTTTCGGAAGATAATTGTGCGTATTGTACGCAAATATAGTAGGATTTACTCAATTGATGTGCGCAACGTAATGGCTTCCAGAATCGGCTTCTTCTTCCTACTAGCCGTATAGCCTACGTTAACTGTGTTTTTGGCCCCGCCTCGTGATATCCCATTGGTGGAACGGGCGGTACTTGTCCCGTGTTTTCTGCTCTCATTGGCTGTAACAAACGGCCGTCATCGGCACAACAAGCGAACTATGGAAACTCAAGACAACCTCCTACTTCACCACACTGTAGACTGGATTGTGAAGGCATACTAACTCTATGATATCGGCTTTAATATAGTAAAAGAAAGGGTACGAATTGTTGTGCTCGGACTATAGCAGGCTTTATTGTTGGGTAGCATTATATGAAGTAGTTAATTAGATAAACCTGTGTTTGTGTCTTGCAAGTGTTCAACTCTATTCTGCTATTCTACTAATACTGTTTGTAATTGTTGTCAAATAAATGTGAATACATAGTATTTTTATATTTTTTATACCAATAAATAGTGTACGTTCAGAAATTAAGGATTATAATAGCTGTATCCTTTTATATCCTCCTGTAGCCTCCTCCAGACTTATTCGACCAGTTATCGCGATACACAACGAGATCAGCGACCGCGAACCCGGCGGCGACCAACGCAAACGTGGGTTAGGGGACGGAAAGTCAAAATGAGTAGTGTCGGCTGATGTATCTCTAAAACCGGTACGCGATCTTTGACACTCCCAGTAGTAATACTCGAATTCCACAGTAGCTGGCGTTGTATTGTTTCTCGGCGGGCCTTTGACGGAGCTTGTACTTTCGACATTGAACGATGGTTAATCCCGTATTTACCGCATTAGAAACGTTCGGGTTACATTACAGGCTGGGCTAGCTAGTTTGTCGGCGGTTCGAAAGGAGGTTTGATGCCACGTTTTCATCTGGATATCATTGTGTGAGTACGTACGTTCGGGTACAACCCGAGACGAACGCTTCAACTGAGAAACTAGACGGTTCTTAATGACGGACTTTTAGTTCACGAATTGTGGAAGCGGCGTCTGACAATTAAACCCGACCTGCGTGTTTACGGTAACGTTATCACACGTCGACGCGCTCCTTCTTACCCGGCGAGTTCAAATTAAAGGATGTAGATTCTCAATCAATCATCGGACACTTCTGGAGTCGATCCCCAGTCGTCAGTAGAAGAAAGAAACAATTTAATCCCGATGATGCACCAGCAAGGCTCTTTGATTTCCCCATTATTGAACGGGGTCTTCTGCCAGTGCGATTCCCCCGAGGCTCCCCGGGGGGCCGGTCCGGGTGACGGGCATGCCGAGGACCACTGCACCCACCCTGGCCACCAGTCTGCCGATGAGACCGAACACTGCCGCTGTCTACATCCACATCCATGTGAGCTTTGCGGCGGGCCTGAGCAGGACCACAGGTTAAAGGTGCTGTTCCAAATTCTGGATGTCAATGGAGACGGGGGGATATGTGTCAACGATCTGTCCATCGGCCTGAAGAAGCTGGGAGTGCATCGCACGGAGCATGAACTCATGGTAAGCCAATCAGGATAGTATTGTGAAACCAGATGCATACCAGTAATATTACTTTTAAATGCATTCGGGGCTTGTGAAAACATTGCTAATAATGTAACCTACATTACTTCCAGAATGTTCTGTTAAAACTCTACTCAGTGCAATTCCTATGGGGAACCCTTGATGGATGGGCGAATTAGCCGTTGCTATATGTTTGTTGTTGTTGTTGTTGTTGTTGTCGTCTCTTTCAATATTTGGTTACAGAAGGTACGGTCTAAGCGTGGAGACGCACACATACAGCATACATTGTGTGTTAACCATCAACCCACACTTCGTGTGTATTGGAGTGGACTATGTTTAAGAAGTAAAGTGTGACTGCCATATTAAATATGCTACATGTTCTGTCTCCAGTAAGAAAGTAAATAAGATAAGATAAATATACTTTTCGTTTTCACTTTACACTGCAGTTACAGCAGGTATTGCATAAAATACTCCCAAACATTGAAAGTGCTAACCCTGTTTGGGTCTTGTTTACCTCTTGTTTACTCATTCACTTATTTAAATCCTCAAGCGGTCAGACCACATCCCGCTCTCGGGGTTCGGCTGTGTTTTGACGTAGGCCTAGCAAGGTGAGCTATCCCACACTTCCTTCAGGTGTACTGTAGGTACTGGAGCATCGTGTTTCGGGTGCGATATGGTAAAGGTCCGGGAGGTGCTTCACAACATTCTGCCTACAGGCAAATGTGCATCCTCCGTCTTTGCCCTTCCAGGGGGATCCCCTGCCACGGAGAGGCTTGTTCTGCAGCTAGACGTAACTCGCGCTGCCCCAGCGGGGAGGAGCGGAGGAACGTGCACGGCTCGCAGACGCAGGGCTTGCGGACAGATAAATGGCAGGTCTGCAATAATTATCACCTCACTTCACATGACATGACTGTTGACCTGTGTTGGCCAGAGGGCCACCACACACGGCCTGCGTGCTCCTGGCAGGCTGGTGTTCAGCAGCATGTTGAAAGGAGCAGATCTAAACCCACAGCATCCAATGTTGAATCCCAGTAAAGGTTGAGTTTGCGGTGTTTTTGTATGTCTTGTATGGAAATAAGATGACTGGGCTATGAGAGATATTCAAATATCGTTGCCCTTCTCGGTTTCCCATTAGAAAATACTAAAAAATACTAGAAAATACTCGTAAGACAAAGCCAGCAATGTGTTTTACAGTGGCCCAGGCCATAAAACAGTGTCAGGCTGTTTATAAAACACCCATGCACACGTATCCACATATCAGAATCAGAAAAGATTAATCGTTATTATAGTATATATACATGAACACACCAATAGTAGTCGCACTATAATATTTTCAGTCGGATCTCTTCTTGGTATGTTTGGGAAGGAGTTTCCTGCTCTCTTTCTAAAATGTCCGTCCTGTGGTGCCTCTCCTGGCTGGCACATTATGCTGCTGCTCATGCATTTTAAATAGAGGATGGATGCTCCTGAACCCACTGCCCCCTCCGAGAGATTGCGCTGCAGGCTGGATCAGCTGACTGCTGATTCATCCTGCCAGCTTACTAGTGGCACTCTAGCAATAATTCACACATTTAACAATAAAATTATAATATAATGGAACAATATCATAAACTGATAGAGGTCATTTGCAAAAGGCAAAGAGAATGAGCTAACATGGTTATGCCCGATGGATGCTCAATACTGTGTGCCATCTCGAAGGATGAGGATGGAGGAGGGGAGGAGGAGGAGGAGTGAGGTAGACGTAATTCAGCAGATTGGATACCATGGAACGGTAGTGACGGAAGGGAATCCCTGTGCCTAGCCCACCCCCCACCCACACCCACATCCACACACACACTGAATGGTAAATGAATCACAGCTACCTTGGCTCCTATTGGCTGGGGGTAGTTGAATCGGGGATCTACAGCCTGACCTGCCAGTACGGGTGGCTGTGATTGGGCGAGGTGAGGCTGCAGTGAGGATGCAGTTTTCTCTCTTCTTTTTCCTGCTGCATTACTCTGGCTGATGGTACCCATGTGCTCGACACCTCCTGCTCCCTGACTCCTCGAGTCACGTTTGATCCTCTCAGTGTTCTTAGGATTATTATGGAGAAGCCTTCTAGGTTTACATTTGCATAACTTTAAATTGAAAGTCACTCTTGAAGACTTGCTTGCTCAGAGCGTCAGGGACATCTGTGGTCCCACTTGAGTTTGAGACCGAGAGGACCAGTGAGCAGACCATCTCTCCTCTGAGACTGATGTTCACAAAGAAGTGGTGTCCCATTCTGCCTCCTCTCTCTGGGTGGTCTTCAGCTGACCTTTTGAGTTCAGACCTGCAGGCCAGATACAGGCCAGGGCTCCTGTGAGCGTCTATCCGGAGATGCTGCAGGGCATGATGGACCTTCTGTGGCAGAGAACTTTTGGTAGGACACAATGTCGTCCGGTTGGGAGTGAGCTGCCTGGAGATGGAGAGGCTGAGGCCACCGTAGAACACGGACAGGACACCCCTGGTCTCCCAGGAAAGACCACCGGCTCTTCTGTTAGCGAGAAGGTTCCTCCACAGAAGGCCACAGTGTTTATTATGGTGACCGCTCCTCAGGATTTCCATCAGGTAGGGATATAAAGATTAACCAAACTTAACGTTTGTCTGATATTATGGCCATGGTACCATAATGTGACCAGATGGAATGGCCATTTTATACATTCTTCTGAGCCCTGTAAAACAGGGAATGGCTTTTCATTGGCCCGTCAGGTTTCTGCTGGTGTAAATGCGTTTTGTTTCAGCGTGGCAATATCTCAATTTACAGGCACTATTGCTGTATTAATAAAAATGGAGGAATGCATGGATCCCTTGAGGACAGGAAGTGCAATGTAGCCACCAAAAGTTATCATTCAATTTGTGAGTTTGCTTAATGTCTTCATACAGTCGCTCTCATGCTGCTGTAGTAAGATGAAGTCATTATCCAGCATCTGGTTAAACATTGGTCAGAATCGGTCCTTGCTGCAGTGTGGGGCGGATGGTCATAATAATAATAATTAATTGAATTTATATAGCGCTTTTCAAGACACTGAAAAGCGCTTTACAGTGAAGGGGGGACCTCACAGACCACCACCAATGTGGTTTCTGAAGACCTTCTGTGAGTGTGTGAACTCTTCTCTTCACTCACACACACTGTGCATTTCATTGAGCTTGAGCTGATTCATCATCTGACTGACTGACTGATTCATCAGTGAACTCTGGGCTCTGGTGTTCAATTTCTGAAGATAAATCAACAAGCGACGCCAATTGTTTTCAGACCAACCTGAAAAGCCGTTTCACTTGTATATTTGCCTTTTGGGGTAGGTTTTGCCTGCCTGTACTGGCAGCGCGTAGCAGTCTAGCATCAGTTGGTCTCCCAGGCCATCTGAGAGGCTGGCCTGGTCAACAACACACGGACGGTGGAGCCTTCCACCCCATTGCTTCATGTGGAAACGGCACATTTTCCTTCATTCCCGGGAACATTTTACAAAGTACTCCACGTGTTTTACAACTTCCTCGTATCACTCGGGATTTCCCTAAAAGGGCAACATTAACTAACCCCCAATTATTATCTTTACAAACAAGCGTAAGATGAGATGAACATGATTCCCCATAATAGATTAGCTTTGGATCCAAAGGCCCTGCCGGTAAGGACATGCGGTACATTTTCACAAAGGACAATTAACCAGTAACCGCACACATGATTATTGACCAGATCTGGACTGCACCCAAAACATGTGCTTATCTGGAATCTTAAAGCAGGAAGTGCCGGTGGATCACGAGGAACTGCTGCTGTTGATGGTCACTAGTTACTTCATGTTATAGTCTAGTTATGTTAACGTTTGAGGTTACTTCTATAACATGTTTGCTGAGTTCTCTGATCAGGAAGGGACCTGGGTGCAAATGTATGGGTGTCAAACGCCATTTCCTCTGTAGTTTAAATATACCCCAGTCTGATGTTTGCTTACTTACTTTGCTTACTTACTTATTTGCTTACTTCTTTTTTTCTCAGAAAATAGTGAAGGCAGGAGATAAGGACCTGGACGGACAGTTGGACTTTGGGGAGTTTGTGCACTATCTCAGGGACCACGAGAAGAAGCTCCGCTTGGTGTTCAAGAGCCTGGACAAGAAGAACGACGGTAACCCGTCCCAGCCAAACCAAGCATCTTTAATAATTGAATTCTACTCAATACTGTTTTACTGACCCTCTGCAAAATGTCCCCCTTGGGGAAAATAAATATTCCTTTCTAGTGTAGTGGTTTATTCTTCTTGTATGTTTTCATCGTCACAGGTCGCATCGACTCACAGGAGATCATGCAGTCTCTTCGTGACCTCGGAGTGAACATCTCAGAGCAGCAGGCCGAGAAGATTCTCAAAAGGTGAGCCCCCCCTTTAACTAATGACGCTCACTTGGACATAACCAACCAGTGTCTTAATCCAGTGGGTCACAGCTGAGGTCGGTCCATCTGTTAAGCCTGGGCACACACCAGGGGGTTAGAGACTGTTTACAGACTGTTTATCTAGGTGGACAGCGGTGACATCAGTGTTTTTTACAAATGGTTTAGTGGACAGTGTGAGATACCAGCCTGTGTCACACAGAGTGTATGTCATCATGTCTGTTTGTTTCTGTGGTGTCCCAAACTTCCTGTGGTCTCCTTAGCTTCACCCCTACCTGTTCTCCTGTTCTTCGTCTGTTATTCTTCTCTTCTGTGTTCTTCTCCCCTCTCTCTCCTTGTGGCCGGTGTCAGAATAAGGAAGGGTCATGTCTGTGCTCCTATCATGTAGTAAGTAGTGGTCTACAGAGCCTGCCTGCTGCCTCCGCCTCCCAACACCCTCCATCCATCTATCTGCCCTCAAATTCAATTTGATCGCGATTTTCTTCTTTTACAATTCAGCGACACTTGAGCAGTAAAGTGTTGGTGACCTCTCACTGATTTTCCTGAAACTGATCATCTGATCATCTCTGTTGAGATGGTGTTCTTTTTAGTTTTCTTTGTCGCTGTTTTGTCATTATGAATGAAACATGCTCCCTCAACACAAAAGCACAGATGTTGTTCCCTCAGTAGCACGAGTGCATGGGTTTTGATTTGAGTTTTAGTTCCCACCCGGGATGAACAAGAACGCCTCGCTAGTCCAAAAAAGTCGGAAACCCAGACTGCCCTCTCCCATTTTTCGGGGTTCTAATATTGTTTTAAATGAAATGTTTCCCTCTGTAGCATGGATAAGAACGGCACGATGACCATCGACTGGAACGAGTGGCGGGACTACCACCTCCTCCACCCTGCGGACAATATTCCTGAGATCATCCTCTACTGGAAACATTCCACGGTACGCTATGGAATTCACACTGCCATTCTTTCCTCTGTCAAGGCAATGACCGTTTTTTTATCACTCAGTAAAAAAGGGCCAAACATGGATGAGCATATAGTCTGGTAATGCATATATTTAATTATTGTTGTTGTATTTTAAAGTGCATTCAAAGAGTCAAGGCTCTTTCTTAAGCAAAGCCAAACAAAGTAATCTTATGAAGGAGTTTTCCATTATGTACCAGATATTACTTGCCCTACCTTTTACAGTAAAGAATGTTTTGCCTTCTTGATAATTATTGATGTCAAAATGACTAAAAGATACAATTCTATGAAATATGGTGACTGTTTTCTTATGGCCCAATTACCTTCAGTGCTTTGACTGTTTACACAAGATTGCACAAATTCCATACTAAGATATCACAACACCGCACTAGCATTGGTACAAGAAGAACCCAACACAGACCGACCGCGACTACTCTTATCTCTCTAATCTTTCACATCATTAATTTGGGTTTCCTGTTTCTACCTAAATTACAGCAAAAGTCTCGGAGTTGTTTAGTACCAAATCTAAACATCACTATTGCTGTAGCTGACCGGCAAGGCATTAGCGCAGGGTCACTTTTGGTTGTTATGTAATTTGATAAGAGATTTGTTTTACAACCCATATTTAAAAATAATTCTTAAATGAATTATACCGGTGATTCACCAGTGTGACTCCCGGGGTAGGAATGGTCTGAGTAATAAAGATTGACTGAAAACCAACAGCATATTCACATTTCTATGGAAGCCCATTCCCGCTAGCTAAAAAACGACCAAAAAGTCTTAACTTTTTATCTCATAATCATGTCTTTACTTTACTGGCGGCAAGTTCATGGCTTATGAGCAGGTGGGCTCCAGGCCGGACCGCCGTGTGGTCCAAAGTCTGCCCACACCGTCCCTGAGACACCACACACCTGTCCAGTGATGTCCCAGAACACTGCTGCAGAATGCCTTTTCAATATTATCGGACTTCCATAAATTTCAAACAACTATCGTTTAAATGACAGTGAAACGTGTGCTCAACAGATTTTCGACGTCGGGGAGAGTTTGCTGGTGCCTGACGAGTTCACGGCGGAGGAGAAGCAAACGGGCATGTGGTGGCGACACCTAGTGGCCGGCGGTGGCGCAGGCGCAGTCTCCAGAACCTGCACTGCCCCGCTGGACCGTCTCAAAGTGCTGATGCAGGTGAGATCCTCTTGAAACATACCGACCCAGGTACTTCATTTGACAGATACCTGTTCATACTGTGGTAAGGGGTGCGTGGAAATAAATATAAATGTTTGCCAGTTTGAATGAAGTGAATATTGATCTGGGTTGTACACAAATTACAACAAAAGTACAAAAAAGATAATGGCAAATGGAAAATGGAAATAATTAAACATTTAAATACATGGACCATGTTTGGGATAATGAGTTGCTCCAGTTCTAGTTTCTTGTAACATCTTGGGGCGGACGATAAATGCTGCATTATTGTAATCCTATGATGTATTGAGTATGAGACCTGTTACCCCCCCACCGACACCAGGTGCACTCCTCCAGGAACAACAGCATGCGCATCGCGGGGGGCTTCACCCACATGGTCCAAGAGGGCGGGGTCCGGTCTCTCTGGCGGGGGAACGGCATCAACGTCATCAAGATCGTTCCGGAGACGGCCATCAAGTTCATGGCTTATGAGCAGGTGGGCTCCAGCCCGGACCACCGTTTAGTCCAAAGTCTCCCCCACACCGTCCCTGAGACCCCACACATCCGTCCAGTGATGTCCCAGAACACGCCTGCAAAAGGCCTTTTTGTTTTGAGTAAATAATAGTGAACTTAATAATACAGCCCTGATACAGTCAAGCTCCGATAACCACAATATCTTCGCACTTTTATGTTTAACTTCAAATATGAAGACAAATTCGTGCTCTGTGGACTTTGGACTTTATACAACACGTGTAAATATTAAATAGGTTTACACTTTCACACTTCAGGTTGTTTTCATTCATCACACTGGGAGGATGGCCTGTGTTGTGGTGTGGCGGTAGGCATTACATTCAAGTGTTTTGGTTCTCCTCCAGATCAAGCGTGTGATCGGGAGTAACCAGGAGACGTTGGGCATCGCCGAGAGGCTGGTGGCCGGATCGCTGGCTGGGGCCATCTCTCAGAGCAGCATCTACCCCATGGAGGTACACACCTAGCTGGAACATGCTAACATCACATGGGGGCAGCCGTGGCCTAATGGCTACGGCTATGGCCTAACCCTCCGAGCCAGGCTTGTGCTCGGAGGGTTGCAGGTTCGGTTCGCAGGACCAGAGGGAGACAAAAATGTGGGTGGGGAGGGTGACTGAACAGTGCTTTCCCCCTCTCAACATCCACGGCTGAAGTGCCCTTGAGCAAG
>JAOPJJ010000110.1:3870617-3886256 GCA_027122795.1 Enchelyopus cimbrius | reverse complement strand
TCTTTTTCCAAAATAACTTGGGTATGGCTGCCAATTTGGGATTGAGCTAATTAGATCAGACTGCCAAGACCATTGGTATGAACCATTTCCCGTGGATGACATGATGGCCTGGTTAACATTTCACAGATATGTGCTTTTCTTATCAGTGTGGTATCATTTGTTTGTCTCCTGGTCTATGTATAAGTAGAGGGCCTCTAGGAATGTCAACCATTTGGTCACCACCCTCTGAATGGCTCATGCTAGAACTGCTGCGTTGTGTTGCATCCAATAAGTCAATCTACATACAGATCTGTCCATAAGCACAGCCAAACGGAATATTGTGGAAAGCCATGTAGTTTACAGTAAGCAAAGTTTGGGAGAATATCATCGGATAAGGCAGTTCTCGTGTTATCTCGCCAATATATTTGTACAGATCAACATGTAAACCCCGTAAATAGGGTTAGCCCTGAAAACGTATATATAACACATATATTGGACAAACAATACACCGACAGTTAGTTATTAATAACGTTCTAACTCTATTGACAAATGGAACCATTTGCTCAATGGCATTCCGGCTGTACTGGGCGGGTCCGGTTTAATAATGGCTCAACACGATTATTTATTAAGGTGTGCATTCATTATTAAAACGTTTTGTGCTACAGTCCAAGTTTGTATCAAAGGCAAATGCAAAAATGGACCGAGAGACCGTTGTTACATACATGTACGTTACGTAAAACGGAAACCGTAGATTACATTAGAGAATGTATGGCTTCATGTCGGTGGGGGGCGGACTCATGTGTATTTCATCCCCCTTGCAGGCTTGGTCAAATCACTCCCAAAACAAAAATACTGCTAAATATGCTTGTAATGAAGTAACGAGTAACGATGTGCAACGTATTTAATGTTCATAGAGACCTTGTACTGAAATAGCATGCTAATGTCACCCACTGTGCGAAGATGTAGGAAACCTGAATACACGTAAAGGTGAATATATTAGATATATTAGACAATACGCCTCCTTCTTTAAGTACCGCCTATAAGGGATCGATTTGATGTATCTGGTGAACGGGAGAAATCGAGAGAAATGCAAAACAACTGGCGGCTAACGTCGGCTAGCAGCTAGCTCGTAGGCTAGCAGGCAGATGCAACCTCGATAATGAACGGATCGATACTCCCCCGCTGAACACGTATTGTCGATTTCATTTGTGTAGCATGAATGTCTATACACGAGTCATTCACCTACCTCAGTGTAAAGTGTTAATAGCGTGGAGCCTTCTCGAACCGGGTCGGAGATAGAGATGGGTGCAACCTTCGGCTTCTTCTCCCGAGCGGATGGTATTTTTTCTCTCGCTCCCCCCCACCCCCACGTGACGTCATCCACTGCGGCTGCAACCCCGAAAACGAAACAGCAAATACAACCACCAAATACTGTACCCCCTTTAGTAAATATATATGTACTTTATTGGGGTTTGCGTTTTATATATATCAAATATCAAACTAAGTCAAATGTTTTTGTTATATATCTAAAATATCAAAGAACATTTATTTCAATTTAAAAAAAAAATATATTTTTAAAAAATACTAATTGCATGGAATAAGTGGTTACAATCTTTACACTTTTTATTCCGTATGTTCGCCATCAAACCATTTTCTTTACAGATAACAAACTGAAGGCCTTGAGACCTGTGCTGGTTGTGGACATAGTTCATATAGGGACTGTTTAATTCACTGTCATATGAGATATGTTCAGACAAAGACACTGCAGTGTTTAAGCCTTCTAGTTTTACTTAACATAAAAATATATTCATAAATATACAGAATGGATAAGAATGCTTTCTGTGGAATACAAAAAAACTAAAAAGGCAATATGAGTGGAAATAGACAACCTGATTCGTTTCCATTGTACTGGATATCAACATTAACACTGATAAACGAAAGAAACACAAAGTTACATACAAGGTCATTCTCAAAGGAATCTGAAAACAGTCCTAGTGCTGTCAGCTATGGAAATTGAGTGGAAATAAGACTCCACTTTGGTGTAGTAGCCGATAAATGCAGTCCAGTATAAATATGGCATTAAACCTACATTTGAATGTCCTAGTTATAAACACCTTCATCAGCTAAGGTCTACAGCAAAGTCAAACCACCAGCAGATACTATCTCCACTACAATTATTCCTGAATTCACACGTTTGGCTGCATCAACAGTAGTTGGCTTTATTTAGCAATTTGTATTTCATAACATTTAGTATTGGGACCATACCAATGTTTAATATAGCACCATTGTTATAAATGTCCCCTGTCATAACAGTTTGTGTGTGTACCTATAGTGTCTTGTACAGCTGTTCACCTACCTTATGAAAGAGTGTCTTAGTATATCAATTAATCTATGCAGGTATGTGCCCGCCCCTTTAGTTAAAAACAGAAAATCTACAAGACAATGAACATATATGGAACCTTACAAACTGAATCGGACGCAGTGTAAACGTATTCAGGAACCTTGAATGAGAGGAGGCGAGCGTTTACGGTTTGTGTTCATACGATGAGACACACACACTTGCGTTCCTGCGCCAACGCCGGCTCTCTACTCCCACGCGCTGCCGCTCGTTGCCGTGGAAACCATCCCAGCAGGCGGTCAGAGGGGCGACGGCGAGCGTAGCGGGTTGGTGAGGGCGGAGTCCCCGAACACGTTGGCGTAGGACGCCTTGAGGAACTGGACGTAGTTCTGCAGGCTGCGGTTGGTGCTGTCCGACTGCTCCAGACGGTCCTTCAGGTCCTGCAGCCGGCTCTGGTAGCGGCGCTCCGCCTGGCGATGACATCAGCGAACCCGTTACGACATCACAACACGCCATTTCAGGCCATATACCCCCCCCCCCCCCCGATGCACAAAGCGGACAGAGGAAAGAGGACAGGGAATTCAGATCCGCAATGAAACGCTCGAAATCCACCCCCATGCTGATGAATAAGTGTGGGCGGACTGGGCAGAAAATAGACTCCCATTTCCATTCCTCCATCTCCCACTGCCTTCACGTGAGGATGCTCAGAACGGTCACGGTGAGCGCGGGTTACAGCATGTGTTCTGCGGGATGAAGGTCACGGGTGTCAGACGTACCTCCTGCTTGCCGCGTCGCAGCTGGTTGACCTCGGCTGTGGTCCGGCTGAGGTGCGTCTCGATGTCCAACATCTTGGACTTGGTGGAACGCTCTTTGGTCGCAGCGCGCTCTCTGGTCTGGGAAACCTACAGGAACGTGGATCAGACGCGTTTCCGTGTCGTTTAGTTTCTGCATCACACCGCCTGACTACTACAGTGGAATGTTTTATCACAGCTTCATCTACTCCCTGCTGTGATAATAGTAAATCATAGCTAGCTTTATGCTGAGGTTATGCATAGGGTGAGAAAAATGATGTTAGTGTTTACAACGAGGCCTTTCTACCGCATGTACAGAGAATGTTATAAACTCTATAACCGACAGGAATGACAGTTACGCTAAAATATCAAATTGATGATCCTCCTTTGAAATGTGATGGAGGACAAATGATATAACCTGTAATTAAAGCACGCGCCAGCCTTCTTCCCGGAATGTGATAATGTGATGTTTGTGATGAGCGATGCAGAGCGTGCTCTAATGTGATGTTTGTGATGAGCGATGCAGAGCGCGCTCTAATGTGATGAAGGCGAGCTCGGAGATGAGCCCCGTGGCTCCAGAGCCTGACAAGAGCGGACGTCAACGGAGTCCAGACCTGCTGGCGGGCGTCGTCCAGCGCCTCTTCCAGCCGGCGGCTCAGCAGGCTGCACTCCCTGCTCCTCTCCTCCAGACGGGCCTGGTGGCTCTGGAGCGTCTCCTCGCGCTGGGAGACCACCCCCAGCAGGTCAGCGTTCTGACCGCTGGTCTCCTCCAGCTTCCTTCAGGAGGGCAGGAGGACGCACTCGTTAAGACACATGTGTTCATATATTTTATTGTGTTTTTTATATAAGAGAGTAACTCTATGCTGCTGTTGAGGGAATGGTTTTTATAAAAACAATTGTGACTGACCTTTAACAAACATAACCCGGAATTTGGTTGAATTTGGTGAATATATTTGTAACCTTTTTTTTTACAAAATATTTTTTTCCACATGCTCTACTCTCTCTCTTGTGGAGAGAGAGGACTTGTGGAGAATACACCGAGTTTTATTACAAATGCAGATGATTACAAGGGTCATCTTTGCCAGATTCATATTTGGTTGGTTTTTATATTTATACATACATTTTCTATACATTTGATGAGAAAGATTGAAGGTTGCACATGGGAGGGAACCCAAGAGCAGGGGGCTGCTGGCTGACGAACACGAGAACAATAGTAATGAAGGTACCTTTCCAGATGTTCCACTCTGTGTTGGAGCTGCTTGTTCTCCTCCAGCAGGAGCGTGTTCCTCTGCCTCAGGACCTCCACCTGGCTGCCCTGCGTCTCCACCTTCCATGAAGACACACAGGACCCATGTTCATCTGCCTGCGCGGCTCAAACAATCTAACCATCAGCACACAAAGAAACAGGAAGTTTGTCTGAAGGATAATTGTTGGAGTCAATCCGTTTCATGATATTGAAAATTCCAGTAAACTTGAAAACATTAACATTAACTATTACCACAGTCGCTCAGCAGACACATCTACTACTCAGCAGACACATTTATCTAAAGCGATTCAGTGCATTTTAACTCCATGTGATTAAGGAGCAGGACGGGGTCTGGCTTCAAGGAGTCTCGGGTTTTTCTGTACAACAGGGATCCACCAAGACCGAACCTCTGGCTGGTGGTCCAATCCCCCTGACCGCTGCTAGATTATCCTTACCAAACCACAAACCTACAGAACCCATCATAGTCCATCTAGCATGACCTCCGTCCCCCAAGCGCCAACCCCCTTCTGCACAGCCCCTCCCTCCCTATCCCAGCCAGGACTAATTCACTTCAACCTTAACCTTAATATTGACTGTTTATTTTGTGTTCATCTTCCAATGTTTACATTACTTATTATAATGCCCATATTATTTATTGTCGCGTTTCCATAACTCTCTGGTCTCTAGCCTATACTTGCACCGTCTCGTCTTGCCTTACCTTACCTTGCTGATCTATCATCTCTTTCATAGAGCATTTTACAAACTCAACTGAATCACAGGGTTAGTCCCTGCCCCGTCATTCATTCTCAGAAGCCTCAGCACATTAATGTGGACCTTGTTGTTACTTGTTATTTAGGATCATTATCCTTACTCACTTTATTCACCTTAGTTTCAGGTGAATTTCCACCTTAATTAATGTCCATTGATCCCTTTTCTTGATAATCCTGCTAGTGTTGTATGTGTGTGTTATGTGTGATCTCTATTTCTGTCTACTTGGACCCTGAATTTTCCCTAGGGATCAATAAAGTTAATATTAGGCATGGGCCAAATGATTCTATTCCAGGAATCAGTTCTTTCAGTTCCCCTCACTTTCACAAATGGTTTGTTTGATTCGTTCCTTCAGTTTTTTCATTCATATGGTCTGTAATGTCATTTGGCAGAGGGACGCCCGCAAATTGAGTCTTTTGGAACCCCAGAAGGTTTCAGACGGTGATGGTGCTCTGGAACAGCACATTTCTGTGAAGTAATACGCCGCCTTGACATGACCAACCCTTAACTTTGTTAAACCAATCACCGAAAACACCAGTTTTGTTGTCAAAACGTCTCTGAAGCATTAACTAGGACGTTAAAAGAATGAATCAGTTCTCTTGTTTTGAGGAATCAGTTCTCATCGTTCACCTTCGGGATTCGTTCTTTCTGACCGAATCGGTCGCGAATCGCCCATGCCTAGTTTCTATCTATCCATCTATCTATCTATCCATGAGCAGACCGTGGGGCTGAGAACCAGCTCAGGACGGACCTTGCGGCGCAGGTCAGCCAGCGCCCCGCTGAGCTCCAGGCCCTGCCGCTCCTGGGCGCTCTCCCTCTCGTGGGTCTCCTGCAGACGCAGCTCAGAGCGCCGCAGCGCGTCGGGCAGCGGCTCCAGCACAGTCAGTCGTCCCTGCAGCTCCCCGCGGACCTGGTCCACCTCCCGCTGCAGGTCCTGGCGCGCGGCCTGGGCCTCGCGCTCCGCCTGGCCCAGCCGTGCACAGTACTCGTCCGCCTCCGCCCTGGTCTTGGCCACCTGAGCGTCGCCAGACGGGATGAGAGATAAACAAACTCAATCGTACCTTGTTCACACTGCAGCCATCAAAGCGCACTGCAATATGCCTCAATTTGAAGCATCCCGTTACATTTCACCTTACATTTCCATCTTGTCAGTGCGAGCTGCAATTTAAATTTTGTTTAAAAGTATTTCTGGGAGCTTAAGTTACAGTCAAGCTTTCAGTGTTGTTTTTGTCTTAAATTCTTTATTTCTTTATAATTTCTCTATTTCACCCTGTTTAAAGCAAACCCTTCTTGAACACATTTGGTGCATTTGTCTCAGTGGAACAATTAAAGCACAAATATTGTTTGCTGAGACAGACCCTGCTATGAGGCACAGATTGGAATGTTTGCATTTTTATGTTTGCATCTAAGATGCAGTGAATGACATTAAATAAGCATTATTGAAGTTATGTCTCAGAAGAATTGGGGGACAGGGACAGGGTTGTTATCGTTCTCAGGCACCTGGGTCTTGTAGCCGTCCACCAGTCCTTCGTATTGTTTGACTGTAGACTTGACCTGCTGAACCTCCGTCTGGGCCACGCTCAGCCTCTCCTCGGCTGCACTCAGCAGGCCCTACGGCCAGAGGAACACTTCAGACCTCTGCTCAGAACACCGTTTGTTTAACACATCAGCATGTTCACACATGTCTCCTCCCTCCGCCCTCCGGTCAGCGCTCTGTGAGGAACCGGCCGCGGGCCTCTGGTTCTCCATACCTTTGAGGCTCTCGTTCTCCGTACCTTGAGGCTCTGGTTCTCCGTACCTTGAGGCTCTGGTTCTCCGTACCTTGAGGCTCTGGTTCTCCATACCTTGAGGCTCTGGTTCTCCGTACCTTGAGGCTCTGGTTCTATGTACCTTGAGGCTCTGGTTCTATGTACCTTGAGGCTCTGGTTCTTCATACCTTGAGGCTCTGGCTCTCCGTACCTTGAGGCTCTGGTTCTCCAGTCTGGCAGCGGTTCCGTCAGCGGTGAGGCCGTGCAGGTGTCCCAGCAGCGCGTCTCGCTCCACGCGACCACGTTCCTCCGCCGCCTGGACCTGCTCGCCCAGGTCCTTCACGCGGCTGGGTGGCGGGGGGGCGAGCTCTTTAACGTTACGGGCTTCAAGTACTACAGCAGAAACCCTGCAGCCAGTCACACCGTGCCTCAGAGGAGACGCGGAGGTACCAGACGTGTGCGTACTGTAGGTTACGCACCACAGACCCAAATCCTAGAGGAGTTAGTTCACCTGGATGTGATGCATTTCTGAAGTTAATATTCTGTCCAGCCTACACCTCGTGGTGAGTGGGATACGTGGGAAATAATAGTTCAAATCGTTTTTGCATTGCCTGATATTTATAGATAAAGAATATAAAGAATGTATAATGTAAACCCTTTCTTACTCTGTATTAAGCGTGAGTCACGTCTGAATCCTGCGTCATCTGCGCTCACCTGGTCAACACCGACAGCTCCACCTGCAGCTGACCTTTGTCTTTGACCTCCTGGCCGTGGCGGCGTTGCCAGTTCTCCGCCGCCGACAGCGTGTCCGCCACCTGTCTCTCCTGCAGAGGATTGCACACAAAACCAACCCCTGAAAAAAGATCTTTAAAGAGTCACCCAAACCACAATTCAATCTTAACATTCAACACCTATTAACAGTCATTTTCTAAAGATTTGTTTTGTATATTGACTGCTAATAATGGTAAATAAAGTATAAAGTATCATCAGGGAGTAGGTTGCAGAATTGTTTCTTTTTATATTTGATCCATCTGCCAGGTACTAGCGTGGATACACTTTAATTAAATGACTTTCATTGACAAATTCCTCCACATGTACTTCCTGTAGTCTTCAGTGTTCCTCTGACTGTCCCGTTGCTAGGGTAACAGTGGGCGTGGCTCCAGGCTCGGCGGCCCTACCATCTCCAGTAGCTGGGTGCCGAGCTGCTCTGCGGCGTCCTCGCTGCGTTCGGCCCGGTGTTTCTGGGCCCGCGTGGCTCTCTTCAGCGCCTCGCGGTCTGCACCCGCCTGCTGCTTCAGCACCGCCAGCTGATCTGAGAGGTGCTCCACCTCGCCTCTCTGCTGATTGGCTGCTCGCTCCAGGTTCTGCCGGGAGGAGAACAGAAAGGGGAAGGGGCGGGACATGGTGTCTGAATTGCAGTAGCTTATAGTCAAGTTGTATTTTCATATTTTATGGTCATGTTTGTGTAAATATATTCATATTTTTCTATTTTTCTATTTTGATTGGCTTGTTTTGCCTATTCTGGTGATTAATTATTGTTTCCTACTGGAACTAGGGTAAATAATACGGGCCGACTAACCTTGATCTGCACAGCAAGGCGGTTACTCTCTGCCTCTTTGCTGCGGAGCTGTCCTTGCAGATGAGCTCGTGTTGACTCTAAGGCCCTGGTGAGCTCACCGGAGGTCTTGGCGTTGTCCTGCATCCACAGGTGTTGAGGAAGGAGATACAGTTAGAAATACACAGAGTGTGAAAATGTGCTCAATTGAGGACTGACTGGCTCAACACGTCAGCAAAAACATAAAGCATGTTTCCAGTCAGTCACCTTCTCTGAATCCAAAAGCATCGACAGCTGATCAACTTCTTTCCCCTTTTCTTGGAGTTTTACGACAAGATGCTGTACAGAGAAAAACAAAAACAGATCTTTAAAATGTTAATATTGTAAACAGCACAATCCTTACTTGAAGCAACAGTGGGGGTAAATATTGCAATCATAACTTGGAATTTCAGGAAAATCTCTTATTTCCCACAGACCGCATTCTCTGCCTCTGCGTCGGTCAGTCTCTTCAGCAGCGAGTCCTTCTGCTCCGCCAGCCTCATCGCCTCCAGCTGTCGAGAAACGTACCACACATGAAGAGTTCAACCAACCTGTACAGTACCCTGTATTCAGCCCACTTACAGGGAATATTATCTAATGTCACTGGATGCAGGACTAACAGACGTGCAGACTAGCAAGAGGAATCGAGATAAGGGGGTTTGTTTTTATTTGTTATTGTTAATCAGTGTATAGGTACCACCTCCCACTGTCCTAGAGAACACTTTCAAATACTGAAACACGATAGAAAGGCATGGCCAGACCTCTTCAAAAATCAATTCAATTCCTTTCTGGAAGTAACATCAGCCACTGCATAATGGATCAATGCATCGATGAATCGCTATACTGGATGGTATATCAGTACAGGAAAACCTTGCCCTGCACATTGAATCATATATATACATAGAGCACCTGACACGCAGAGGGAAAACGATCATTTAATCTGTTAAACCTCTCTGTCGGTAGAATTGTGGAAGGAGATGGGATGGACAGGAAGTCGGCCCTTCATGAGGCCCTCATGTGGAACAGCCTACCTGGCCCCCGTGCTGATCCCGGAGCAGCTGGCGCAGGCTGTGATTGGTGGCCTCGAAGGTCTCCAGTTTCTGCAGCAGGAGGTCCTTGTGTTGGGCCAACATGGAGGAGTCCGACTCTGACAGCCTCTTGCCCTTCTGCAGAGGATGGACGACAAGGTCATGTGACGCAACGCGCCAGGCCCGCTTTACACTTTGACACAAATCAGCAAAAACAGTCGATCTACCTGAAGTACATTTATTTGTTTTTCCTGGTGAACAATGGAAGTCATGTAATTACACTGAATGCATTCCCGAGGCCTATCAATTTCCTGTGAAAATAAACTTTATATGCAAATTTAATTGTACTTGCTTGATGGAGTATCTATTAAAAAGCACTCCGTATACGCATCTTAAATATCTTCTTTAATTTGGTCTCATTTCGGTCTTGATTCCAATTTTCCATCTTTCAAATGTCCTGAGGTTTCCCACATCCTGACCCAAGCAGAACCAGACCATCCCTGGCCTTCCTGTGGATACTCACGGCCCCAGAAGACCCTCCCAGTTCCGCCACAGATTCTCGGAGGGCAGACACCTGCTTGGCCGCAGCGTTCCCGTCCGCCTCAGCCTGCAGGAGTTTCTGCAGGAGTGCTTCTCTGTCTGGGTCCAACCTGTAAACGGACAGCAGGGGTGGAAACTAAACTCTACTCTTTGTAGTTCACTATTTGTAACACACAATAGTAAATAAACCCTGGGCTCTTGCTCCTTCACAGAGCAAACACCAGCTGCCAGCTAGCTAGCCAACAGTCAGTCGTAGTTGAAGCTGCTAGCTCAGGCTGGTGCAGGCTTATTTTTGGAGCTGGTGACACGTCATAGTGTTTGTGGTGGTCAGCTATTCCCATCATGTTCATCAGTATTATTGCTTGTTTGCTTACACTTCTACATTGTTAAATGGCTGTTGATGGGGTTTTGGCGGGTGCTGAACGTTTGTTTCTTTTTCGCAACAGTGCGCACCCATGGGTGTGAGAGTGTGACTGTGATAGTGTGAATGTGAATGTGTGTGTGTGATCACACATGATTGGGGGCGGGGGGGTGCTGAGCTGCTCTGCGGCCCTAAAAAGATGCACACGTAGATAATGTTTCTACGACCACATACGTGTATATATAGTTTAACACCCCCATTCCCCCCTGCTGGGGGATCAACGATGTGTCTCTTCTCCTGATTGGTCGATGGTCCCAGAAACGCGTACCTCCTGGCCCCCTCCCCCATGATCATCTCCATGGAGCGGCGGAGGCGGGAGTTCTCGATCTCGGTGACCTCCAGCTCCTTGGCCGCCTCGGCCAGCTGCTCCTCCTTCTGGGCGATGAGGCGCTGGGAGGTGCTCAGTTCCTGCTCCCTCTTCCGCAGCTCCACCTAGGGGCGCAGCGCCACACGCACACACACGCACACGCACAAACAGGCACACACACACACAGACACACACACGCGCACACACGCGCACACACAGACACACGCACACACAGACACACGCACGCACACACGCACACACATTTAGTGTGTGCGTGTAAGACGCAGTATAAATACACGGTCATGGGAACATTGTTTGGTGGGAACATTGTTTGGTGGTTTGACCCGATGGTTTTAGTTTTTTAGTTTGTACTGACCTCACTTTTCAAGGAGCCCACCTCCATCATCAGGCTGTCGATTTTCTGCTCGTATTGACTGAGTCTCCCATGAAGAACCTCTTCCTCCTCAGAGGAGAGGTCGGCCAATCGCAGGGAGGTGGAGTGTGAGGGCTCCGGTTCGGGGAGGGCCGCGATCTCCAGGCGGTGGGTGGGTCCCTGCAGCCAAACTCATCTTTACCCATCATGCATCACACATCATACATCCGGTTCAGTCCCGAACCAGGTCAACCACAAATCTCTGACTAGTGTGAATGATGGGTTTGGATTGGAAATGAGAATAAACATTTAGCATATACAGTTTTGAATCGCTTATTAGAGCATTACTGTTACCATGTGTGAATGGCTTCTTTGCAAAGACAACATGGGTGGAAAATCTATGAAAATGTAAACATACAACAACATAGACCCCAGAACATTTAGTAATAATAATGAATACACACATTACCTCCCACTTGTATGTTGAGTCCCGTGTGGAAGTCTTTCCCGGTGGAATCCAAGGCACGCGTGACACTGCCTTAGCCGTAGGATGTGGGTTGTTTCCTTTTGGGTCATTTTTACTCTTTCCCTTTAAGAACAAAGATTGTGGTGTTTCTTCAATACAAACATACATCTTAATATGTAGAGAGAGACTGGCTGAACGTTTGCAGGCTCTAACCTGCGGGCTTCGGCTTGGTTTCTGGCTGCTCTTCACGTGGACGTGCACCGGTGTGGTCTCAGTGATGTGGACATGGAGAGGTGGGGAACTCGAGAAGGTCCTCATAGTTTTTTTCTACGCGTGTTTAAATAGGGTGAAAGATACAGTAAAACAAGCAGTTTCTTTTTTTCTAACACATTAAATCAATTAAGATGTGGACTTCATCTTAGATCTTCCATTATTTAATCTCTTCATTTTCATATGGCCCAAATGCTGGAATGCACGTTACTGTTACTTCCTGGCTTAATATTGTATTAGAACCTTCCAGCCTGATGTATGCCTGTGTATCACTTTGATTTAAATGGCAATAATAGATACGGGAAGACGAGCTATATGCTGTTTAGAGGTGCAAATAATACCAGTTGTAGTTCACTGAAGACTGATGAAGAGAGAAAGCAAAACGCAAGCCTTTCAGTGGTTATAATACTATCTCGTTAAAGTCAGCCAATAAACTACATAAAGCAACACGTCCATAAAATAAGGTCGTTTCTCCACTCTCTTCCAACAACACTTATTAATAAATGGGCAATTGATGAAAGGCTGAGTAAGGTAAACAAGGTTGTAAATGCAAGGTTGTGCAAGGATAACCAGTAGCATCACACTGACCACTAGTTAGCACAAACTTAGCCGACATTAGCTAGCCACTCGTGACAGTCTGGCAGCTACTCTCGTAAACCTCTTGAATGAAAGTAACGAGTTAACCGCCCTTACCATATGGACAACTATTATACACACGAGGTAGAACCTGGAATGTTATCATCACAATATTTGCATAGCGGCGTGCAAAGTTTAAATCCACCCGTGTTGCTCGGAAAACTTAAACAGGAAGAGAAGCGTCTACTGACTTTCCAAGCCTCCCGTCAACGCGCTGCCATTGGTTGATTTAAAACATTTGACCACACAGGAGGCCAGCGATTGGAGCAGGAGCGCTTATGTATCCTAGCAACGCCATCACCATGGTAGTAAAACGTAACAAATCGACCATTCATTACTACGGGAACGTAGAGATGCCAAACGTAACAAAAAAAAAAAAGTCATTATGCCATAATAGTAGAGTATACCTATATTTTACAACTATTTTTTTTAAGTAAAGGGTTGTTATCACATTGTGAATACATTGGCATGTCATAGGATTAGAATTAATGTAAAAAGTAGTTCAAATTACCGACATGCACAGGGTGTGTCAGCAGTATGAACAACTAGTATGATATAGAATTATTATGAATAATAAAACATTTACAATAAACCCCTTAGGCCTGAAGAGAAATACCCGATGTATTTATGTTCTACATTACTATTCTTGGTTTATGGCTGAACTTTCATGAACAATACTTCCCCACAGAAAAAGAAAATCAACGCTTCAAATGCCAAACAACCGCTTTTATTAGCTTAATCTGGGATGGCAAATAAAACATCAGTTACAATAATTGATTTCAATTATTGGAATGGAAAAGTGAGAATACACCAGTCTTTGGCACTTTCTATTCTAAACAAACATGCTTTTTTGTACGGATATGTATCTGTACTTTTTTTGTTTGAAATATTGAAAACACAATAGACAGTATGACACAGACTATGAAAATCACACCAGCAAGCAGGTCAAACAATTTGCTATAAGGTGGAGTACCCATCTTTTAAATAATTTGTACAAGTATAAAAAGGTAAAAATGGTCCCAAAATGTCTTAGAGAGACAAAATAGGATTGAACAGCTGGCAGTTATTTTTTTTTTCTCATTTATTTGTCTGATGTATTTAAAATAGGCTTTGTTGACATGCTGTTAATCAAGGTGTTTCCATTACTTTAAGCAGTGGATGTTGTGCTTGAGTCTATACAGGATCACTTTATATCATGTGCTCTGGGGTGCAAGTCATGACGGGAAACAACGTGTGGGCATATACACAAACGGTTATTCGATCCCCAAAACTAAATGAGTTGCAAAGCGTCGCACCTTCCTCAATAGCTACACAGTTTAGTTATAATGCATTTGCCATTTGTATTCATACAATTCATATTTTGATATTTTAAAGGGAATGTACTTTTTTGGAATTCTAGACAAAGTCCCTCAACCGTTTTCCACGTGACACTACACATGCTGACACCGATACACACATAACATTATTCTGCACAGGGCTTTCCCCTGCTGTGTGTTACAAATGAAAAACCAGTGAGTGGGCAGGCTTCCACCCACCAGCCACCGGTTGGTTACATTTCCGTTACTTAAAATGCTAATCATAACCGCTAATCAATGCCATCCTTTTTAATGGCAAGATATCTGTCGCCATCATCGATGTCCAAACACACTGTGAGCACAGCTTAACCAAAGGGCAGAACGTGACCTTTCCGGGCCAACGGATAACATTTACAAAATGCAATAGACAGGGAATTTACATTGATATGCCTCATGCAATCTTGAGCTGCTAAACCTTGTGTAAAAGCCATCCTATCATACATTATCAGCAACAACAACAAAAAGATTGACAATGCATGATCCAAAGACAGAAATAGGGAACAATAGCACTGCTTAAAAAGCACCAGATGAATCCATCATAGATCTATCCCACATATACCTGCAACTGCAACAACAACAGAAATACACAAAGGCCATGGCAAATGGTCAGAGTGAAAAACTATACTGTACAACAACTATTTCAGATTAGACACGTCAACAAGTTAAAAAGAAGAAATAGGTGCGTTTTAACCACCTCTACGCACATCGTACAAGACCCGGCGCAAGAAGAGATCGCTAGCACTTTGCTTGCCACTCTTTTTTTCTCTCTTACTGTAACCTAAACCATTTTGGTTTAGCTTAACCTAAACCGTCTTTGACACCCCGCGGTCACCTCACACGTCCCTTTGGCCCCGGCAGATCATTCGTGTGAGGGTTGGAATTAAGGCCCCAAACCCCCCTCAACAGCACAACAAACAAGAGAATAATAACAATAATAATAATAATAATAAGCTCATAACTTCATAGAGTAAAGTGCAAGGCTAAGATATCATAATCCATCACTTGTAACACAGAGAAAAACTAATAAAAACTAAAGTGGAAGTCATCCTCACAACGTTCACCGTTGGACTAGTATAATAAGTCGATCGTTAAAGACCCGTTCTGGAATAGAGGTTATTTAGAATAGTCTTGTTCTTGGAATGCTGGAATGTATGAATAGTAGATATACAGCGTACCTTGTGACCTCATCAATGAGTGCGTTGCTGCCCTCTACAAGGCCTTTAAATATGATTCCACTTGCTTTTTTGTTTTTACAGACTCTTCCCATTATAAACAAACACATAGGTGCCAAAATAAAGTGATGCAAAAAGCTGTGCAAAAAGGGCAACATTCAAAATAAATATTACTTCGTTGAAATGCTCAGTTCAACATAAACAACAAAAATAACAAATACACATTTATGTATAAACATTATTTGCAATTAACTCCTTAGCTACTTATATCGTGATTGTTTAGGTACATTATTTTGTCGAGGGAAATGCAACGTCTCTGCTGGATTCAGAACCCTCCCTTGTACTCGACAAACGACTTTTCATGTTTCCCATTATTGAACACAGGTCGTATAGCAAAAATAATTTGCAAATTTTTTGATCGACATAGTATCGATATATGCTACTCTTGTTGGTTTACACGGCACAGACACTATTTTGTTCAAGAAGAGGCTGATCAATCAGGGGGGTAAATTATAATCATAATAATAATAATAGGAATGTTGCACGAAAATAACAATAAATATTCAGAGAGATGCTGACGGTAGTTCTGCGCGGTGAGCTTCAGTCT
>JAOPJJ010000110.1:3820006-3830685 GCA_027122795.1 Enchelyopus cimbrius | reverse complement strand
TTGGCGACGAAGTGAACTTCTGCACTGCAACTCTTTGTGCTATTTCTGTTTACTTCCGCCCCTCGCACACACTGCGGTCAGTACACGTCACACACGCAGCGAGCACAAACCAATCAGAGTTCCCCAACGTCCAACTTAGCTCATGTCCGACTTCGCATGCTGAATCTGACCCGACGCCCCCCCGACGAGCCCTTCTGGTTCCTGACGCCCCCCCGACGCCTCGGGACACACCAAACCAATTTCTCTCCAACCCTCTCCAACTCTTCCAGACGTCCAACCGTCGGGTTGGTGTATCTCTGCCTTTAGACGACAAGTCGGACGGTTTGGGCGTGAAGGCCTGCTTTGACCTCCTTCTACCTTGGGAACGTCACAACCCAACCTGTCGCCAGGTGGTGTTGTCAGATCCTCAATTTCTCTGTGCAATATCAAGCATTGGAAATGTTGCAACACATTTGATCTCTTTTTGAGTTCTCTACTTCACAATATAGTTTCTTCCTCTTTCTGCCCATCGTTTGCCCATCTTTAGTTTGGGATGTTGTCTGGGCGGGCAAAGGTTTGTTCTGTATGTCGGTTTTCAACAAACCTTCAGCCTGATGAGCTCATTTTCACTGCTTCATACTTTGAGATGCAATAAATACGATTCATGGGGAAATTAAGAACAGCCGGCTGGCCGTCTTATTCAAATAATTACCGACTGGACCTCATTGTATATGCTGCTTTGTAAGTCACTCAAACAGAGCTTCTCATTCACTCAAATACACGTTCTTACGCTGATGAATGGCTTAGGGTACCTGAATGCCAGTCCTACATGAGAACAGTAAAGAGGGTGACTGTAAAGAGGTCTTCCTCAAGGATACCTCAACAGTATAGGAGGAGCCCCAGGAATCAAACCAACAACCCTTGACAAGGACCGCAGTATACCTCGCTCAGCAGCTGTTGGCATAAAGGACTCTAGAAGGAATGTGAAGTACAGATGCTTGGAGCTCTCATTCATCAGAAAGAAACAAGGAGGAGATTTGGGATGGATGCAGGCTCATCAACATAATCTAGGGTTAATTTATTCAGACATCAGGAGAAGCTAGGCTTAGAAAAGGGCCCCAACGGATAAAGATGACGAGAGAGCAGAATACATGGGCTTCAAATTATAGATGTTATAAGCTTATTTGTTAAAAAGATGCTCTTCAACATGAGGTACTTACTGCAGTTTCTATAAGCTAATAACTTGGTACCTAGACTTGGTTTGAGCTGGCTCAATAAACTATGAATCAATATATGAACTGAAATGCTTGTCATCAATTATAGCAAAGCAAAATCAAACCACAGAGAGATGTATGGTTGTCAAATATATAAGTCAACCGTTGCGGTAACCCTTAACAAGACACAAATTAGGCATTCATTAACATTAGAGAATGCAGTAATAAGCATTATTATATAGCATTAAAAAATGATTGGATGTTTACCATGCTGGTCTACTCTGATTACTAAATAAGTATCATAGTGAGTGGAACTCATTGCATGCCTTTCCCCATCATCCTAAAAAGATGGTCCTTTCTTCCGCTTTCTCGGTCAACTCGTGTTCATTTGTTCCACTTCAATGACAACGGGGGAAAACCGGGCGTGGATGAAAGCACCGGTAGGGATTTGGTCTAGCAGGATTGGGACTAGTGAGCAGTGTATCCGGAGTGGGGGGGGGGGGCACACCGATTGACCCATGGCAGGAATGTGGACTACTTTCACACAGGGCCTGTGGTCGGGGCAGGGACAACAGAACGTGAAGGCAGGAACAATGCCTGCACACTGTTGGACCCCCCAAATATTCAGTCAACTGTGTGATCCACTGGATGCGTTTCATATTGAGCTGCATCGGAATATTGTTCAGAGCTTATCTAACGAGATCATTTTAGGCACATATAGAAGCATTGTAGGTATAGCAATAAAAAGTTACATAAAAAAGTATTGCTTTTGTTACACATGATAGTGTAGTACACTGTGTGGTATAAAATGACTTGAGCACATTATTTAATTGTTAAGCACATGTTGAGCAATTCATGACATTCTCACACTCAAGTTACTTTTTTGCAGGGATAACTCCATTTGAAGATGATAAATACAAAATAAAAGCATAATTGTAATTCAATCATGGTTATAATTATAGTAATTATTGACACCAAACAAACGCCCTCTCTGTTTCTGTGTTTCAGGAACGCTCTGTAATGCCACCTCCGACAGGTGCCTGTCTGCGCCCTGTCATAACGCTGCCACCTGCGTGGACAATATGGACGACTACGTTTGCCTCTGTCCCCGGGAAGGGGTCCGCTACATGGGCCAGGACTGCGATGAACTCTACGACGCTTGCCTTTTCACCCCCTGCGACGACTGTACCAGCGTCCCCGGCACCACGGAATACAACTGCGTGTGTCCGGAGGGATTAGCCGGCGACAACTGCACTGAGGACATAGAAGAATGCGCCAGCAGCCCGTGTTCTGAGCCGCGATCTGTGTGCGTGGACCAGCTCAATGGCTACTTTTGCAGATGTCCGGCAGGGTACGGAGGGGTGGACTGCAAAACACATGTTCCAGACTGCGTGGACAAACCTTGCCAGAACAACGCCACCTGCATACTGCTCCCCGAAGGCTTCGGGTGCGAGTGTGCGGTGGGGTTCGAAGGGCGGTACTGCGAAGAGGACGTGGACGAGTGCTCATCCGCTCCGTGTCAGAACGGGGCTATCTGTATGGACGGGGTGGCGGAGTTCCATTGCTTCTGCGTACCCGGTTTCCAGGGATACAACTGCGAGTTTGACATCAACGAGTGCGCGTCGCGTCCCTGCCATAACAACGCCACCTGCATCAACGAGAAGGACCACTACGAATGCGAATGTCTGGACGGCTTCATGGGCAAGTTCAATCCCTTGTTAAAAACCTCATCCGACAGCAAATGCAATTAAGAGGCATTATGATGGAGTTAGAGCACAGAAGCTAGATGCATGTCCGCTCTAACTAATCACATTACCCAATGAGTAGAGAGCCTGATCACTCGACCCCCTACATGAGAGAACTTGTCCAAATGATCAGGGTCCCAATGATAAATGTCCCATTTTACATTCAGGCATTGAGCAGACACTTTTGGTTAAACTGAGGCTGAGAACAATCAAAGCTTAGTTACATTCTCCTTGAAAACATGCAAAGCGACGTTATAGGCCACTGACGCATATATCTCTAACCTGTCAGATGGCCATCAGGTCACCATGCAATTTAGAAAAGACATCACCATCCCAGCTTTTCTTGGTCCTCTCTGCCAACAAGCTCAGCTCTCTCAACACAGCAGTCTGTGTTGAGAGAGCTGAGCTGATATGTGTTTGACGGGGGCTGGGTGGGGACAAGATTAGCCCTGCTGTTGCATTCATTGGTCATCACATCTGAAGTAGAGAAGCTCAATTTGGACTGCTTTATTTCTAGGTCAACATCAGATGATTGCATATGAATAAATAAAATAATAATAATAATCTCCAACATTGAGAAGAGAATAGATGAAAGACCAGATGGATGTCCTGAACCATTTAGGGAAGAGATGCCCTCAAGATCAGAAGTGATTGGCCAATCTAAAATTGTAATGAGTATTCACTAATAGCTGGTGATGATGGCGAGGCCATTTCTAAACAAATTGAACTCAAAGAATCATTCCTTCAACCATGTCTCTTCCACTTTTAAGATCTGCTGCTATGGACCAATTCTCCACCTACTGAAGTGCGATATTTCCGTGTCCTCCTCAGGGGTGAACTGTGAGAGGGAGGTGGATGAGTGCGAGTCCAACCCTTGCCAGAATGAGGCCACGTGCCATGACCTCGTCGCCATGTATGCCTGTGAATGCCGTCCTGGGTTCGACGGCACGGACTGCGAGGTGGACGTGGACGAGTGCACCAGCAAACCGTGCCTGAACGGAGCGACCTGTCGTGACCTTGTCAACAGGTACAGTGAAACGTTGTACCGTGTGTCTGTTCTTCTTCCTCTTCTTCTTCTTCTTCTTCGAGACATACAGAGACAGGGGTTTTAAGCAAAACGCCTGAAGTCTCCTTGGTTTCACTGCCCTGCAGGTACGCGTGTGACTGCACGGAGACCGGCTTCATGGGGGACCACTGTGAGGAGGACATCCTGGAGTGTGCCTCTGATCCATGTCACCATGGGGCCACCTGCCAGGAGGGGATCAACGAGTACAGGTGTCTCTGCTGGCCAGGTATGGTTTGGTTCTAGTCCAGCTGTTCTACACCAGGGGGTCGCAACCTCGGTCAGGTGGCGGGAAAGGAATCTATGACTTCAATAGACACCATATGTTGCACTTAAACGTTCCCCACCCCGCCCCAGGTTACGAAGGGCTGCACTGCGAGACGGACATTGATGAGTGCGCAGCCGGGCCTTGCCAGAACGGAGGAGAGTGTTTCCAGAGGTCCGATCCGAGCCACTGGGAGCTGGGTTGGGAGCTGGCCCATGCAGACGCTGCAGGCTACATCTGTCAGTGCACAGCAGGTTTCGCAGGTGAGAGATCAGCTCATACTCAAAGAGAAGATCTTTCTGCCATGATCATCTTATCAATTAAAAAATTTTTTATATTTGGGTCTTCTGATATTCATATCTTCTAGGAGAGAATTGCTCGGTGGATATTGACGAATGCGAGTCGGAGCCCTGCCACAATGGGGCGGTCTGTGAAGATCAGATCAATGGTTACACTTGCCAATGTGCCGCCGGATTTGAAGGTAAGTACCCAAATTCAAATGAAAAGGCTCATGCTAAGACAAGAGGACGATGCCAGAATGCAGCTCCAGTGTACAGAGCATTTGTATAGTGATCCCACCCGGTAGACACAACAGAATTCGTCCTTCTTGACGAATGTTGCTCTAAAAGCTTCTGATGAATATCTTATATGTATATGTTATCTTCTCTAGAAATATCTTCATAATAATTTGCCATAGAGCAAACAGGTTCTACTGCAGATCTATCGTCTTCCCGTCGTAGCGATCCCAACGCAAAGCAATATGCATCCACCTCAGCCGCCAAACTGACCCCAGCTTCTTCACAGGCGTCCTGTGTGAGCTCGACATCAACGAGTGTGACAGCCAGCCTTGCCTGCACGGCGGCCGCTGTGAGGACGGCGTGGCCTCCTACGTCTGCCACTGCCCCGACGCGCAGCCCCCCGGCCGGCTGCCTTGGGGAGGAGAACGCTGCCACGTCAAGCTCTACGGCTGCGTGGACCACGGCTGTATGAACGGCGCCGCCTGCCTACCCTGGCTGCTGGGCGTGAACCACGGCCACACCTGCCTCTGCCCGCCAGGCTTCCACGACGACCGCTGCGCCACGCCGACCACATTCTCCTTCTCGGCACCGGGGTTCGTCCACATCGAGGTGGTCCCTCAGGAGGACCGCAGGCGCAGGGAAGCCGAGAGGAAGCCAGAGCACCTGGAGGGGCACAGCGGAGTGCGGCTGCGCTTCCGGACCACGCTGCCCAACATGCTGCTGTTCTTCAGAGGAGACACCACCAGCTCTCTGGCGCTGGAGATTGTGGGGGGCGGCCTTCACGCAAAGGCGCTTTTTGTGGGATCCGAACTGGAGGTCCGTTATCCAGGCTCGGTGAGCGATGGGGATTGGTGGGACGCACATGCGTTTGTGACCAAAGAGAGCCTTGTTTTGGTGTTAAAAGGCTCCAAATGTGACCCCCAAGGATGCAGAATAGTAGAGGGCGATCATAAAAGGCTCAGGTTAAACCCAGGAGCCTTCACTCACGTTTATGTGGGGGGTGCACCCCAAGACCTTCTGGAACGGACCGTGAGCGGCCATGGTTTCCTAGGATGTATGGAAGACCTGGAGATAGACTCAAAGCCCATCTTGCCACAAGATCTCCCAGAGGACCAAAGCCATGAGCTGGGCTGTAGCAAGACTGAATGGTGCGAGTCAGATCCTTGCTCCGGAAATGGGCAATGTGTGGACCTGTGGACCAGGTACAGATGTGACTGCCACCGCCCGTACCGAGGCCAGGCCTGCTCAGAGGGTAAGCACCTTCTTCAAGGTTCCTCAAAGCACATGTAGTCCTCACACCAATGTCATTATTGAACTAGTACAACTAATAGTAAATGATAACCTATTCAATAAATAACATCAATTAATAAATGTCAATTCTGATCAAACAGAATTCCAGTCGTGGACCTACAGCCACGAACACTCGGTGAGCTACAGTGCTTACGACCTCAGAAGCAGTCACCGGGTGAATTTCAGCGTGTCCCTCTTCATCAGGACCGTGAAGTCAGACGGACTGCTCCTTCAGCTACGCAGACCAACCGGAGACGGCGAGGGACAGGTCTACTTCTCTGTGTACCTGGGTATGGGGAGGGTCTTCGTTAGCTCCCTCCCAGACAGCGCACCTTTGACAGCGCCCATATTTGTAGCCAACGGTGACAAGCAATTTCTTCAAGTGGAAGTCCAGCAGAGGCAGGTGATCATCGAGCATGCTGGTCTTCGCTACGGGATAGGGGAGATCCCAGAGGTGGAGGTGAACAGTGGTGACAGGGCCTACGTAGGAGGTCTTCCCAACCGCTGGAGCTCAGAGGCCTGGGGTGGACCTTTCAAAGGCTGCCTGCAGGACGTGCGTATGGACACAATGCATCTGGTCCTAGGAGCCTGGAAAGGCTCAGAAGAGGAGAGTCTGGTTTTAGCGCGTGACGCTGAACACGTTGAGATTGGATGCGTCAGTGATGATGCTTGTAAGGTAGGAGATCCTTCAAATTACCTCCGATTTACCCCCAACATCACCTCCCCATCGCTTCCCCCCAAATCAGGGAAGAGATGCTCTGATGGGTCAGAAATTAGTCGGGAAGTGACTAAAACCCAGTCTCATACAGATCATACAGTCGAAAAATATGTTTACAGTGCATTTCCCTCACATAAAGCTGACAGATGCCATTTCTTAAAATGTCTTGAATCTATTCTATTTAACTGACTAAACCTGCACTCATTTGAAAGTAAGGCCTTAATATACAAGTACAGCAGAAAGGAGACATAAGAGGGATTTAATGGGGTCAGAACTGAAAGGGATAACTCTCCATGCATTAAGATACACCTTTCCTTAAGGTGGAGCCATGTGAAAACGAAGGGAGCTGTGCTGTCACCTTCAACGACTTCACGTGTTCCTGCCCCAGGCTTTACACGGGGAAGACCTGCGACACCAGAGTGTGGTGCGTCAGCCGTCCATGTGCCGACGGGGGACACTGTGTGGACCTCCTAGACGGATATGAATGTAAGAATACGCGAATTATTCCTCAGATCTACGGTCGACTCCAAATAACAACGTACATCAGTACAAAGAACTAAAGGCATTTCAATATCATCATTGGCTGTCTGATATCTGAAGTCTTGCATTTTTTGGGGGGGCAAAATACAAGGTACTTTATTTATCCCAGCATGAAAATCAATGAAAAAATGCTCTCATTTTATATCATGACGCTATCATGAAGCGTAAGTACTGTGTACTGAATATCTACAAAGACAAAAGTCGAGCAGTTGACCTGATCAGTCTCATCTCCAACCCTGATGTTCCAGGTGTCTACAACGCGACCTTTGAGGACAGCCCTGTGCAGTACAGCGCCAGGGGCACCCTGTCCCAGCCCGTGACGTCCGTCTACATCGAGCTGCGCACTCGCTCGCAGAACGCCGTGCTGGTGCACGCCGCCCGTGGCCCGGACCTACTGACGGTGGGCCTGCTGGACTCCTCCATCCACGTGGAGCTCCAGACGGGCAACAGCGTGGAGCCGCTGGCCTTCCGCGGGGTACGCCGGGTGGCCGACGGGGGCTGGCACCGCATCACCGTGGCGATGGCCGGGCAGGAGAAGGGGCCACTCTCCCGCTGGACCATCACAGTGGACGGGGTCACCGACGCCAGCAGCGCGCCGCGCCGTGACGGCGGGGGTGTCGGGTTCCTCACCGACCCGGAGGCGGTGGTGACCGTTGGCGAGAGATTCACAGGGTGCTTCGGGGCGGTGCGGGTGGGGGGGGTGTACCTTCCCTTTGTGGAGGACCGCAAGGCCCCGCAGGCCGCTCAGTTCCACCTGCTCGGGGGAACGGAGATCGCCTTGGGATGCAAGAGCACCCCCGTCTGCGCCTCGGACCCTTGTCAAAATGGAGGCAGGTGTGAGGACCTTTTCAACGCCTTCAGGTGCGTTTGCCAAGCGGGCTGGACGGGGGAACGCTGCCATCTAGACATTGACGACTGCGCCTCTGCGCCGTGCGCTCATGGGAGCTGCAGAGACCGACTGTCCCAATTTGAGTGCGCGTGTCACCCAGGATACGCTGGGGAGCGCTGCGACGAAGACCTCGATGAGTGTGATCATCACTCCTGTGAACATGGAGGCACCTGTAAAGATGGTCCCAATATGTTCACCTGTGTATGCCCCAAGGAGTACGCCGGGCCACTCTGTCAGTAAGTACTGTCTTTTGCTTTATACCCATTTAGCAAACGTAATACATTTGTTCACTCATCAACAGTGTGGTATAATCTGGACAGTGTGCTGGCGCTAAATGTTAGCGTAAAAAGATCATGCCTACGCCTGCTTAGCACCAAACTTCTTTAGCCTGAACTGCCCACACTGCCATGTTTTCACAGACAGCATGTGTGTTTATCGATCGGTCAGTGTCCGTCCCAGCATGCACTGCAGGGCCAAAGTGATCCGTCGTCCTCACACCTCCATGTGGACATGCTTTTGTTCCAGGTGGAACTATCCTCCAGCCCAGTGTGGTAAAGATCTGAAGTGTTCCAACAATGGTTTCTGCAGTGATGGACCGTGGGGTGCAAACTGCACCTGTAAACCAGGATATGCAGGAGTCAGGTAGATTCAAACCTTCTTGTATTTTGTTCTTCATTTTTTGTTCCTTCTTTTATTGCTGTTCTTCCAGACTTGTTGACTTGATCTCCATCTTGTGCCTTGGTCAGGTGTGAGGTCGAGGTGGACGAGTGCGAGTCGAACCCATGTCGAAACGGGGGCTCCTGTTTGGATCGGCTCAACCGGTTCCTCTGTTTGTGTCCCCCCGGACTGTCGGGCCCGGTCTGTGATACCAACGTAAGCGACTGTGAATGCATACGTTTTACACTTGTTTACAGTCGCACACATTAGGAGTGTAACCGCTCTGTACGTCTTTGCTTGCTGTTGCAGAGACAAGCCCAGAAGGACCGCGTGCCCTGGTTAATGGTGGCCATCCCACTGGTGTGCTTCTGCGTGTTGATCCTGACCGTCGGCCTGACCTTCATGGTGCTCACGGCCAGGAAGAAACGCCAGTCTGAGGGGGCGTATAGCCCCAGCACACAGGAGCTGGCCGGGGCCCGCCTCGAGATGGACAGCATGCTCAAGGTTCCACCTGAGGAACGCTTGATTTGAAGCCCGACACGGTCTGACTGTGGTGAGCGTGTCTCACGACATAAAAGGAAGAAGAAAATGGTAAACTACTGCCCCCTCCTGGCGAGGGACAGCTTTTGGACTAGTGTTGCTTTTTTGTTACCATTTTATTCTCTCAAGATATCAGGTATGGAGAACTTAGACTCTTCTGTTGTTTTATACAAGCTGAGCAACAACAGCTATTTAATAATCATACTTGTATGTATAAATATGTATAGGCCTACACACAAACACACATCATGAATGTTCATGCTGTATTATTGTACAGTTAAACATACTGAGTTGTATATTGCATATTTGAGATCGTTTATCTAAAAAAAAGAGGTTTGGGAACATACATAAATATATATGTTCAATACATTCTTTCAACATCTGTTTGTATTGATCTAAATTGTTATTTTATAAAAAATGCATTGGAAATTCAGTTTATTCTTTTTAACGACTACTGAACTTGTATATAGTTTGAATTCCTGTTTTTTTTTCTTTTTTCATTATGGTGGATTTTTTATTTCAATGAGAGCACGTCAAACGTGACCAAATAAAAAAGTATCTCCTCATGTTGTAGGCTTAGCATTATAACAATATCTCAAAGCCTGCTAACAAGCCGTCAACCCATGAAAAGGGAACTTACCTTAGCCTGGCCATTACCAGCCTTTCACTTCGATCTTCTTACGTTAGCTAGGAGGCACCGAGGCCACCAAACAAACACGCACACGCACACGCGTGCGCATATTACTCACTTTGAATCACTTCTTTGCTTGCTGAAGAACGACTCCTAAATGAAGCTCGACAGAAGGATCCAAGAACGCGGCAACACTTCGCCGCCGGTGCAGTCACGTGGTTCCTGTAAGCCCCACAGCACGCTGGCTGCCATGTTCTTCTATAGGACAGACAGCAGCGATTGGTTATTGAACGGTACATAAAAAATAAAATAAAAAACACACCCAAGTACATTTTCAGCTGTTATTGCATTTTTGCACTTTGAGAGGCAGGGTGACAACGAAAAGCTGTGTATTACTCGGATACGTTTTCCATTTTAGGAGGGAAAAGCTTAGTGATAATGTTTAACTTTTCTTTTCCATATCATTCATCTGATGATAGACGTCTCATGATTTTAACTTCAGCGCAGCTGGCCTGTATTATTGATTTCCGCGATGTTGCTTGTTAATTATGATAAAGACCTTCCGGGCTATCAGGGCTTGATGGTCAAAACAATATTTATTGCTATAAAAATATGTCAACCATATTCAGG
>JAOPJJ010000110.1:3746482-3770091 GCA_027122795.1 Enchelyopus cimbrius | reverse complement strand
TCATCGTGTTTAACCAGCCAATAGCACGCCAGGTGAAAAAAGCCAGCTTGGTGATTGGTGCCAAACGGATTGGGATAAGAAACGGAAGGATTAAACATGTTCAGTGTTTCCCCTACATTTTTTTGTAGCAGTGGTGCAGTGAGTTGGTAACCTAGCAATACTAGGGGGGTCCGGGAGCATGCCCCACCGGAAGAAAAGGTTGAAAAATAACCCTTTAAATGATTACTTCTGGTGAGATTTTTGGGGGAAAATGTACAGATTGAGCTTCCAAACATGACAAAACAACCAACAGAGTCAAGGTATCAGCTGAGACCAGATCATTGTGCAAATGTGCCTTTAACTTGGCAACCAAAAAATAACAATATATATATATTTTTTGCAGTGGCGCTCACAATTCAGCACCGGCGGTGCGCCGCTGCTGAATGCATATAGGGGAAACACTGCATGTTCCTTTCCACCCCCATGTGCAGGGCGAATTCAAATCGCCGGCAGATGGGGGTGGGGCTACCCAGTCTCATCAGTGTTAGTAGACTGGACCAACCGATAGCATGTCTTAATTCATCGCTCACAGTGCATCATCACGATCACTTCATAATGCATTCACCCTTCGGTTTCATCGCCAGGATACAACCCTCATGCTGTACCTGTGGAGACGGCCACTCCCAGGTAGACGATGCCCGTTACCAGGATAGCCAACAGAGTTCCTCTGGGGATCGCCAACTGGGGGTCCTGAGGGCAAGGCATAGGAATCCATTAACCCCTTATCGTCTCGGAGAATAGCCTGATCGTTGGGCTTGAGACACAAACACTGAAAAGGCATATGGAGATGACGTAGTAAACGTGACTTACGGAGAGATCTCCCGAGATGTTGGCACCGGCCAGAATCCCAGTGGCTGCCGGGAAGAAAATGGAGAACACGGAAAAGAACGTCTGCCCTCGAAAGTCCGGACCCATGTTCTCCATCATGATGTCAACTGAGGAAGAGGAGGAGGATGAAGGAACACATGAAGAGGAAGCCAGCAGTGACGGGAGAAGGCAACACATGAGCCGGTAAAACTAGTTTATCTATTAAAGAGGTTCCTTCAACATATAAACGCTGTAGCAGACACCTTAAGGTTCCATATAGATGGCATTTAACCAAAGTCCTTCTAGGCAAGTCCTCTCACTCGCAGCCATATTGGCAGCGCCTTTCGGGCAGCTATTTGGTCTGAACAAGACCAGGGGCCGTATTCACAAAGGATCTTAGGGCTAAAAGTAGCTCCTAACTGGCGAATTTAGGAGAAACTCCTAAAATTAATGGGCGTGTCAGTCTTACATTTAGGACTCCTCTTTTTTTTTTTTCACTAAGAGCAATCCACAAAGCATTTTTGTCCTAAAAGTAGCACCTAAGTCTAGGAGAGCTTAGAAGTCCTCGGGAGGACAACTGCCATCTTCGCATTATGAAATTTCCTTGTCTTTAGGTAGATGAACATGAACTCACTGTCATAGCCCAGGAAACCAAAGGGTTCCTTGGCCGTCACTTTGATGAAGCTCCCGATAAAGTAGTTGACGATGGCGGTGACCAGGACGAAGAGCAGGAAGATCTGGGCCTGGAGAGAACATCAACAGTACGTTCACCAATAATCCTGAGGTAATACTTTGATATTCAGAGGTGGCACTCTGCTGAAGTGGACCAATCACAGGATGTTAGGGGCGGGGTTCGAACCTTGGCTTCCCACTCCATCCCCGCCACCGATATTCCCAGGAGCAGGATGACGGTGATCGTGCCGATGATTCGGATATCGTTGATTTGGTCCGTCATGAGGGCGTCCACTCCCTTAGGGTAGAGGAGTTTTGTGTCAAAAATGTCACAATCGTGCTGTAATACAGTCTGACCACGAGCCGGGACGCGGTGCGCTGCTCAACGGACCGTCAATAAAGACATTATTGTTCGTATGGTAACTCGATGATATGGATTGGAAAAACGTTGACCTAGATACTTACTGCGAGCAGCTCGACAACGGTCTCGGCAAAGCCCACCACGTACATCGCCACGGCGACCGCGTTGGCGAACGCAAAGATCAGACCGATGGAGCCTCCAAACTCTGGACCCAAACTTCTTGATATCAAATAATATGCCCCCCCTGGAAGACCAAAACAAACGGATTAACAAGAGAAGGCTTTAGCCGGTGTCACGCTGAGAAGATAAGCTCATTAGACAGACACACACACACTCAGGTGGGAATGACATGATATCTGATGTGTCCGCTGCTTGCGTACACACACGCACAACCCCCACACAGACACGCACAGTGCGGGGGGGGGGGGATTAGGGAGGCTCTCATTGCTCATCGTCTTGTTATCACCCCCACCACGGGGGGTCTCAAGCCAAGTTGAGTCAGGGGGGGAACACAGGTGTGATCATTGCAGAGGACCACAGGCCAAACAACAGACCTAATAGCTTTAGAGGGTTCTTGTGTCTAATCCACATCCCCATGCACGCAGCTGGGCTGGGATGGCCTAATCAATCACTGGTAGTCCACTCACACGGATGGACTGACGTGGGTGTCAGAGTCCTGCTAGCTTTACCGTCACGGCTATAAGGTGACCGTAGCATGATAGCTTCAGGTCCTGAGTGCATGTTTAAAGTGGTGGGGCGGTGGGCGGGGGAATGCCATTAAGCAGAACTGCTGCACCCTGTGGCAGTGAGCATGCACCGGGAACAAATCAATGTCCCGCCTATCAGCCAGACAGAGCTGTCCCACATGGAGCTCCACAGAATCGACAGCATTCATCCCGGTCGATCCCTCCCGATTGCAGCCATACTGGGTGACAGCGTTCCCAACACGCCATTGAATTTCCCCCGGACCATGGAGCTGTGTTTCTCATCTGACCCTAGGAAAAGGTATGTGGAGTTCTGGGGGGGTCTGGGGGGTCCAGCAGGTGTTCCCACTCATAATAAATCCCCAGTTTGGATAAGGGGGAACAGTATACATTGATCGCAGACTCATGCCGGGAGAGAAAACACATCTGGAATTCCTATTTTCACAACCCGGCACCGGAAACTGGCCAAATATTATCAGAGAGCCATGCTGCCTGGCAGGGGTCAGGGCCACGGCTGTGATGTAGTGGTGCTACACGGAGGCCAGATTAAATATTCATGACAACTAAAACCCCATTCTTGGCTGAAGTCATACACATCCTTTCTTGACAGCCAGAATGTTGACATTCAATTGTGATCCCTAAATCAAACGCAGGCCAACACCGTAGAAATGTCTACCACACTCTAGTTGAGGTCTGCAGAACGTCATTACACCAATCTGACAGATGGAAACTGTTTATCTAAAACGTTTTTTGTTTGTACACTTTTTTTCAAGTGTTATTAGCCGGGGTAGGTGGACAGAAGATAATGTGCATTTCTACCAATTAGGGGTGGAGATGAGCTATTTCAAGTATGAGCTTAGCTTCTGCAATTTGTTTAAATGTCCAAACATTTGAAAAAGTGTTGAAATTGTTGAAATGAAATCAACAGATGTCCATAGACCTGTGTTGTCGAGTAGTCTTGGGTAATTTTTTCTTTTTACTTCAACTTTTGTGTACTGTTCATAACTGACAAAAGTGGCACAAAAAAACATGCATGAATTGAAATCCTTTCAGGCAAGCAGATGGGGCCCTCTTAAGTAACCGCTTAAACAACCATGGGATACTCCTGAACCGTTGGCATACCTCCGCGTACAAAACCGTTGGTGGCGATGGCAGAGGTGGACAGGCCGGTGATGGTGGTCACAACAGTAGCCATTAGGACGATGAGACAGGACAGAGCTGCAAGGAGAACACAGAACCGGCATCGTTAGGAAGGAGCCTTTAACCTGCCGACACTGGGAGATCTACCGGCCAAACAATGACTTTAATACGTGACCCTGGATAAATTCACCTGCCAAAGGGTCCATTCTATCTACCACTGGCCGGTGGCAGGTGTTGACTTTGGAACCTGCCTACTAAGTCCTTCAAAGTGTGCCTTGGAAAAGTCAACATTGTTCCGAGCGTGTTAAATGACCAGGGTGTGCATGTGCTGGAACACCACGTGCATCATCTCTTAGCAACATGTCGCACTCAGGTGATACAACCACTACAGGGTGAAAGCTACACTGGTGTGGCTTCACAGAGCTCTGTGGCGGGAGACATAAGCAGACGGTTTTATTGACGTGTGCCTACCTATTCCGGACTGGCCCACGATCCACGACATGCGGATGAAGAGCATTACACCCCAGATGTTCAACATGCAGCGGACCTGCAAAAAACAAGAAAGAAAGGGATTTAGAGTAAAGTAATCACTTTTAACACCCATTTTTGGAAAGTAAAATATATTGGCGCCACCAGCTCCATATAGCATGAATACTATAGTTTTTTCCCATGTCAACAGTTAAACAAAAGCTGAAAGTGAAACCTCAGACAGGCGGGTATCATTCTGGACCCCTGCTGTCCAGGGGAGCACGTCCCCAGTGTCCCAGTGATGGGGGTGTGTGGTACAAAGGCCTGGCACCCGCACCACATCGTCAGGACTCCACAGCAATAAACCTGCCCAGTGCACTGCTGCTGTACAGGGAGAGGCTCAATCCTCTCTTTGGATGCTCATTTGAATTACACATTCTTCATTGAAACTGCAATTCACTATTCTAGTTTGACCCGTTGCTCTGTGAAACAGACCCCTGGTAAAACCTTTTTTATGAGGTTTATGTTTAGAGGAAGCAAGGACTTTATCTGTCAAAACAGAACCGTGTGTGATAAGACACAGACTCCTCTTCAAATGTCCCTGAACCTTCCCACTTACAACACGTTCACAATGTTGTGAGCCAGTTCATTTCTTATTGGAATTATAACATCAACCCGATTGGTAATTCACACTAATAAGCAACATTCCTTCATCTAATGGGACCTCCCCCCCCCCCCGAGCCTGTAGACCCTTCACACTCCTCAGCTCTACACCTCAAGCACTCGTCCTGAGGCGAGTTATCAGGTCCTCTCTACTCTGCTGCTGTTCCAGAAGCCACAGAGCAGGACCTCAGCTGATCCTGGTTCAGCTTTGCACCGGCTACGACAACCGGGTGGTGAAGTAACAGGCGCCGCTCACAGAACGCTGGTACATTCTGTGACCAGCCGGTGAATCTGTCACTATTACTACGGGTGGCACATTCTTCCAGAGCGCCGTGACTCCGCCCGTCGATACGCGAGGTTGTGTCACGGGCTCGCTATTCCGATTCACACAAACGGATCCGGAATGCCAGAATGTTCTGGGACCGTCAGCAGCACAGGGAAGATGGGGGAACGACTCCAATGTGATAAACGGTATGTTTGGTATGTTTGATTGGTATGTTAAGCGGGAGGCGTGTGGTCTCATCTTACATTTATCAACATCTGTCCTCTAGGTCATACAGTATATCAGAAGGTATATATTTCTTGTTGGCGATACTTTGCCATAATGAGTACCGTATCAATGTAAAACATACCCAAGTCCAATAAAAATAAAATTCTAATATGTCTTGCAAGAGATCCACTGTGATGGTTAAAAACACAACAATGTTTCCCCATGAAGACGAATTGTTTTAAACTACCAAAGACAATACCCAACATTCCAGTCTCCCATTTCCCCAAAATGGCGGCCAGTGGGGGCGATGAGATGTGTGTGATGATGTGATGTTGTACGTTCCGTACAGCCCCAGCATAGCAGGGGGCGACACCCTGTCCTTCTGTAGAGCGCCGCACGCACACATGGTCCGGAGAACAATGCTCACGGATATGAATAATCTAAATAGAAGTTTGAGTGAGTGAGTGAGTGGGTGAGTGAGTGAAAACAGGCATTAGAACAGGAAATGAGAGGAAATAAACCGACTCACCAGCACGCCCTTGATCCAGCCGAACTTGACCACGCCCTTGGACTCGGCCGCCTCCTTGGCCGCGGCCTCCTCGGCGGGGGTCAGCTCATCTCCGTTGGCAAAGCCGTCCTCAAACGGCTCCTGAAAAACACAAGACGGACGCGTTGTAGTCCGGACAAGGGACGGCAGAACCTCTAGGATGGGCGACACCATGCGTTCACTCCTGAGGAGGTGGAATCATGGGTTTGTCGGGAAAACCGTTGTGCCAACCGTCAAGCGCTTTGTCCAGAACTTTCCTGAACAGGATTATACTCTAGGGATGTCTGTTGGCGTGGCAACAGTGCCGCGCGGGAGAACTCGTGTGAGGTGAGGATCCGGGACGGACGGTGAGGAGGGAAAATAATGAGATCCAGGATATGAGCACACATTTTTATTATAAACTAAATCAACAATACTTTCTTCGAGATTCAATAACCAGTTGGAGATAATAAACGGAATGTGATAAATGTCGATAGCGGCGAGACTGGGGTTTATAAGAGCAAAAGCGAGCCAGGGGGGAGAGAGGGCCATAAATAGAAAGCATCCCTCCTTGGGTTTCCACTGAAGGTTAAACACAGGAAGCTCTCCTCCCCGAGCGCAGAACGCGTGACGTTGGTGGCCCTGCGGCACGCTGCTCATTGTTCTGTCGTTCTGTGGTACCTCGCACACCACAGAACCCTCACCACAGGAAGGAGACCCCGGCCGGGCTCCAGGTATACGAGGGTCCTTCTTCTGTCGTGTGACTCTGCGTCAACAGCAGCTGAGACAAAAGGACGTTTGGGCCAGGATGTTGAATAAGCAGCCAGTTCCTTTGTGTTTCCCCCCCGGATTCACTCAACGTCAAATGTCCTTTTACTAGTCTGCCAGATGCTATTTACAGGCCCTTTCCTATAGAGTATATGGTAATGTGAGCAGAGAGAGGGGAAAAAGGACCTGCACACCGAAATACACTTCTGCCTACTCTGCAGTACTGACATCAGGGAGAGATGGAAGGGCGGAGGGGAGCCAGCAGCTACAAATATGTAACAATAATGGGGAAATAGGAAAAAGAACATTTGCCACGGAATCAAAACAACAGGTCACATTGTCCTACACACATGGAGTTCTAACGGATACTGTATAATATAGCTGAGCTTTCTTATTTAGAAATGATATTTAAATATTTACACTATTTTTCAATGTTGTAATTATTTTTTTAAACCACAAGAAGGAGAATAGATTGCACTGGCACCGGACTCAACTAAATTATTAGCCATTGACAATATTTTAACATTTTACATTATTTTACATTTACCCAATACCATCATAAATTGTATGCGCGCATGTCCCCAAAAACAAAGAAACGACTAGAACATACTAATTGTAGCAACCTTCCAATACCCTGGGCATCCACGTGTATCTTCTCAGATGCTAAGCCAGGAAGGCCCGCTCTTGGCAAGACAAACAAGTTATGTTGCACTTGGGGGAGATTTGCCCCCTGAACGCGACTCACTGGATCAGTGGGCAGACGCGGTGAGCGAGCCAGATCGATTGGACCAGCTCCAGTTCTTGTGAGTCCAGAGATGAAACAATGAGCCAGCATGGACAGAGCTGACCATTTGGCTTACTCTTGTTCAGGGTTGTACAATATTGTCCAAATGTAATGTAGGAAGACCCAGAACATTGGTCAGTCACGCAGGTCTTTTGGAGTGGAAAGCCATGTCGTTAACTAGCCAAGACATCCAACAGATACACCGACAAGGGGATTTAAAAAATACTAATGGGCCAAGCAAATAAGCCTAGTCATCTTATTATATTTATTTATTTGACACAGAGGGCACATGATCCTAGGTAACGAGTCTAAAAGTTTGCCAGACAGCTTGAGGCCAGTGAATTTTACTGATATATAATGCCCAATAGAAAAATGTATAGTTAGAGTGTGATATCCTCATGTTTTTACAGCCCCAACACTTAGGAGTCCAAAATCCATGAGGTCATGTATGAGCATGAGTAATTCTTTAAACCATGACTTCCAGGAACCAGGATTACGAGGGCATAAAACCATATCATTTTAATGAAGGGTACTACATTATGAATCACCAGTATTGACATAAACAGAGCCGGCACCAACAGGTACTGCGATTTGAAAGCCAAACATAAAAGGAGGACATTTGCGGTAGCCAGATAGCAATGACAGCTACATGTTACAGTGACTCATTACCACACGTTTTTTTCAATCCTCACTTCTTTGACATAATCTAGAACAGATACACCAGCGGGAAAACTCCCAAAAACCCATAAGTTAAGGCCCCCCATGCTAAAGTCGACTAAAAACAGGAATACAAAATCATCTTTTGGGAATTGATCCTAATGCCTTAATTATACAAATGAGGGAAGATGTTCCAAACTCTGCCATGCCCAGAATTTTCTTCTCGTTGTGTGCGTATAAATCTCAACAAACGCATACATAAATGAAACTGAATACAGCTTCTTCAAATCACAAGAATAAAATCTTAGCCTCAGGCATGAAGACCTCCTCGGGGCTTCATAATGTCACAAATCTGATTCCTGGAGCCAGGACCGACCCCCGGGGGGTCTGCGACCACAAAACATTCCTCAAAGCAGATGGGCCATCTGTCATCCAATACTGTGCATGAGCAATCCACCCTCAGACAGCAGGAAATAAGATCACGACATGAAGGTCAATATTGTTTTTTCCACATAAGGGAAAATACATTCCACCGTTATGACATTCCAACTGATATGATTATTCGAGAGGGCATCGTGAAATAAAGGCGTCTGCAGCAGCGACACATGGGGCTGATTTAAAAGGCATTCTTCCTCTGAAAGACTTTACACGAGTCCGGGAATGTGACAGTAAGACCCAGCTGCATCCCTGACACTAACTGTCTCATGACATTCACAGTCACATGGCCTGGCTGCCATGGGAACGCTTCACCTAAAGATGCAATGGGCCCAGTGCATCTGAAAAGACTTCCGTCAAAGCATGTCGCCTTCACATTTCCCTTGCCCCTACATGGTGGATATCTGCCAAACAGCCCCCCCACCCCAAGCTGCAGCAGGCTTTGAATGCTCATAAAACTTATTTTTTTAAAGATTTGCAAAAGAGTAATTTAAGCAGATTGGGTTATTGGAAATCTTCTTGTTCGCAAAAGCTCAGCATTCCAATTTCTTTCTATTGCTTCATTTAAGGACCAAGTCTGCCATCACAAGCCTTTAACAGCATCATGTACGGGCTTTCATAAATGTGTCACACTGCATGTAGTCAATATATATGTACAGCATATTGTTACATGCACTTATGGCTCAATAAACCAACCATTGAGAGCAGGACTCGGGACGTTCAGCAGCAGACAATGGAAGGCATAGGATGGATTATCTACAAAAGGTACATGGTATGAATAATGGAGGAACATCTCCATTAGTCCACACAGAGGAAATGAGAGTGGAGGTGCCAGAGACATTCCAAATCTTTAACACACTTCTGGTGTAGGATCCTCTGATGCTTCCTTGGTGCCCAGCTGGCTTTAAGCTGCCTTGTTGGTTTACCGAGGAGCAGCGGGTACGATTCAGTTCAAGGAGAACAAACTGGAAATGTAAGAAGTAAAAACCAAGCGGTATCGCTCAGAACGACTATTGGAATGAAGCTGTGTGGTATGAGAAAAAAATGTGTCATGTGACGGGCCCTACTTTATTAATCACAGACGGGAACATTTATTTGTATTAATATGAATGGCAACAAATGGTTTTCTGGATTTATACTACCTTTTCATTATTGATTAAGCAAAACAACAAATGTAATAATGGAGGTAGGCCCAGTTATTGACCTATTGCGAGGTTGCCCAACGCACGTCTTCACGAAGAGGGATTAAACTGCAGGAGGCGGTATGAAATAGGAAACTGGAATGGAACATGGAAATACGACGGGCCGACGGAGCACTAACTCTGGACCAGATACTTCCAAACAATGGTTTGTCCCCACATCACAGTCTCTGTTAGACGGTAACGCAGATGAAGACAACATCCATCGCGGTAACGACGCGATAGGACTCGCTCTCACAAAGCAGCCTTAAAATGCTAGCTTGCGGCTATTTCCTAGCTAGAGGGTACGCAAGTAATCTTTGGATTTCCTCATCGCCCGTTCATGTATACAAACACGGGTGGTTAAGAAAGAAAGGGGGTGTGTTTTAACCAAAGCACATGAAAAAGAGGCTTAGCTTAGGTCACCTAAACAGAGGAACCTTTGTGCACTCTGTAAAAGCAGAGGAAGTGCAACATGGCCGCATGGCAGGGAGCTCAGAGTGCAGTACCCCTCCTCACTGTCAGCTCCTGGGAGTGACGTGGATGCCAAGTATGTGTTGATAGAAACAAATACTATTTGAAAATACAACGAGAGGGGACATTGTGACTTCAACATCAGGACTGTCCGTTGCCACCCAGGGTTGTGAATAGAAGCCCAACTTAAACACCGTTCTTTCCATCAGGGACATAATCCCACACTAACATTGAGCTTGTTAACAAAGAGGCTTGTGAATATGAGTGAAGCGGTCCCTACGGAAAATTGTCACGTGACAACCACTGAAAAGGGGGTCCTTTACAAATAGCAGGTTCTGTTCCTGCATTTGGCATGGACTTTGCTATTCAACAAATCCAAGAACACTTAATAGGTACTTACTACCGTTGCCAGTGGTAAACAACTTTACCAGGAAAATGAGCAAACACACGGTCAGTGTTGACAAAACCATTTGGGAGAGGCTGTGCAGTGTGAGCTCCCTCTGCCCACACCGTACACCTCAGGTACCTGAGAAATGGTCCAGAAAAATACCAAGCAGCCCATTCCATCGGATACGTGGTTCAGAATCACGAAGACGGTGATACTCTTTCAGATCCCAAACATTGCAGCTATATTTAGTTTGAACTAAAGGGAAAAATGTGACTCCTGTATTTCCCCTCTATTTGAGCAGTACTTAACAAGGCACGTGTTGTATATTTGTCATTATGTGTGGCATTAATGTCAATGAGACCGTTGTTTTCATTTACATTACACAATTCAAAGAAATTGAATTTAATACCCATTAGTGTGTTTTAATAAGTGTATAATCGCATGAAAACAGTACCGTGTGTTGGTTTGAATGAGTCCTTTATATCTACATAGGGAGCCGAGCTCTCCATGCTGCACCGCCATGGTTTCTATGGTAGCCCGGGATGGACAAATGGCTCTGGACAGAGAGCGTGTTTTAATAGTTTTGGATATGGGAAGAAGAGGGGTGTGGTATCCCCATCTCCACGGTCCTAAGTAGACATACACTGAGTCACGTATGAGACGAAACACGCCACACACCATGACACTATAAATAGGTGTTGGAGAACGTCTGCGGGACTTTGTCAACACGGTGGATTATGGCGAAAGCCCTACACCGAATGAAGCCATTTGAAGTCAGCCGTGAGAAAACATCAAGGGGATGTTTAGTAAGTGTGCATCCTGTGTTGTGCTCCACCACTCTGGTGTTGTAACACCCCAGACACAAAGGCACGGTTGACAGCAAACGGATAACCTGGACTAATTAAACTTATGTGTGTGCGAGTGAGTGAGGGAGATGGGATGGGGAATTAACAAAAAATGACATGACCCAATAAACCTCTTATCTAGACCTATTCACAAAAAAGGCTTCCGCCGGTGTCTGAATATAGGCAAAGTAAGAACATCATCTCCAAACAAAACTCAGGAGAATACCATATCTAATCGGATGATGGTTATGGTAAAATAGTAGTATTCTGAGAAGAGACACTTACTACAAATGGGCGTATTATCACTGACGACACATTTGACTTCCAAGAATGACCGAGGCCAGAGGGGGAGATGGGGAGTCCAAACAATGCATTTATCTTGGGCTGACCTGATAAAAGGAATTCAAACCCGTGGCAAGTTTACAATACGCTTCCAATGATATGGCAATAGTCCACAACGACTGCAACAAAGTAAAACCTATGAACTAACAGAATCCTATACTGAGGAGCACATTGCAGCAATGTGGGGGGCCTCATCAATATTAGAGCATCTGTTTGTAGTTCACCGCCTATCATGGCGCAGATCTGCCATGTCAGTGTTTCCCCTCTGGCGAGTCAATATTGCCCTGCAGCACATTACTGCAGCCGTCACCGCCTGGTCACGGGCCCTCCGTTACCACGGCGCCACATGGCTTCCTGCCGGCCCTCCCCCTCTCATAGGTCCCACGGACGCCACACTCTTATTTTGGGATAAAAGTCCTCCGTAGTCTCCATACTACAAAGGGCGACCTTGTCAATACTTGAATCCAAGCGCTTCATACTGTAGCTCATTGATTGTGATTCAGAGGAGGAGGAGGGTGGGGGTGGTTACAATCAACCCACCCAGTGGAATTTCCATTCCATAATTTCGATTGTGACCGTACTAACCGGAAGGATTTATAGATGGCCCACATGCAGCGGTGCAACGACTAGGGGTCACCATGACCTTGACATCGCCCCAGAATGACCGCAACTGTAAAACGTGGTACTGTACGGCTTCCTTTGAATTAGCTTACTTTACCGGTGAAGGGATCGTGTTGCTCATTTGATGGTGTCTCAGCCCACTGCGGTAATTTATTGGTGATGAAATCCAAGGCTCTGAGACCATTACACTTTCAATGTCAGGCTGCGCTGTGGCCTTGGTGCAGCACTCAAAAGATCCCTCTTTTTAATCAAATATCGGACCATGCTCTCAACAACTGCCTATTGATGGCACGATATGTGCCCAGATTGTTCCCTGTTTAAAAGTAATTAAAAGAGGACTGAGGAAAGTGACGTCGACCTTCAGCAACACTTTACATTATGAACTCAGCAGAGGTCCTCCTGAACCAAGCTAGCTATATTGCCATAAAATATACAATGATCTGCATTCGTATTTCAGGCTTCTCCTTAACGAGACGAGATGGCAACACATGACTGTATGCTTGAATCGTGTAATGGATAATAATTACCACGCAGGCCCCAGGCAAATGACCAACCCAATGTGTCCACCCTTCCCCATCAATTTGTGCCTAAGTGACTAAAAGGAACAATAACAAATTTGGTAAGTGGTCTGGTCTTGAGCAAGAGCACTTCAGCCATTGCGGGCAACAATGTAACCTATGGGTAAACAGCAACCTCTATGAGGACATCTTTTACAAAAGAGCGTGTTCATGCCACAGACAGACTCCGACTGTTCTCACCAAGTCTCATACTGAAATATCAATGGTGGCTTATCGCAGGAACTGTCACTGTTGTCATTACAATCTCAACCCTTCTTAAGACAAATCTCTGAGATAACATTGGTAGGCTCGTCGAACAAACGCTTACTGGCGCTCTTCTGTCCACCTCAAGTTCCAGCCGCTGGTTTTGTGCGTCAACTTAACTTTGGAGATTTCATAGAGAGACTTGATTGGATGCAATGACCCAACAGTTTAGGTATATTTCTCTATAGGGTTCCATAATGTAGTCATGTCAGCTACTTTTAAACAAGCTGAAGTGCTTGACTTCAAAACGTAGCAGTTATTGCGTTGAGCTGTTGGTTAGACCGACAAGTTCCACGTCAGACATCCGATATTCAATAATCAACACCAATCCCAGCTCCTGTAGGGCCCCTCAGTGTGCCATGGACAGGGGACAGAAGACTGGGTACCACAGTCTGGTTTTGTGCAATGGAAGAAAGACATGCTGTTGTTTGGGAAGCCCTCATATACAGTGAGTAATCAGGAGTGCGTAGCACCCTTCTGGGTGAGTATCACCACAAACAGGCCAACATATTGTGTGAACCACAAGATGAGTGCACACAAGGGATCACGAAAATGAGGTACAGAGTTTTAAAAAAGTACTTATATTATCTGGCATTGGCCCTATTGGCTCATATAAAGTTGGGGTTATGAGCCATGTGACCAGGGTCCTGCTCATGCCATTTTCTGGTGACCGATGGGCCGCGTGTATAAAATAAAAATAAAGAGAGGTGCTGAGGTAAAAAGAACAATTAAGTAATGAAAATGTGTAGCAGCCAGGCAGAACACCCATAGGTGGCCCAACAGCAACACTTCAAAAGGTCCAAACCACTGATCTCTCTGCAAGGCTTACACCCTTGTCTGTCATTGCGAGATAACTTTGATTTCTTTGGTATTGATTTGTCAACATCATTGATTGTAGTTGGCAGAGTTTCAGAGAATAAGATGTCTGAATGTACAGATTTTTACCTAATGAGGCTACATACATAACCAATTTGTGAAACCTCGATTTACTGCCATTAAAACGACTGAGAACCTTTGTCTTCCAAAATGTTCAAGTTTAGGACTGAAACCTACTTTGAGTGAGGAGTCATCACTCAGTCATACAACAGGGATGAACATTCCCGCAGGAACGTGAGAGACATGTCCTTTATACGTGATGTGTACATCTAATGTTATGTTACGTGATCGCAGATCGATGGGCCTGGTGCATTATGCCGAACAGACACTATTTTACACAATACTCTTCATATTGTACCAAATATTGCAGGAAATATCTGAAACCGGAATCATGAGAGAAATCTGAGACCAACAAGGTTTTCAAGTAAGGCCGTGCATGTGCGACAGTGCCTGTGAGACTTTGGTGCATCTGCTATCATGCGCAAGAGATGGGCTATTTTTCCTGTTGGTTTTCATTCCGTGTGTCACATGGCTGCTCTCTACCCAGTGCACATCGCTTATTGCCTGTGCACGTATGGAACACAGCAGGGCATTCACATTTCTAAACGCAATTCAATGTATAGGTGTATTTGATTGATAGCTGCATAAGTCACTATTACATTGGGTTAAATACGTGTAACGTCAGCACATGTGGCCAAGTCTTAAAATCACATGTTCAACGATCAGTCAGTACCATTAGCTGGGAATCAAATAACAATGTGAATTATTTTTGTACTACATATAAAAACACCACGTTAGTGATGATGGAACAAGAGGATGTTAACAGAGTTAAGGCAACACTGCTGGGCGATACCCCGCGACCGAGAATTGTTGAACCCCCTCCGGCCATGTTGTGTTGCTGCATCTCACCTTGTCGAGCTCGTCGTGCAGCTCTGACAGCGTGGGTCTGATCAGCTTCTCCCCCAGCGGCGCGGCCGTCTGGCGGTAGAAGTCGATGTTCGGGACGGCATCGATGGTGTTGTGGCCAAAAGTCCTCAGGTAGTAGGTGTTGGTGTGGGTGTCGTAATGGTAGTGATGTTGCCCTCCTGTCGATGAATGCAGACTGCTCTCACTCATCACCGTGTCCCCGTTCTGCAGACCCTCGGCAGGACCTCCGTCCGGGGGGCTCCCCGCTTCACTCGGATCCGCAAAGTTGACCACTCGAAACCGGCCTTTGGCTTCATCCCCACCGGCCCCCTCGGCTCCATCGGCACCGGGCGTGGCCTTGTCGTTAGTTGGGATGGTGGAGGCATCGGAGTTGGGCGACTTATCCTCCGTGGAGGCGCCGGCCGCCTCAGCCACCAGGTCTACCTGGAACCTGCTCTGGCTCGGGGTCGGACCGGCGGGCTTCAGACCCGGGTCCACACTCAGCCCCTCGCCGGAGGCGGTGTTGCCTTCCTGGGCGGGTGTCGGTGATGAAGACATGATGCTGCTGATGTACACGTCTAGTGTACACGGTGTGCGCTATAACACAGCAGCACCGCTCCTAACTCCTAGCCTTGGGTAACCTACCTTCCCCCCCCGAGATACCCGTCTCAAACGAGCGTCTGGGAAAAACCGATGAAACGGCAGATTAGGGAAGCGGAACAGAGGGAAGCGCTTCGCAGCGACGCGGTGGTCGTGTTTTATCAACACCCGGTAACGTTAGCCGAGCATGCAGAGCGCTACACTGAGGTGTAGCTTGCTAGCTGGCTCGCCGTGTTACTCACGACAGACCAGCTCTCCTCAGAAGGTTGCCCCCCGGCTACCGCTGCTGCTCACCGAGAGAAGCCCGACCCGAAACCAACCAGTCTCTCCGCCACACCGACGTTGAACGAGACACAGTTCGCTCTTCGCCCTCCCCGTCGTCGCCGCCGTTCTTCAGGCTAAAGATGCTGCTGATAACCTTCCCGCCGCTCCGCCTGCTGGACCATGCGCGTCGCTCTCTTCCTTCTAATACACAGCAGCGCGAGGAGCAGCGTGTCAAGGGTGGGCTCGCTCTGCCAGAGAGAGAGAGCTCGCGAGATGTTGGTCTCCTTCTGTAGTAAAAAAAAAAACCTAAAAATGTGGGCGTTGCCCGGACCAGTGCATCCACAGCCCGTCCATCTCACTGTACTGCATGGTGCTCCGTTCTGCCATTTCTAACAAGCTTCTTTATGGAAGCCCAGATCCGCCAGTAACAAAACAAAAAAATCGTCGTTTTATCTCGACTATTTATTTCATAATTATGACTTACAATGGGGTTGTTTGTTTTGTTAGAGGCGGGAATGGGTTTCCATACAACTACATGGCATAGAGCTAAGAAAAAAAACAGTTTTTCATTGAGATAAAGTGAAACTAGGAATAATACTTTTGAAAATGACTTTTGTGAAAAGGTATTTTAATAATATTGGTCATAATGTGCATTTACTGAAAAAAAAATAATAATAATTATACAGCATCATATAAGAATGTTACCGTTGGTTATGACCTTTGTGGTCTATTTACAATGTTTCCACTCTTGTAGATGTCTTTAAGGTCACCTTTTTAGTGCCCTCTCTTTCTACAAGTAGCCTTTTATGACCTGACTTCAATCCTACGATAGGTGTGCTCCATATTTGTCTACAAGCATCTCTGAGTGGTGAGGATAGGTTTGCTGTACTTCACAGGGTGTGAGAGAGAGGATGAGCGATTCAGACTCTTACTAACTCAACTGTGACTAAGCTGAACCCGTCAGAGTGTTTACCTTCCTCATTAGCCCTGCAAACCCCTAATCCAGTTAATGCTGGCTCCCTCCAGCCAGCAACTCATTACTGTTAGCCAAGCGCCACCATACTCTCCCTCATTAAGTCATCTGCTCTGCTTCTTTCGTAAATCCATGCCACAGATGAAGGAATCAGCCTTCCTCAGATCAGTCAGTGGATGTTATTCTATAGGTGTAGTCTCACAAATTAGACCCGAGGCTAAAGTCTGATGGCAGACACACTCAAATCTGCAGGGTGAAGGGGGCTTTCTATCAGTTTGGAAAGGAACATAATTTCACCCTAGTCCTGCGTCTAATTAACTACTCTTCTACTCAAGTCATTTCTAACTCTCCCTTTGGTTGGCATGTCATTAAACCCCCGTTCAACCAATGAATGCTCTGGATTCTGACAGCTGTTCCTCTGCAAACAAGTGAGAGGGCCAGAGGACAGTGAACCACAGACTTCAGGCTGTGGGCAGGTTAGTGATGATAGCTGTTCATCACAACGCAGGCGTCCCCAGGGGGCCGCGTGAGCCGGGACCTGAACAAAGACCAGTCACCGGACCCCCCCCATGCCAAGGTCCGCCCCTCTTCTCTAGTCGCCTGCTTCCCACAATTACGTCCATCTCTGTGGAGCCGTAGATCACTGGTAACACGAACTCTCCAATCCTCTGAGGAACGGAGACTGGAAGAAGACAAAGAACGTTGCTCTGGAAGAGAGAAAGGAAAACATGGATGACATCATTGCAGTGCTTTATTCACAGATACAACTCTTCTACTGGTGATTCTGCCTGCTGGTTTATTACCTTTCTGTTGTCCAGAATCAGAATGGATTTCATGACTAATGCCAATAGGTGCATTTGTACAGCTCCATCCAATCCCACTGGCAAGAGAGTTATTTATATTAATCTCAGAAATTACTCTTTAGCCGTTTAGTGGTAACACTTTGGATTAGCTCAAATAAAAATAAAAAAGCCTGTTAGGTCAAGTATGGTTTATGCCTTCTAAGCCCCAATGAACGCCTGCACTAAGCTACAGTGAATGGCTAGATGTCAAATTGCTTACCCTGGGCAAATGATTGGACAGCTAATTGTGACCCCACCTCTCTTGGAGAGCATGTCAATCTGAAGATATATATCTGATGCCAGGAAATAATCGTGTGTTTTCAGTGAATTATTATTCCAGATGTATTTTTTTGTATGGCTACAGAAAACAACTATACTTATTTGAAAATGACCACTTATCCCATTCACACACTGTTGTTTTTGTTGTTATTAAAACATTTCTTGATACGGAATACTTTTCTCGTGAAATTGCTAGCAGCCAATAGTCCAAAATGAACTTTGAGGAGGTCCTTCTCCTCAGTTAACGGTAAGGTTAGACGTGTGGCGGGGTTTGACCTCCTGGGTTATTTTGGTTGAAGCCAGTTCCAAACCGGCAGGTTCCAGGAGTCGTCACATACCTCCACTCAGTGTGAGGAGACATGGAGAGCCTCCAACTTTCAGAAGGGGATCCTACATACGCCTGGGCAGAGAGAACTGTGTTTATCGTCTTTTGGTGTCCTTACTCTAGTGCAGGTGGAATGTGAAGTGAAGACTTCATTCACAGCATGTCCTCTGGACGAGGGCGTGACTTGCTGTGCCTTCACTGTAGGTCACAGCGTCCTAATTCAGTTTGGGCAGTTAAGCACTTTCTACTGACCTTTAACTTAACTTAATGAGGAAGTCCAGCATAATTGGTTTTATGTGGATGTGTATGTTATTATATTCTATTGAGTCATTTTAGCAGAACCTTTGTCGAAACTGCTGGACAGTTTCTAAAAACTAGCACTATAAAGCCAGGAAGACAAAGTGAAAACATGTGTTCTTTTACAAGTGCATATAGTTATTACAAACGTTTAGAATTGTGTTCTTTTTCCAGGCAGAGTGGAGTTATCCACTGGCCAAGAAATGCCTCAAATTGCCAACTGGTCGAAACTGTCCACCATTGGCTGGTGGAACGCATTCATTTGGCCTTTTCTCTCAAATGTTGTTTACCAGAACCAAACACATATTATAAAACAAAAAAAACACTCGCAAACAAAGTGAGAAACGGTTAGCACGTTATTAAATAAGGTTAAAGTTAATTTGAATGGCTGCTCCGGTATAAAAGCTCAATGGCGTGCTTGCTCGTCATTTGGCCACAGGCTCACAGCGCCCAGAGGACGACTGATGGGTGTTATACGTTATTTTAAGTGTAATCAGGTCTGGTTTGTTTTGACCATAGGGCTGGCCTTTCTGCAGGCAGGGCACCGTGACGCCCACTCTGATGTGACCTATGTAGGAGCTGTTACCAAAACACAGACGCAGCATCACAGTGTGTCACACATCTGACGCGCACTACGTCGCAAATGTGGTAAACGTAAATGATGCTTTAAAACGGCTACGGTCAGGATGGAATGTTATTTGAATGAGTGCTTAAAAGATATAGAGTATGGCAGGCACGTGCTTCACTGTAGAGCTACTGGAGAGAAGTGGGGACCTTTATGATGGGAGGCCTTTCAGCACCAGCAGCGTGTTTACACTAACTGTTTACAGATTGACTGCTAACACAAGCGGGGGGAATTGCCATCACAGATAAAATGCAGGGGGAAATATTTATACTTGCTCATTGACCTGAAGCAGCTCCAGAAAAGAATAGACGGACAGCAGTGGGAAATAAGCCAAACATATCTTCTTCATGCTAATTCAAGCTTCTTTGTAGATTTTGATATAATGCTGTTGTATATGTTGAGCATGCAGCATTGGATATATTATTAGAAGCTGAAAAATAATTTAAACACGAGACATCATATTTGACCAGATATGTGTTAATTAAAAAAAAACAATTATGCTCTGCAATGGTGTCAAAGCACAATGGGAATTCTAGGCATACAGTCAAAGAACAAAGCTCTATGAGAACAATAGAGGCGTCAGAAAAAGGATTTATGACATACAGAATATAAGCAATTCAGTCTTATGATGGAGATAGACATGGTGTTAACTTATTATCACCCAAATGATGGGCAGCTCATTCAAAGACCGTACATAATGATCTATCCTATCGATCCCAAACGATGATAGAAGTATGTTTATCCATCCTTAATATGTTTATGTTTGTTTAACATTTTCACGCATCCATCCTTGCCATTTTCCTTGTACTGGTGCTGAGGTTTTAGTTCTGCTTGGCTTTTAATTCCTCCTTATCGTGTTATGATCCACCACAGAGCCGTGCACTCATCTAGGCAGAGGTTGTTGTGACCGCACACACACAGGCACGATGGAGCAACATTTAAAGAGCAGAATGAGTGCAGCATTGCATTACAGTAAACATTAAGATATCAATATTGATGGTGGTGAAGAGCTTGCTGTTTATATGTCAATGTGGATTCACGTAGGGCTCCTTTGCGTTTTCACCAACACAGCCTCCAGGACGTCCCAAAAGGCCAGCCAGAGTAGGGCGTTGGAGAGCGTCCTTGTATGTAAAAAAGGGTTTAGAGGGACGTCTCTATTTCTGCGTGGTTATATATTGGTGACACTCTCCCCTTAGTGGAGCAGGTCAGTGGGCCTCTGCACTCAGTGCAGATGTTGCACATAGTATCAATCCTGTATCCTGTATCTGTATCTAATAAAATCTTCATGCTGTGGTTCTGGGAAATGCAAAAAACAAAACAGCAAACCTGCTGCACACAAATTGTTCCAAGGGCCCTACAATGACACTACGTGAGAAGGCTCCACGCCACATATTTGGAGGATCCCGTTCCGCGTTTTCCGTGATGAGATGCGACCGCCCTGCAGCGAGGTGAATCTGTGTAAAGGTGTAAAGTCCTCCTATGAGTGGAGCTTGGGTAGAGATTATGTCTGAGGAGGATGAGACGTGTCAGCTGCTAATGGCTCTGTTTTACTTATCTGACGTTTGTTGATCTGGCTACTTAGATCATCACACATAGAACTTCTGTTAAACATTGTTAAAGAGATAGTTAGAGATATGAATAAATTGAAATACCAACACGAGCCGGCATTAAAACTTTTATTCGTATTAAAAAAGGCAACAGACATCTTCATAAGAATCAGTTTTTCTTGCAATACATTGACCATATTTTTTTAATGCATTTGAAATTAGAAGCAATATTAGAGAATTTGCCTCCTCCATTAGACCCATTATTCTGACTCCTGGTTTAGCAGTACGTTCAGATGAAGATAATTCTGTTTAAAAAGGGTTGATTATTGATTTCATTGATAAATATCTAATAGAGATTTGTAACTAATACAAAATAACGTACATAAAGCAGATGAACTTATGCTCTATAAGGACCCGAAATATATAATATAGCATAACATCTTTAACACTACGATAATTCACTCCTCCGAAATTAAGAAAATGTAAGTGGCTTGTAGCATTAAACTAAACCTGGACACACGCGCTCACATACAGAGTATATATATATATATATATACATATATTTATATATATATATATACACATACATATATGCTGGCCAGCCCTTATCATTCTTCAATTAACAAGAATTGATTTATCAATGCTCCCATAGCCCCTCCCACTAGTGCCATCCTCGCGCGACGCTAGTTTGCATCACAACGATGCACAGCCAATAAGAACGGACGGAACACGGTTGATCTGAAAGTATGGGGCTCAATCTTACACATTGAAACTTTAAATCTGGTCCTTTTCCAAATCAATGATTATGCACATTATTACGTTCAAGAACCTTTTAAATCTGGTCCTTTTCCAAATCAATGATTATGCACATTATTACGTTCAAGAACCTTTCTTCAAAGGCCAACATCGCTAATCAACAGAACAACAAATGCAGTCTTAACAGTTTATGCGAACACATTTAAGAGTGAAAGAACTGGAGACTTAGAAATCAACTATCAGCAGTCAGTGACTAATTGCAGACTACAGGCAACAACTGCAATCCGTCATCCATTGGAAGACCACAAATGAGTTATAATCGTTTTAGTTAAAAAATACTTAGCCAGGAGTTCTTAGTCAGTTAAGACTTCAAAACATTTAAAACATGGAGTTCAACTAAATATAACCGCAATACCTGCCTTGTACTGATGTTCAGGTGACTTGATCATCTATAAATAAATACATTTAGAAGTCAAATCAGATTTTTTAATTGATAGGGTCGAACCCCTTGATGTGAAGAACATGAGGCGCCTGTAAATGAGCGCTGCCATGGTTGATGTGGTCCTGAGGGGGTCATGATATTACATATACCCATGTAGGAGATCTAAAACGCTACCGAGCTCCTTTGACATGTGTCAACAACCGGGGAAAGCATAAGGCATTTATTGACAGACGATATGACCAATCAGAGTCTTCAGGGGACCATACATAGAAAAGTCAACAAACGAGCAACAACAACAGAAACAACTTTAAGAAGTTATAAAAACAAAAAAAAAGATTTGATTCCAGAATGACAAATTCATCTTATACAAAACGGATAAACTTTGGCCTTAATTTCAAATCCCTTCGACTTTGTGGCGACGCCGAATCAGACCGAAACTAACGAAACAGAATCCATGGATGAGTGTTTGGCTTCGGGTCACAAGGACAAGACCGTCGCCCCCCTCAGCCGGTGTGTCTGGAGGGTGAGGGGGTGAGGGGGGCGGGCTCAGTGCGCCGGCCCCCTGGCCAGCCTGTGTTTGTACATGCCGGCCAGCGCGCGGGCGGCGCTGTGGATCATGTTCCTCCGGGATGTACCTGTGAGCGCCTGGTGCCAGTCGGCGTGGCTGACCCCGGGCAGCGCGCGCTCCAGCACTGTGCCCACCGTCACCAGCAGGCCGGACCACCGCAGGCTGTAGTCGGGGGGGGTCAGCGCCTGGGCCTGCAGCGCCGCAGAGAGACGAGACCCTGATGTTCACCAGAGTTCTACCAACGCGGGTCTCATGATTTATACTTGATACATTTGTGGTTGTTAGATAACGCTATGTTGTCATGATAAATAGTAACATTATCATTACAAGATAATGCATTATAAGATAAAGTGAGGGTAAAATTTTAATTAATCATGACAAGATAAACAAAACATGATGTTATTTTAACACATTATTCTGCTTAAAGGGCCACTTCACCTGTTGAAACATGAATATGTATTGAAAGTGTGTCATATATGTAGTCTAATAGTAGCATACATTTCCAATTTGGTGCCTTCTTGACCGATAAAAGGCAGAAAATGACTTTTTAGGGCTTGTGGATTGCAGACAACAACTCCCATCATGCACCGCAATGATTCAGCTGCGCTCGTTTGAAAACGGGGAACTCATGCTTGTAGTCTCACTAGAACCCCCCCCCCCCAAAAACCCACTTCCTAGTACAAATGATGCAAAAATCGTTGTTTTACATCATTTTAGCTAGGAAGTGTGAGAGGTGAACGTTTAATGCAATTGGAATAAGTGTTCCTTTAAGTACCCGATGCAAATACAGTATATGGCATTGAAATGAATGATGAATGCAAATCCTGATATGGTTTGCATTTCATCAGAACACGCACAATCAGACACACACACAAACACACGCAGAGGTCAGCGTGTGTTAGCATAGAGCAGGCGTGTTTGTACCATCGCGAGCCCGCTGACGTTACCTGCTGAACGTAGTCCAGGTCCAGAGGGGTGGCCTGGGTGAACATCTCCAGATGAACCCCGAGCCCAGGGTCCTCCAGGATCAGACAGCCTATATCAAACCATCTAGGGAGAGAGAGAGAGAGAGAGAGAGAGAGAGAGAGAGAGAGAGAGAGAGAGAGAGAGAGAGAGAGAGAGAGAG
>JAOPJJ010000110.1:3695988-3706502 GCA_027122795.1 Enchelyopus cimbrius | reverse complement strand
CTCTCTCTCTCTCTCTCTCTCTCTCTCTCTCTCTCTCTCTCTCTCTCTCTCTCTCTCTCTCTCTCTCTCTCTCTAATCAGTGTTAAAGAAGAAATATTGTAATATTAATATTGTCTTACATTATTTATTATTACACTTTATCATTACTACACGAACGGTTATGGAAGTTCCTATTACCCATGAACGCACCACAGCGTTGCACTTCCGTCATGGCTCATCAAGGGGATTCAAGTCAAGTTCAAGTTTTGTTATCATTTTCAAACTTTTCACGTCCCACAGCGGTACCTTCAGGATCTGGATATGAAGTGCTTCATGAAACGTTTTTGTCAGTTTATGGACACCATATCAATGTCTCTCGCAAATCCATCCTTCAGATATACTCTGAGGACTGGGGACAATACATTGATTTTCCAACAGGCTTTACCATATTGAATAAATGCAAGCTACGACTTGTGCCCTTACAGTCAAAGGTAAGAGGATATTAAAACATGATGGTCTGTGTTTACATATCAAAAACGCCTTCATATAAAGAACCAGGACACGTGTTGTAGTACTGTACCAGTGGCTTAAGTCTACCATTGAGCAATTTGTTTAATGACCACTCAATACACAATAACACGACCATAAAGATAATGTAAATAGAACAGATTGATAAATATGAACACGAAAAAACATTTGGGAACAACCATGATGTGGAAAAATATGCATATATATACTCATTATATGTTGTGTTGTGTATATTATGAGTATCAGTATAGCCTATAGCATATTTTTCCACATCATGGTCGTTCCGAAAAGTCAGTGTGTTATATGTTTGTGTGGTATTGATGGCTCTGTATGGTAGTATATGAGTGATGAGTCAGTGATTAATCTGTTGTGTCTTTCCTCCCAGGGAACCACACTAGGTAACCTTACTGCAGACACCACCGCCTTCTTCTGCTGTGATATGCAGGAAAGGTTTCGCCCTGCCATCAAGTATTTCGATGACATCATCAGTGTGGGACAGAGACTGGTAGGTTTTTCTCCAGAGGGGAGACTCCAGGGGTCAAATCAAACAATCTTGTTTGTGAATATTGTATTCAGGGAGGACATTTCTTCCATTTCTCAGATCCAGGGAGCTCATCTTCTAAACGTCCCTCTCATTGTGTCGGAGCAGTACCCTAAAGGTCTGGGAAGTACTGTACCAGAGCTGGATATTTCTGCAGCTCGACTGGTTTTTCCCAAGACAAAATTCTCCATGATCCTTCCTGAGGTGGAAAATGTGTTGGCAGAACTTCCACAAATTCGCACCGTTGTCTTGTTTGGGGTGGAGGTAAGGTCCTTAGGGGTATTTCCTCAGCACCATTAGGGTCAATAGTATTGATGGGAACAGGTTTGGGGTTTGAACCCCAAATCATTCTTATCCAACTCTGATCCCCCCCCCCCCTCCCTCTCAGATGCAGAGGAGGCGTGGCCTATGTTTACTAGAGAATCCCATTAATTCATCCCATTAATCCCATTAATAATATGTGATTTTGATCATCATTAATAACTAATTAAGAATGCTCCTGGTCACCACATTTGAGTGTTGATTGTTATACACTGAAATAGAATATGGAACATAACATGTTTACAGAACATATTACGAGATTATCCCTGTCTCACGTAGCATGAACGTATTTTGGGTCAACTCGATTCCTAACTTTAGTGTCTTCTCTATAGACCCATGTGTGTGTGCAGCAGACCGCGCTGGATCTGATTGGCCGGGGGTACGAGGTCCATGTGGCGGCAGACTCCACTTCCTCTCGCAGCATGGTGGACAGGATGTTTGCTCTGAAGGTTGGGCTGCTGCTCATTTCACTTGGATCCGCGGCCACCTCTCAATTACAGGACAACCAAATCAAAATGCTAAAAGTGTTTTGCATCTACTCGAGTGCCAAACTGTCAATAACAGACCACGCTTGATATTTAAAACTTCATAGTACCCTACGGTTTTATATGGTTTATAAATGGACATTTGGACCATGATCAATTTTATACATTTCAGTAGTAAGGATACACTCACCCACTACATCACCTGTTTACTCTTCCTCAGAGATTGGCCCAGCTTGGAGTCATCGTCAGCACCAGTGAGTCTGTGCTCTTGCAGCTGGTGGCTGACAAAGATCATCCCCAGTTTAAGGCCATCCAGTCCATCATCAAGACCAGCGCTCCGCAGTCAGGCCTGCTGATGAGTCCGTAACGCGTGCTGTTATTTAACTGTACAGATTTCTAAAACGAAAAACAGTACAAAAAGGTGTGGGCTATGTACAGTTCAACAATGCAAACATGTTTTTTGGAATAGTAATGATTTCCATACAGAAAACTTGCATAGCATCCTGGTTTCAGTCATGGCATAATGAGCAGATTATGAGCCCCTAGGAAACATATTTGAGATGTAAATTATATTGCAAGGTGTTCCACGAAATAAAAGCATTCTGTTATATTTGGTGCGTAGTACTGGTGTGTGATATAAGACGCTACACTCATCTACTCAATGTGATCTCCACCTCTTGACACATAAGATTAAATCTAAATCTATGTGTACTCATTGCGCTGCCACATTTAAATTCCTGCTGCTCACTGACTGGAACAGGGCTGTGGATGTCATTATCTCATCTCTCTCTACTCCTCATCTGCTGCCTTGGCCTGACTATCAGCATGAGGCCATCGCTTTCTAACAGCAAGGTGTGAGGGTCTGATTGAGTTACACACACGCGCGTGCGCACACACACACACCTTTGTGTAAGTTATACTCGTTTTCTAACTGGCCATGAATTATCAAGCACCTACCAGGTTACTCTGTGCGGGTGTACAGTCAGCTATGCAGCTCAGGCAACAATAAGTCTGAGCTGTGTGAAATGGAGGATGGATATATCCGTCCTCCCTAACAGCAACCACCCAGAGAGGTTCCTCCAGCTGGACGTGAGGAAGCTCCCGGTCACGCATGGACTGTTCCAGGTCGGGGCGGCCATCAACAGTCAGAGACAATGGCAGAACAGGCTATACACCCAGGTAAGGGGCTGATTGAAGTGAGAAATATTGTACAAAATAATATATAGTTCTGGTCTTTTATTATAACCTTAGATTATAAAGATAATAGTCTTACAAAACATTACAATAGCAGGTTTGTCACACATTAAGCAATGTTTTAATATACATTAAAATGCTTAAATGCTTAAAACAATATTCAGAATAAAATATTCTGAATATTGTAAAACATTTGGCTATCCATTGACGAGGAATAAGAATTACAAGAGTTACATTCACCTTCGAGAAAACAACCATCATCAGGTGGTAGTCACTGCTTCAGTTTTTTTCTATGAGATGAACAGTAATAGCCTATACTAAGACTCTATTTCCACCCCAGAGGGAGCCAATAACTGCCATCGATCATCGCGACGCGTCATCTCCTTCGCCAGAGGGAACTCCTGTGATGTTTGCTGACCGCTACATGGAGAAACACATCACTCCTGTCACCTTTAACCCCAACGTGAAACGGAACCCACTCTACACAGACACCAGGACCCCAGACAGGGGCCAGCCTGAAAAGTACAAGCCCTCATGGACGATCCAGGAGTACGACCAGGGCTCCGTGCACGGCCACCTGGCAGGCTCCATGATGGTAACCTGAGGAACCAAAGGAATAGATTGGATGGCTGATGGCTGATAGTTGATCAATGCATGGCCCACACCAGAGACCCTGTTGCATGTGCTCATTCAAATACATGTCCAGTATGGGTTTCCTTGAACCTGTTCACTGGAGTAAATTGAAAGGCCCCCATAATGTGTTCAGCTAACCCCAATATCTAGATCCTCTTATGGTCGTTGATATATGTGGTCAAGTGTCCCAAGCATTGTCCAATATTTTTTGAATTCAAATTGAAATGGTGTGGAGACTGCTCCTTGAGGTGGAGATTAATGGAATTAAAAAAATATTTACATTTGTGTGATTTAACATCCTGGTTGCCAGTCCCTCTCTAAGCATGCATATGTCTTGCAGGGGGATGAAAAGACTGCCCGGGATTTGGAGTACTGGCTTGAAGATCTCTACACTCCTGGGTTCGACTCCCTGTTAAAGAAGAAAGAAGCTGAATATAGAAAAAGAAAACTCTGCAAAATACTGACCTCTGTCATTCTGTTGATATGCGTCATCGTTGTTGTCATAACAGTGCCAATTTTGCTCACAAACCCAAATTAGTTTAAATATTTACTGTGTTCATAGTCATGAATCAGGATCTTTCTAATGGAATGAGGAACATGTTTGTGATGGAATCATTGAAACCTGACTACATAATAAACTTTGATATTTTAATATAATATATAACTGCAATGTATGTGAGTTAATTATTTAGTTACTACTATCCTGTTCAACCCCTCAATAAAACTATGAGTTTGGCAGGAATGATGATTAAGTCTCTGTAATGATTTGTCTGACACATTGAAATGAAGGAAATCAGTGCAGAAACCACAGCTACAAATGAGTCAAAGAACGTATGAGAAACTGACAATACTGACAACATAATATAACATAGGCCTATGTTATTCTAGTTTTCTTCAATTGTGTTATTGTGTGTGTGACTGAGTGTGGTTGTCAGCATAACACTTGGTCAGTAGTTCTCCTTGACCTTTGGCTCAGACAAGCACATTGTTGTACAACAGACAAACAAATTGCACTTTGTATGGGGGTCTGTCATTTTTCATCACATTACTACTACTACCATAGTCCTACACTTTATTATTGTACTTATGTATACTCTTTTATTATCAGCTGATGCTGAAGAGGGAATACGAATTAGATTAATAATGCAAGTGAAAGGTGTTACTACTATTGAACTGCATTGAATAATACGTATGTGTTGGATTCGTTAGGTTGATATAATAAGAATAAAAGAAAGATCTTAGAACGTTATTGACATATGTTGTGAATAAAGTACTTGTATCTAATCTGGCTGCTTGTCACATAGCGCGTCATTAAATTCCTGATGACGTTTCAGTTAGAGGAAAACAAAGATGGCGTCTGGGCAGCAGTGGGTGTTGGTGGAAATGGTTCAGGCGTTCTACGAGGTAATTACATATATATTTGACGTTATATATAAATTGTATCATTTTGCTATCGGGAAGAACAGTTCGGGTGTTTTCACACAATTTAATGCCTTTGTCAAATTCTTTACATAAAACAAACTTGGGTGTTAGAAAGTACTGTCGTTAAGTAACGTTGATTGACAAACTTCGAGAGCCAATCACCTGTTGTTAAGGCGAACGCTATGAACCGATATAGCCTATCACGGGTTAGCGTTCCTACAGAGGCGTTTCTTGAGAAATCCAGGAAGTTCAAGTAATATTTGGCTTGTTTCAACTCAGAATGTGTTTTTAGTTTTGATTTAACTTGTTGTTGGACACAAGTTTGGGCTTGTTAAATTATTCAATGTTCTTTGTTTCATAATTGTGTAGTAATGATATTGTCATTACATCATCATGCATCTAACGTTACCACATGGAGGGAGCTAAACTGGCTTGACATTTTCAGTGTAAATATTTCGACTATGGCCTTTACATCCATCCTACATTCTCGTCATTTATGGCAACTCAATAAAATAGCATATTGTATCCATTTTGATGCACCTGAACCTATTCAAAACCTATTTATCCGACATTTTGATAGTCCACACATTTCCATGCAATATACATTTGAAGTGGTACTTGCCTGGTCAATTTGAGCTTCTGTAACTCACGATAAAGTACAGTCAAGTATCTTGCATGCTGTGCCTTTTTTCCTTTTCTTGATCTCAGTTCTGTATGGCAGCAGTTTGGGAAATATAATGTGTTCTTTCCATGATCGCCCTCTGTTCTGTGAGAGATGATGATGAGTGAAGAGATGGCTGGCCCTTCTAGCACTTTGTTATATTCAATTCAGAAAATGTATATGATCCTCATCACATCTTGTTCACTGCCACAGGCCCCAGCCTATCACTTGATCCTGGAAGGAATCCTCATACTCTGGATCATACGGCTCTTATTTTCAAAGACGTATAAACTCCAGGAGGGGTATAAACTCACAGAGAAGGTACGCGTTAAACATGTCAAATGGTACGTGTGTATGTTCCGAGTGTGAAGGTTCTGTGTTCATCGTGGTTTGTGGTTCTGTGTGGCAGGAAAAGGAAGATCTTATTGAGGAATGGCAGCCGGACCCGTTGGTGCCGGCCGTGTCTAAAGACCACCCCTCCCTCAGCTACGACGTGGTGACGGGGTGAGCGCCTCCACACAGCTTTCAGCTCCTTCTTCTTAGTTGTGCAGTTGACAATTTATAACTAAAATAAAACCTTTTTTCCTTGCAGCCCACCAAGCCATAAGATAACCATTAATGGGAAAGAGTGCATCAATTTTGCCTCATTTAACTTCCTGGGTCTTTTGGATAATGACCGGGTGAAGGTTGGTTTCTATCCAATGCGTATTCTGGAGATATGAGCTGTGAGAGGTCCTACGTATCTTTCCTTTGGCGATGAAATGGTGTTTTGGATTATTTTGAACTATACTGAGTGGTAAATCTTTTTTCTTCTTCATTACAGCGAAAGGCTTTAGAATCTCTCAAGAAATATGGTGTTGGAACATGCGGTCCGAGAGGGTTTTATGGAACCTTTGGTGAGAGAAGTTTATTATCTATCATTACCTGTGCCTTCTGAAACGGCTTTCATGTTGTAAACGTGAAGATATAACTGTGTCTCTCCAAAATAGACGTCCATCTAGAGTTGGAAAGTCGACTGTCCAAGTTCATGAAAACAGAAGAGGCCATTATCTATTCCTATGGCTTTGCAACGATTGCGAGTGCAATTCCGGCCTATTCGAAGAGGGGGGACATTGTCTTTGTGTAAGTTCGTAGATCTTAAAATCATATCTATTTGTGGGCCATTTATATGTGGATTAAGAAACCTCTGGCTTCATGTATTGCCCTAAATATCTTCTCAGTCGTACTACACAGTATTGTGACTTTAATAAAAACCTAACTTTGTTCGGTGATCCAGGGACGAAGCAGCTTGTTTCTCCATCCAGAAAGGCCTTCAGGCGTCCCGCAGCGTCATCAAGTACTTCAAGCACAACGACATGGAAGACCTGGAGCGCCTGCTGAAGGAACAGCAGCTGGAGGACCACAAGGTCAGAGCGGCCCTGCGTGCTTCCATCTCGCTGCGTTCCTTAGATAAGAACACAAGAAGTGTGAATGGGGATATCTTCAGTACAAAACACTAAAATAACTAAACATCAATGTGAATAGAAACTCTACTCTTTCTACTGTTTGTTATAGTTCAGATTATTAATACGTCAATCGGATGTAAATAATTATTCATTGATACTTTGGAACTGGTGATTATTGGTAAAAATATGAATCATCGTTACCATCCAAAGAAGGTCCGGTCTAACCATGGCCTCGGATGTCTATAAAATTGCTTTAAGGTGCCTTTGTGATGGGAGGAAAAGGAATAAATAAGATTTGCCTTGTGTTGAATCCATAGAATCCACGCAAGGCCAAAGTAACGCGTCGGTTCATCATAGTGGAAGGACTGTACATGAACACGGCAGACATCTGTCCCCTCCCAGAGCTGGTAAGATGAGTGAACAGAACCTCTGCTGTGGGTGGAGGATGATTGCGGTACAGACTGTAACTCTGTTGGTCTGGTGTTTCCTACCAGGTGAAGATGAAGTACAAGTACAAAGTGCGTATCTTCCTGGAGGAGAGTCTGTCGTTCGGGGTTCTGGGAGAGCACGGACGAGGGGTCACCGAGCACTTTGGGGTCAACGTGAGTATGGAGGTCGGACGTTGGGAAAGAGGTTTTAAAACCATGCATTCTTAAGGTTTGTTTGGTTTCTGATCGACAATGCAAGTTACTTTATAATAATGACATATTGTCTCTGAATGAGTTATGGTGAATATGGACGCCTGTACCTCCTGCTATCCAGTCATCATATGTGGTTGTGCAGGACATGCTCTAATATTGACTCTGTTCCTGTTAATATCGCTTTGGAAGAAAGTCTGGAATGTATTTGAAGAGTTTAGATTGAGTCCCTGTTGTCTGATTGGTTCTCCCAGATCGACGACATTGACCTGATCAGCGCCAACCTGGAGAACGCCGTTGCGTCCATCGGAGGCTTCTGCTGCGGCCGCTCGTTTGTCATCGACCACCAGGTAAGGGGCGGGGCTCCGCGTGCTGCGTGAGAACCAGGTGAGCAGGTGCGGCGTGACCTCTGACCTCTGTGTGTTTCCCGGGCAGCGTCTGTCGGGTCAGGGCTACTGCTTCTCCGCCTCCCTGCCCCCCATGCTCGCCGCCGCCGCCATCGAGGCTCTGGACATCATGGAGGAGGACCCAGGTACTAATTATTAATATTACTACAATTATTATTATAAACAATAACCCTCTCTGTGCCTTGATGTCAAATGTTTCACTATGTGACACAATAACAAATCACAGGAGTGAAGATGCACAGTAAAAGCTGGTGTATTGTTAAATGAATTACACGACCTTAATGTAGAGTTAATGCATAGTGAACTCTTTTTTGGGGTCGATTTAACTTTCTTTTTTTTACCTCTGTGGCAGGCATCTTCACTACCCTGAGAGAGAAATGCTCGCGGGTTTACCATGCCTTGCAGGGGTAAGTGGCATCTTGGCATAAAACTGTATTTCTAACTTAAAGGGCGTATGGCAGGTTAAACACAACTTTTGATTAATGGGTGCATAAAGCACTCAAGATATGTATATAAAGTTGGAAATGTCTCCACAATTGTGTTAAAGTTTTGTCGTTTTTGGTAGTAACGTTTATTTTGAAGGCAATTCGGCGATGACGTCACGTGAGGGAGACGTGGTGGAATGTAGCCTCAGCCTAGTACTAGAACTACGGAGTCTAACTGGGATGAGGAAGAGGTGGCAACCCACAATTAACATTTACAGACATCCCAAAAAAATAAAACCTGCACCATGGGCTTTAAGATTTCACAAAAAAGAGAAGCAAGTCAGTGGATGAACATGCAGTGAGGCCTGGAGGTGACTTAGTCGGGGCGGTCCAACCTGCTAGGTCAGCGGTCCCCAACCACCGGTCCGCGGACCGGTACCGGTCCACGTGACGTTCTAACCGGTCCGTAGACAACATGAGTAAAAAAAATTAAAATAGTAAATGCAAAAAAATACTTTGTAATACTGTAACTCTTTTACATGCCATAAGTCTTTGCAGTGGTTAGATTGCATGGCATCTTTTCTTAGGCTGTCTGTCTGTCTGTCTGTCCCGCCCTCAACACGTATTGGCTTCAGCGGCAGCGCAGCCTCAGCTCAATCACTTCACTTGATCAGTTCGTGGCCAACGGTAGTGTCACACGAACGTTACTTCCCATCCTCCAAAGATCCACGGCGAACGAATGAGTGGATCCGCAACCCATTGGTCAATATCCCGAATCACTTGTCAGTGCTGGAGGATGACAAGTGATTGTCATCCTCCTGCATCCCCCCGGTCCGTGAATTATTTGGGAGAAACAAACCGGTCCTTGGTGCTGCAAAGGTTGGGGACCACTGTGCTAGGTGGCTCACGTCTTGTTTTGCCGTTAGAATCTGGCCTGAGGTGTCTTTACCTTTGCTCTCCCTGACCCTAAACCAAGAACATGCTGGATAATATCTTAATGAACAAGGTAACTGTGATATTGGCCCCGTTTACACCAGAGAAATATCTGGATTCTCTGACCCTTTTTGATTCTAGACTGTATTTAGATTAAAAGGAGCATCAGTTTACATAAAGGACCTCATAATCTCCCCCTGTTTAGTCTTTGAGGCAGTTTACAAGAATCTCCGAAGGCAACCATGAATCTATCACAACATTCCTGCTTCACACTATCTCTGAGAGTAGAGTAGCGGTGACGTTGCTTTGGCTACGGTCACCATGCATTTATCATCCGCTTGCGATCATCCTCTTTGCAGAACTCCAGGCCTGAACTTGGTGGGCGTGCCGTTGTCCCCGGCACTCCATCTGCAACTAGAGACAAGTTCTGGTTCCAGGGACACGGACCTGAAGACACTGCGGCGAATTGTAGATTACGTAAGTCTCGCATTCACTTTCATGTGGACCACGTTGAGATAGCATGATGATGACTGAATTGGCCCTTCAGAGCAGGCTAGCTGCAGGTGTCCTTCCCTGTTGGGTCAAGGAGGGCGTGTTGCCAAGCATAGCGGGTGGATGTCAGGTCAGGCAGGGCTGACACTAAACACAAAATACACAGGATACATCAACCATGATAAAGGCTTATCTTGCAAAATTGCCTTTAGATATTTTCCTGTACGATGACATTTAGGAGCTGACTGAACCAAATCTGTCCACGAATGCTCTTGAGGCCAGTCTCCTACCCAATGGGTGGATGTAGACCAGCCCTGTTCTAATTCGCGTACTTACCGTACCTATCTTGAGAACGTAGGGTGTTCCGATTGCCATTGCGGCAAAAAGAAGTGTACTTAAAGGACCCGGAT
>JAOPJJ010000110.1:3671882-3690858 GCA_027122795.1 Enchelyopus cimbrius | reverse complement strand
TGTGTGTGTGTGTGTGTGTGTGTGTGTGTGTGTGTGTGTGTGTGTGTGTGTGTGTGTGTGTGTGTGTGTGTGCGAGCGCGCGCAGCATGTACGTGTGTGTGTGTGTGTGTGTGAACGCGCGCAGCATGAACGTGTGTGTGTGCGAGCGCGCGCAGCGTGTACGTGTGTGTGTGTATGTGTGTGTGTGTGTGTGTGTGTGTGTGTGTGTGTGTGTGTGTGTGTGTGTGTGGCACATTCTCTGTGCAGGAGGCAGTCTTCGGTGCAGCGGTTCGGTGTTCAGGATGTCGGATTGGGGTTTTACGGAATGAACATCTTCGGTTTTTTATTTTTTATTTTGCAGAACCAGTACAATACGGAAATTAAAACATCGTAATTTCCGAATTCTCCCCTAAACTTGGCTTGCGGAAAACATTTATTCAACTTTATTCCTGGATTGTGTTCAGACGGAGGGCTGAGGCAGACTGCAGCTCTCATTCCTCACAAGCTGGAAAGGATCGGATGCAACTTTTTCCAATTACATTTTCCAACAACCTTCTCAGTGTGGAGCTATGGGGACGAATGGTCCCAGCTTTGTCCGAAGTTTGATTATGATGCTGGCCCTGGCTTCAGACCACAGATGCAAAGGTAAGGAACTGCAACACATCCCTTTCTTTAGGTCTATAGATGTGTATCTCTGTTATGAATCACCAAACCTCCAAGGATTTCATCAATGCGTTTTAGCCAGCGGATTACTTTATTCCACTTTGATTTGAATGCACTTCTGCTCAGAAGAAAGTAACAGCTCCGTCCAAATGAAAAATAATTCACGATTGCTTTGGTTTAAAGTTCATCAACTGTTACTTGTGCTTAAAAAAACAAATGCAAAAAAGGTTTTTGTGGATAATTGTGTAAACTCAAACGCTGTGAGTCGTTCTGAGTGCTTGTTGGGGGCCCTCTGTGCAGACATGCTCGTGAGATGACCAGTTAGTTAGTGGTACTAGTGATGCTAATCAACTCACTCCTCCCTGAGACAAAGTCCCTTCATTTGAATGCCCCTCAAGTGTTAAGATAAGGCGTGGGGGGAAGGGGAGCATTATGCTGTGAAGTTAAGTCAAGATATGCTAAAATAAATGAAGAAAAACAAATAAGCAAACACCTCATCCACACAGGACATTTGGAGGCTTATGTTTTATAAGCCATTAGATTACTGCAGGAAAAGCACAGACTCTGTAACATGTCAGGAAAATACAGAGCTGGTTTCGATGGGCACTTATTCAAAGGCCAGTTAAGAGTGGCCCCTGGCCCCTGGCGGGGGCTGAGGGGGGTTGGAGAGGGTGTGTGAGCAGGACTCAGCCACGGGAGACGTCCTTTGCCAAACACTCCCATCCAGCCGGGAGAGTGGACAGGGTGTTATAAAGCCGGGCCACTCTCACATTCATTGATTCACTTGCTAATAATGGCAGTTGAACCTACAAGGCACTTTGTCTTGCAGTCAAACAAAGACACATTCTTTTCACAGGGGGGAATTGATTCCTTCCATGTGAATGCCTTGGCATGGTTATCCCCTCGCCCCCAGGCCTCTACTGCCTTCCCCCATGCAGGCTGGGATACATGATCTTTACCATCACTTTAATGCTACTATATACACGTTTACACTGATGCTACATTATGGAGACACGCATCAAGGTCTGAGGATCCTCTGTTTTCACTCAGGAGGTTTCACTGAAGTAAATCACTGAGCGGAGAGTAATCCACGCTGACAACGTTGTGTTTGATTTACATTTTACGACCCCCACTATCTACATTCTCACACTCTTTCTCGCTTCTCCTCCCCACCCCCATGAGAGCGCTGAGGTGAAACCAGGCCTCCTGTCCCTCCACCAGGCTGGGGAGAGGGTCTCGCTTCAGACCCACGGTAGACCGTGGGTTCTGCTGTGGAGCTTCATGAAGCACCACAGACTAGAACCTTCTATGAAGGGTCTGCACACCTGGATATTTCCTCATGATTATGGGAACATATTCCGTTATGTTAAGCTCACAGTTTTGCCACAAGGTGCCCAAACCTTTTTGACTTTACTTTATTTGCCTAAATGTTCAGAAAATAGCCCAACATTTTAAAGAACAAAAACATCAATGACAAACTACACAGAGTCTGTATCGAAGGGTGGAAACTACACATTATTTTAATTATTCATTTGATATCTCCCTATGAAACATAATACTGTCACAGTATTTGGTGAGGGACCATATTCTAGATCAAATGAATTGAAATACAAAGATTAGGCTTAGTTAATAAATACTTAAGTACTTAAATAATTAATGAATGATATCACATTCTTGTAATTAATTCCAAATTACTCCTAAACCTGGATTATGTTTGTCTCTGCTCATTCCTGGTAAGCATGAATGAAATAAGGAAAGGAAGGAAACACGAGTTATATTTGGGATTTGTTTACTGCAGGTAATTGTTAATCGTTGTATTGTAGCTTAGAGGTCGTAAGGTCGTTGAACTGTAGTACACGGAGAGAGGTGGAGCAAACAGATGGAAAAGGTGGAGGTGAAGGTGTCGATTGGATAGCAGGAGTAAGGAGTAAAACACATCACACTCACACACCACACAACACCTCAGAGAAAACTCAGCCCAGTGTTCCTGCCTGTCTGTGTTTGTGCTTCCACTGTAAGCCAGCGTGGGGCCAGCGTGGAGCAGTGAAGGGGGGACGGGGTGGGGGCCCTCAGGAAAACACTGACTTTACATTGGAGAAAAGTTCTGGCTGGGCAGGACCGGTGGGATTCTGTTTCATATTGTGTCACAGCTAATAAGGGGTGCAGTCAGGTTTGGTTTATTTTTGTAGCCCCGGTCCAAACGGTCACCCAGGCCAACACTTACTCCGGGTTTGGTAGCAAGACGTTTAAAAAAAAAAAATCCAACAGGAAAAGTAATAAACCATGAGAAGTAAGTGGTATGACAGAGGCGGTGCACAAACAGTTGAATAACTTTTTAATAGTGGGTCTACGGGCAGACCACCTTTTGGCGTCAATAAATAGTGTTCAACCAGAAACCAACAAGACAACAATAGTGAAACTAAAGCCTTCTGTCCCTAAAGTATGAAGGTATTCAACCTAATGCTGCCATCTATCATTGATTTAACTCTTCCTTTATTTTCAGGAGATGATTATTTCTGGAGTGTAGGTTCTACAATATGCATGTGAAGACATTGTTTGCATTGTGGCCAAACAGAGAGAGTGTAACATCCTAAAATCCTACCAGTCTCACAACTCAGACACATACTTTATATTTATCTAAAGTGTTACTTGGTCACACTTTGTTTGTTTGGACCAATTTGGAAGCACGTCGTTGGCAAACACAAACTCGGTAGTAAATTCAAGTGTTTTACTTCAACACCGTTTAGACTGACCCCTGTGGAAATACCCATCCTGAGAGCTTCATGAACTCGCTAGAATGTTCCTCTGTAGGATATCTCCATGAGGAGACAGGAAGCCGGGCGCGACTCCGCCCCTCGATGTCCAGGTCTCCGTTCCAGGCTCTGTCCCGTCTGCCCACAGAAGTTCTGGGGGGAGACGAGATTGCAGGACTTGTAGATTACAGGAAATCTAGAGCTGGTATTAATCGTCCCTTAGTGTGAGGTAAATAAACTATGAGGAGTACTGTAAATCCAGATAGTGTTTAAGTTCAATAGTGCCATGTACCTCGCCGTGTTCCTATAGTCACATAGTCTGTTGACAGGGTACCATTCAGTCCCTACAACGTGTGGGTATTTGGTTTAATGAGGGCAGGAGTTTACTGCCATGCCGTCCTTTGAGTGCCTGCTAAAGCGCTCATACAAGGGTGAGTCACCCCTTCAGCCTCTCAGCAAGTCCTGCTGGAGTTGGACGCGAAATCCATGTTTTACAAATACCAAATATTGGTTCAGGTTATCTTGGTGACCAAAAGCAGTCTGAACACTCCAGACACAATGATGTTGGGTCCGTCAGCAGTTCTCAAACATTTGATGTTCATCCAGTCTAATCTATGGCTGAGAACGTCTTGTAGTTGAACTAGCTTTAATCTGGAGACCAACGAGCAATGGGCCCCATTACCTCCCTGAATAGTTGGCAAACCTGTCCTGTGATTATTATTATTATTATTATTATTCATTCATTCAAGGAACAGAAATCAGGTTAATCCAGTTTTTAATGCAGCTAATGATTAGTTTCACAGAGAAGACCACAGAAGGACCAGGTCCAATCATAGCATTAGTTAGATGCTGTGTCCTTACGGATAAAGTTGCAGCCAAACAGAATGACTTCCATAATGCATTTTCTGTAATCCACACGTTTGTCTCCCACTGAAATGTGCAGCGAGAGCCTGGGGTGTGCTTTTATTTATTTGTGCGTGCTGACAATGACAAACATCGTTTAAGTCAAGGGGGTCAAAGGCCATATGGACAGCATCCATGTGGCTGCTGGAAATACTGAGCATACACAGGCTCTGTTCTCACTGCTCACCCTGGGCGACTTTAATATGAAGGATATGTTTGAACGTAAACAGGCCATTCTATGCTCGTATAGGATTATTCATAAATGAAAGAAATCTGAAAGTGTTCCTGGGGACAGTTGCACACAACTGGTTCTATTCTCTTTTGGATTTGGTTTCACATAAAAGAAAGAAAGTCTTTAACTTATGCATGGGAAACATCTGTTTGGATTTGCAGGCTGGTCGGGCTACAATAAAGCACTAGTCTCTGCTCCAATATGTTCCTAATCAAGCCCATAAACACTAACAGGATGTTGTGTTGGGGAACATACTTTCCTAACTGTGTAACTTAGTTTGACGTTGACTGCTTAACTATCTGCGTCTTACACTTGAGTTGAGTCTTAATTGAAACTGAACCACTTGGCCACCAAATGGTCTACGTTGTTTATAACCTCTTTAACTTGCTATGTGTAGTGGAGCTAAATTGTTCTATTTGGAGTACTCTTTAAACAACAGGTAGGATTGTAGTACTGTAATGTGCAAATGTATCCTCAGCATTACTGAATATAAAGCGGAGACAATGTGAAAGGGTTTTATATGCTCTATGCTTTCAAAGATATTCACAAACAAATGAATGACACTTAATCTTCAAAGTTTATGAGAACTGGCCAACAAATGCTTGGCTTTTAATAACATGCGCAACACATACTTGAATGATGATTAATGAAGATCGACATGGGTGTATGTCTCATTATCAGTCTACCTACCGGTACATTGATAACATTAACAGAATATAAATATGTTAGTCTAGCATCAACATATTTACTACAGTAAATGAAATTGGATTAGAAGTCCTTAAACCAGTGAGTGGGTCGGTGAATTGCAGTGGAATTATGTATTTAGCGTAGTCTTTAAGATAATACCGAAATAAACCGTGATTAGTATTACTGTTAAGTGGATAAACCTATCAGGGGTTAGTTTTGTGTTCATGGGTCAGCTATTAGATGAAGTTGATCATGTGGGCTCATTAAACGCTGCAGCATGTTGACTGAGAGCTCCCCATTACAGCAGCCTACTGTCTCCCTGGTCGTCCTCTTTGAAGGGAAGTGGCAGACTTTACAAGATTGTTGTTCTAACCCCGTCAGCGGTTAGGAATCACGCTTTCTGTAATCTACCTTAAGAATCGGCCCTGATGCCAGCAGTGAGAGAAGTAGACACAAACGTAGATCTGAGGCCGCATGATGAGGTCGCTGTGTGTTGCGGTGCGTCGCACAACGAAAGCCGTCTCCAGCCAAGCGCGTCGGGTTCACTCCCTGGCTGAGCTCTCAGAACCGTGGTCAGAACCCTCACACTCTGAGCTCGTACCACTCGATACCGGTTCATCTGAGATAGACCCATGGCTTCGCTCACCACCGTCATTTTGTCTGTGAGAGCACAGAACATCTTGGTTTTGTGTTTGCATTTTGTTGGAAGTATATCCTGGTCTTTCGTCCTATTGGACATTTAAGTAAGAACTTTGTTTATTAGTGACTTGAGAAATAGGATAAGAAAAGACAGCAGGTTGAACCCAGATGGAACAGAATTCAGGGATTTCAGGGAAGTATTCATCATTGAAATGGCATTTAAAATTCCCATATGTAACTTTAAATTGCCTCTCATCATTTACTTGAATTCAAAACAGTTCTACGTTTCCTCTCTCTCTGCCAGCCTCCTTCACCCCCGCCCCCCTCCCCCACCAGAGGAGACAGAGCTTCAATGCACGTCCATGCTGTTTCACTAGAGCTTTCTTAATTTTAATGAGCAGACCCGTACCTTCAAAACGGCTGCTCCAAAAAAATTATCAAACCCTGTCCTTCCCCTACACATTCCTCTGTCATTCAACGTGTCTTAAACAAGCAGAGCACACTCAGTCTGCAGGTCTGAAATCAGTTTAGGTCAGCCAAATAGCAAAAACGGAATTCCTTCCCCAAAATGGTTATACAATTACTCAGTGTGTCATTCATAAGAGTTACAATTTGGTCGGTGCTTGTGAAACACATCACTCTCGTTCTCTACTAGTGCACATCGAGGGCTGATGAAGTGTCATCTATTTTGGCGTAATGGCCGTCTGTTCAATCTTGGAACAAAGAATGTAAACACATCTGCTTCTGATAATGGTACGTAGGGACGCTCCACACAACATTCCTGTGTTTGAAGCTGAGAATTAACGGCCTGCAGCGATGGGATTGACCCGGACCTGTGCTCTGTTATATGACTGTGTGGGCCATCAGAGCGAACCATTTGTCGTCCTGGTAGACGTTCCCCGACCTGAAGTTGTGCCAAGAATGATCTCAATAAAAGACAGCCACGGAGATAAAGTGCAGGGGGAGATGATAATGGTATTCTACCTCAGAGAGTTGCACAACCCAGAACCCGCCCACCCCCCCAAGTTGTTACGCTAAAAACCAAAAAAATGCATGCATCTAGAAATGAATGCATTTATTTTTGTTTGAATGAATTTCATTTGTAACAGTAATCCGTAATGCACGCTCTAATGGTGATAGAACCTCACCAGGCCAGCCTGCATTCACACTAAATATTCTGCTATGCTTGGCCTCGTTAAAGCGACCCACAGAGCCACATTGTAGAGGTAACCTTTGACCTGCAGACGTTCTGAACACAAAGCCATTAGTCAGCGGGTGGTGTGACTGAGAGAGGCCCATCTCATCATCTCTCTCTCTCTCTCTCTCTCTCTCTCTCTCTCGGTTTCTTCACCCTCTGGACCGTAGGTTTCCATTACAGGTGACTTTGTGTCCACTTTGCTGATTCTGGTCTCCGTTAACTGCTTTTCCTTCCACCCTGGGACCCAGACAAGGGCTCCTCAGTTACTAAGATAAGTGCAGTCTTTAAGCTCTGGCTGGGACCTGGCTGGCTGCGCTGCGTGTGCGCTACGTCTCCCTCTTCACCGGCCGCCTGAGCCTTTGTTCACAAACACAGACGACCGCTGGCTGTAAAACCTGAGTTTTCTCTGCCTGAAAGGGTTTGATTGGTGTATTGTTTGATTGTTTCCTCAGTTTTGATGCCTTCACAAGGTATAAATGTCAACGTTTTAAGTTCTATACATGAAAACAGAGGTAAAACGTTGTTTGATTTGATTCACGTACACCTTGGCTGTCGTTATATCTTGGGTTTGTTGGGAGGCATGTTGCAGAGTCTTTTAGACTTTAGATGTTAGGTAAATATAAACCATTTAATGTTATTTGTAATGGATTGCAGCTTTGAATTCAGAAGTCGGAAACTGGCAACACAAAAACAAACTTAGTAACTAAACTAACTCATGCTAATTCAATCATATATGAAAGAATTAACAACTTTAAATTGCCCTCAACACAGTTCAACCCAATTTAGATTAAACTCAATTTGGATTCAATTTAGATTCTTGATGATTCAATCTTAGTATTTGTCACATGTACAGTGGAACTAAGGCAAGTCTACTATAACTGTTTCATTCAGATATTTTTACCATCATAGAAACAACGGTGTTGTAAAATGTCTCTTTGGAATACAGCCAGCAGGCTGGTAAACAAGCTAGCCAGCTAGTTAGCCAGCTAGCTAGCCAGCCAGTGTTTCAGATGTTGAGGCCCAGATGGGCTACCAGGTCCCTGGTCATGTGACCGCTTCTCTAGTGGGGAAGAGGTGGAGAGGTGTGTGTGTGTGTGCATGCGTGTGTGTCCGGGTATCTAATTCAAAACTTGGGTCACGGTCAAATGCAGAGAGTACCATGAAGTCACTGTGGTGCGAGGACGGTTCCTTCAGTGAAGCCTGGAGCTCCCAGTCGTCTCTGTGTCCTGGTCGTCCCTGCCTGAGCGGTTATACCAATGCCCCCCCACGGACCGCATGACCTCATCTTGGGCAGCTCCCCTGAGCGCACGCCAAACACAAAGCTCACGGTTACATACACACTCGCTGTGCTGAGCTGGTACGTGGTAGCTAGTTAGTGGTGGGCTGGTAGTTAGTGGTGGGTTGATAAATAGGTATTGGTGGGTTGGTCAGTAGAAAGTTATTGGTTTGTTGTTTTGGCAAATACTTGGCAGTTCATTATCTTTCTGATGGTTCTTTCTCATAAAAATAGAATCTAAACCAAATAAGATTTTTCGTATTTCGATGATGACTCAGTTGAATGCGGGCGAACAAATCAAGTGGTTGTTTGGACAACGTGTCATAGAGCCGTACTGTTTACGCTGCCAAATAATGAACAATGGTGATCAATATGCCAACAGCGTCCTCAGTGTGTGCTGGTCTGGTTTCATTCAAGGGGTAAGACCACTATGGAGTCACTAAGTCACTATGGAAGACCTCACTGTGATGTCACTCCTGTAGCATTTCTCCTGCCAGACTAATTCAAAAAGTTTTAATAAGCGTAGGCTATGATATATTTATCTTTTCTTGGGACTAACTCAGAACTACAGCAGTCTTAGTGCCCTGAATATGGCGACGTAATGCCAGAGAAAATGGAGGATGGATTCAGATCAAACCCTGGAGGGCCGGACATGAGGCCAGCGCTAGGAACTCTGTGACGCGTTCTTTGGCACTCAGGATGGTGGTGTAAACACGGACGGTCATGTGACCCAGAATTCCCCCTGGCTTGTTTAGACACTGGGGCAACCAGGCCAAGCGAGCGCTAAACACTTAACTAGCCTGCTAGCCCACCACTGTGTCAGACGTGCCACGGCTAGAACTCCTGCAGAGATCTATCCTGAAGTGGTCTTTACAGTCATAGCCATGACGAGCAACTGGGCTGTAAAAGGGATGTTCAACGACCACCATTGAACACTTTTGTCGACTCAATATGAAAACTACATCATAATGTTCAAATGTAAACACGTTGTACAAAATGCATCTATAAATGGATTGAACTTCTACACCTTATCACCTTTTCAGGAAATGACTCCCCCCCCCCCACACACACACACACACGCACACACACCACACGCAGACACACAGGTACGTTGACCTTTCCCGTCTGACCCCTGTGTGTGTTCCTGTCCCCAGCAGCAGACCCAGGCCTGGCGCTGGACGCTGAGGGTCTGGCCGGGGTCCAGAGTGGGGCCGCGCCCACCGCCGAAGGTAAGACCACCGCCTGTCTTCATAAACTCACAGCAAAGAGCTAGAGGAAGGGCTAGAGTAGAGAGGATGATGCTCTCTGGAGAAGAACGCTCACCTAGGTACTATTTAACCGTAGGTTTGACAACATGTGTGGTCCTTTAAGGTGGAAACATGTCTCCTTGCGACCTCACGGATCACAGGGAGTGTGTGTTGTGCAACTCGCTAACATTCTTATCAGTCCAACCGGGAGCTTCGTAACACATCGTGACAGCGTGAGGTATCCAATCTAGCGGGGCTTTCTGCCTGCTGAGGGCATAGACGCCCCCCCCTGGTGTGTCATGGCGGGTCTTCAGCATGGCTGCCCTCACTAAGCCCTTTGATCAGCTGGTCTGAGAGCTGCTGGAGGTGTCCTGCTTTAACGGCTGTTTAGATGTTCTCCTTTTGTTCTGACTGGAAGGTGAAACTCTCTGATCTCTAGTTTGTGTGAGTGTGTGTGTGTGTGTGTGTGTGTGTGTGTATGTGTGTGCGAGAGAGAGAGAGAAAGAGAGACAGAGAGACGGAGAGACAGGGAGAGAAAGAGAGAGAGACAGATAGAGAGAGAGAGAGAGAGAGAGAGAGAGAGAGACAGAGTGAGGGAGAGAAAGAGAACGAGAAAGAGAGAGAGAAAGAGAAAGAGAGAGAGAGAGAGAGAGAGAGAGAAAGTTGACATTCACTGCACAGCATGGGACTGCAGCTGCTGTAATACTGGGATATCGTCGTGCTGGTTTGGCTCTGTCACTCAGGAGCATTTCATTTATGTTCCCCATTGTTAAGAACCTCCACGATTCCATCTAGCAAGCGTAGCCTAGTTCAGAGAGGAGGCCGTTAGCGAGCGGTTGGGACGAGGCCTGTGCAGCTCTTAGAGTTTAAGCGTTGAGTCAGCGCCCCATCACACCCAGATGGATCTGCGTTCAGCTCCTGGCGTGCCCGTGACTCACGGTGGATCACCTGATAGCAGAGAGGACAGCCTGGCAATACACATGAAGTAGAGCTGGGGCCACACAATGAAGGTGCCTCACCGCGAGACCCTTCACGGACCACCGCCCTGGACTCAGGCCCAGGAGCAGCCAGGCTTCAGAGAGGAGATCGCTGTCACTACTGCTAACCATCCATTCTTCTCCTCAGCCCGTGCTTACGTCGCAGGCTTCTGATTGGTTGACCTGGCATCAGCGATTTCTGTTGATCAGACACACCCACCTCAATATTCCAAGAAAGCTGACAATTATAATTTCTTCTGAAAGAAGTACTTGGCAAACACAGGAAATGTATGTATGTCACCCCAAAACAGCATTGTTTGTGTGTGGTTTGTGCACACCTTACTATTATTTTGATGCAAAGCACAGTGTACACTTAGCACTTTCTAAGATCAACCAAGACTCTTTACTGAACTAGCTAAGGGTAACATTAACCAGACAGCGTGACTATACCCTGATACTAGGACAATTTCGCACACATTTTGCACAAAAATTGTAAGGAAATTGTAAATATCTCTATATCTTGGCACGGTCTCTTGTGCAACATACTAGTTAAGCGTTTACTTAAGTGTTTACATATATTTACAATTTCCTTTTAATTTTTGTGCGAAATTGTTTCCGGTGTGCGTCCATTTGAGTGCGTCTTTCTTGTACCGGAACAAACAGGTTTCATAATCTTTGTTCAACACATGTCTGCCACTCGCTGGAATGCTGCAGCCCACGGGCATGTTTCCCCTGTGGTTGAAATGCTTTGTGTGGATGATTGCTCATGTGCGTACGTTTCAGTAAGACTTGTGTCCGTACTGGAATTCTCCTCCATGACACGTTCTTCTTATTCCGATGGCCTCAGAGTTGTACTGCTGCACCTTTAGTAGAGTGTTGCTTTTGGGTGAGGAGAGCACACTAAGACTTTAGCATGAGAAGTTAGAGCCGGCCCCTCCCCCGTCTGTCAGTGATCGCGTCCCACCCGGCAGTTACAGTCCGTCTAATCCCCCTGTAAGGAAGCACTCTGCTGGGTTCTCTGAGCGAGTGCTTTCAATTCAAGCGGAATTCACAATCTAATGTCCTGCATGGAAAGGCTAATGCCTCTATTAAACCAGAATGGAAATGGTTTCCAACTCACGTTTTTATCGCCACTGAGCTGATGTGGACGTGAGAATAAACAGATGTTATCAGAATCCTTTGGTTGATGGTGTGATGACATCGTCATGGTGACCCACAGTGGTGGACAGCGCATGTCCTCAGATCGTCCGTACCTAGGCATGGGCCAAATGATTCCATTCTGGGAATCAGTTATTTCAGCTCCCTTCACTTTCACAAATCGATGGTTTGATTTGTTGCTTCAGTTCTTTCATTCATATGGTCTGTTACGTCATTTGGCAGAGGTACGGCCGCAAATTGAGTCTTTTGGAACCCCAGAAGCTTTCAGCCGGTGACAGTGCTCTGGAATAGCACATTTCTGTGAAGTAATACGCCACGTTGACATGACAAAACCCTTCACTTCGTTAAACCAGTAACAGAAAACACCAGTTTTGTTGTCAAAATGTCTCTGAAGCATTAACTAAGAAGTTATCTTGTTGGGATTCAGTTCTTGTCGTTCACCTTCAGGATTCATTCTTTCTGGCCGAATCGGTTGCGAATTGCCCATGCCTATTCGTACCGCAGTATTTCAGCGTCCAGTAACCTGAGCGTGGGTCTTCTCTCAGGGTTCCACCTGGAGTTCCTGGGCCCGCTGAACAACATCACACACTTCCAGGGCCAGACGGCCACGCTGCTGTGCCGCGTGGCGGGGAACCCGCGGCCCACCGTCCGCTGGCTAAAGAACGACGCTCCCGTGGTGCAGGAGCAGGGCCGCGTCTCCATCCGCAGGACGGAGGCTGGCTCCAAGCTGCGCATCTCCGACCTGGACACCACGGACACCGGTTACTACCAGTGCCTGGCCTCCAACGCCCTGAAGGTCATCTCCGCCACGGGAGTGCTCTACGTCAAGCTGGGTGAGCAGGGAACATATATGGATTTGGATGGACACACATTTGGATGGATTTATACCGCTTTATATTTATACACTTTATGACAGGCTCTAGACCCAATAGCAAGACAAACAACATAAAGGAAAAAAACAGGCACCACAATGTTTCCACAGATATGACTGATATCTGACCTGCATGTGAGCATCATTATAAACAGGGGTGCACACAACTTATTTAGTGAGTTACTCGGATGAGTACCAGGAGATAGTGTTTGGTACGCATCTAGCGTGGGGGGGGGGGTGTGCTGCCGTTCTTCTTTCAGCTTGATTCGCCATCTAGTAAGCGGGCGACTGACCAGATGTCCTCTTTTGGACTTAAAAAGCGTAACTGCGTACCACTTATGTGCACCCCTGATTATAATACCGTTTTGTGACTCATCAAGTCGAGACATTAACTTAAACATCAGGTTCCTCAAGAGAGCTTCATTCATATACTTCATGATTTCTTTATCTATCATCATATAGCGTTGAGATATATTTTGGTGTTTTTGTGACAATGTTGAGTATGATGCATCTATAAATAAAATGGTATGCTGATACTAAGTATGTGCATAGTTAAGATTCAATGCACATATTCTACACGGTGGTGTTTTAGTTGAACCGCGGGCAGAGGGGAACATCAGCAGCATGTCATAGTGTGAGCTCTCTGCTGAACGCTGGTGCCGATCATTGTATTTAACCCCCCCCCCCCCCGCCTTCCTCTGCTCCACAGGACAACTTCCAACACATGGCCCTGAGGAGACGTAAGTGATTATGTGTGTGTGTGTGTGTGTGTGTGGGAGTGTGTGTGTGTGTGTGTGTCTGTATGCGGGCTTGTATCTATGTGTGTGTGCGTGCCTGTGTGTACGTGATTGTGTGTGTGTGTGTGTATGTGTATGTGTGCGTACCTGTGTGTGTGTGCCTGTGTGTGTGTGCCTGCGTGTGTGTGTGCGTACCTGTGTGTATGTGCCTGCATGTGTGTGTGTGTGTGTGAGAGGACAGCATGCCCCGGTCGTCTAGATGTGCCTGCATAGACATGCCTGTGAAGTGTCTTCCCCTCCACATGGACTCCTGCTGCACGTTCACCACCGCTATCAGAGGACGCTCGCCACACACACTCAGCGCTGTCTCTGGACAAACCCTTCATGCAACACTCACAGGCCCTCTCCACTTCCTGTGGAGGCAGCCCCAGACACAGACCCCAGAACAGATTCCTTCCCTCGCCGTCAGACGGCTCGTGGTGGTTTGGACGGGACACTGCTGACCTGGAAGGAATGCTGATTCACTGGTCTGAGAGGCCCCTCATAGAGGGGGGCTGTTCTCACAGAGCAGCAGCACCCTGCGTCCGCGTTGGAGACCAGAGTAGATACAGAGAGGAGACCCAGCTCTCTCTGGGCTCTGCTGCTCCTGACTGTTCCTTAGCTACAACCGCTCTCCTAATTCACCTTTATGTTACCAGCCATTCATAACCTGCCGCTAACACCACCTCCACCACCACCACCTCCACCACTACACCGCCACCACCACTACACCACCACCTCCACCACCACCACCTCCACCACTACACCACCACCACTACACCACCACCACCACCTCCACCACTACACCACCACCACTACACCACCACCTCCACCCACCACCACCACCACCTCCACCCTAACCTCCACTACCACCTCCACCGAGACCAAAACCTCTACCACCACCACCACCACCATCTCCACCCTCCACCTCCTCCACCACCACTACAACCATCACCTCCACCACCTCCACCGACACCACCACCACTACCACCACTACCTTCACCACCATCACCTCCTCCACTGCCGTCAGCGTGTTGTCTGACATTACACAGCTTCACCCAATGCACAGCTCAGTTTATTTTCTAAAGGAAGGCGCCTCAATGGGCTTCACTGTTTCCACATAGGACCCGTCTCCACCCGGCCAACAGTAGATACACACACACACACACACGCGTGCACACGCAGACACAAACGCGCACGCACACATACACACGCATGCACATGCACATACACATACACACATACATATGTACACACGCACGCATGCACACATACACACACACACATACATACGCGCACACACGCACACATGCACACACACACATGCACACACACACACACACATACATATGCACACACGCAGGCACGCACACAAACACGCGCACATATAGGCACACACACACACACACACACACATGCATGCACACAAACACGCATGCACACACGTAAGCACAAATTTGCTGACTTTAGATTTGACCTATTCATTGTGTATGTGACAATTACTTGAAAATAATTGTCTACATATTTCACACATAGGGGGCATTGGCCACACACACTCACACACACACAGACACACACACACACACACACTCACACGCGCACACACACACACACACACAGAAACATAACTCTGTTTTCCAAACAACAGGCCTATTCTCTATGGGTCATGCGGAGTCTCTTGCAATATAAATATAACTTTAACTTTTGACTATAAAAGAATAAAATAGGTGTAAATGAGAAGGCCGGATCTGGCAAATACAGGGTTGGTTCTAATGTAACTAAATAGGAGTTGTGTTAAAGTTACAGACGTGAAACTGACGTTCAGATTGGTGTTAGACCTGCGTGGCTGTTAACGGCTAATTCAGCACATTCTTCAGCCGGACAATGACCCGCAGAGTAGCCTGCTGCTTTAGTGATGACCGCCCCAAGACCACAGACCTCCTTAGTGAGACGCTGGCCATGTCCTCATGTAGCGTAGTTTAAGGTCTAACAAAAACTTCAATCTACCCAACTTTTAACTTTTCAATTGTAAGTCTTCACTGTGTGTTTGTGCAAAACCAGCTATTCCATACATTGAAAAGTTTCTAGGGAGCAACAGAGGTACTGTATATTATGGAGGAGGTCTGAATATAACGTTCCAATCCATTCATCCAATCAAACAGATTGATAACTGCAGGGTTTGATCCTTCAGCCAACCTCATGATAGATGTGTCCTGTATCTCCAACGTCATGATAGATATGACCTGTATCTCCAACCTCATGATATATATGACCTGTATCTCCAACGTCATGATAGATATGACCTGTATCTCAAACCTCAGATCAGTAGCCCTACGTCACCAGGAGACAGGTCTCAGATCAGTAGCCCTACGTCACCAGGTGACAGGTCTCAGATCAGCAGCCCTGCATCAGTCCCTTCATGCAGTACCTCCTCCCCTTTACTGGCAGGGTTCCAGTTCTCCTGCTGGTGATCAGCATGCTCAGAAAACAGAACCGAGGTTCTCCCCTCGCTCTGCGTGTTCCACCAAACCACCACCCTGTCCTCTGTTCTGTTTTATACGCACAGAAGGGGAACCATGGGACTCGTTTACAAGCTGCTGACTGACCGGTTTAAAGTCAAAATGTGTCCACAACTTCAGCTTCTATTTCTGCCGCACGACCCTTTCCGTCTGGAAAACGGAATACCGGGATAAAATGTGAATATGTAATCAGGAAAATGAAATGAGTGTAACATCTTGAAAACTCTTGGAAACTCTCTCTTTAGTTGCGGACTTATTGACGCTGGCCTGCAGCTCTCAGTGTGCACGGGGCCCTGTGATTGGCTGAGGCTGTGGTGGATGCTGTAGTGGAAAGCGTGCGGTTTGGAGTCGTTACTTAACCCCGTTTGTATATCCATTCATCTTCCTTTCCCCCATTGTTCACTTTAACTCTCCGCGCGCCACGTTCTCCTATCTTTCGTTGTTTGTCCGACCGGCTCTACAAAAGTAGATGAACCCAACACATCCCAACCTTTTAGTGTGAATGGATTGAACGTTGGCACATTTAGCATCAGCTTCACCAGGATATACTCCTAGTATTTATCGTTCCGTTTTTCACACTTTGTATTTGTCAAAACCTTTTGTAGGAACCATAATTCATTCCAATGTCAGCCAATTTACTGGAGAACTCCACTTTTGGTTCCTCTTTCTTTATCATGAGTCCGGCCTCTTACCCCTGGACGACTCCGTCACCCCCCCCCCCCCCCCCACCCCACCCCACATGGTACAGTCTGACCTGTCTGCTCCACCGGTTAGCTAGCAGCCTGGCTGGCCTGTGCTGCCGTGTGGCTCCACTGCAGCACAGGTGCCATCTTTGCACGTCCTTAAAAAACACTCTGCAGTGAGACCTCCCTTTTTTCAAATCTTATCTTGGGGGAAATTCTCTGTATGACAAATCTAAGCTGAAGCAAAATGATTCCCAGATGTTATTACTGACGGTGTGTGTGTGTATGTGTGCTTGTGTGCATGTGTGTGTGTGTGTGTGTGTGTGTGTGTGCCTGCCTGCGTGCATGTGTGTGTGTGTAGGGGGGGCAGTGGGACTTAAACATTGACAGCTGTCCTCGCCAACATCCCTGCAGAATGGGCCCGGTCAGCCCATCAGTCATGTGACCCCAGCTGTGAGCTCCCATAGGGCCAGAGGAACGCTCCATTGAATAGTTCTAGAACCTGTGTGAGGCCCTCGCTAGCTGTCCATCCATCAGACCTGAGAGAAGGCGTAGTAAACGTGTGATCTGCTATTGTCAACTATGGGCGTCATGTTTTCAGTTACATTTCACAATGTGGTCAAGATGAAGCCGTTCTGCTGAGCGTCCTGCGGGAAACTTGTTTCTTCTCTAACGGCTTGTTTGAAGTTTCGCCACGAGTGATTTAATCTCCAGCTTGTCAGAAACATCTACTCCACACATTATTTTGGGAGGATTTCGGTATGAGACATGAAAGACTTTTTCTCCCAGATAGTTTTGGGCGCTCATAATTACTCCTGATGGATGTGGAGTTTGGTGTGAGACCGCATCTCGTGTTGAACAGAAATGTTTCTTTGAAGTGTTCATGATTAGTAGGCCTAATAAAAATAAGGGACTAAACAGGCTCTGTCTCTGAGGCCTGTTTAGATTCCAGTGATCTCCCATACGAACCAGTGCTAGGTTCCTGTAAATACCAGATCCATCTTTCAAATATAATCACAGTAAGGTTTATTTTAACCTTACCTCCCACCGCGTCTGTGCAGCCTGTGCACCTCCAACACTTATCACAGCAACAGTGCCGTTTGACGCCCAACGAGGAGATTCATTTAGTTTAGGTTGTGCACTAAATCTCAGTTTGAAGTCAGGCGCATCTAAATCACACAGCGCTGCTAAATCGTCAATTTCAACGAAGATGGTGTTGTATGCAGTGTGTATGTCTTTTTATGTCTGAAAGGATCAGAGTCTAAGTATTAGGGGCTTACTAAGAGTTTGACAACGCAATAGTTGCGGACATGTTGCTTCAGGCAATGATCTGAAACGCTGAAAGTGAATGAGTGTGTCCTGGTTGTAATGAAGCTGCGCACCAGAAGGGGGCGCTTAGGAGACACAGATGGAGACAAAGGCTGCTGGATAACTTATCTTGTGGCATTAATGTAGAAGAAGTAAACATTTAATCATAATCACAAACACGTACCATATGTTACATAATGGCTACATGTGAAACGGGGCCAAGAAATAGCTTCAAGCTAATGTAATCAGTGGTGTTAAGTATCAGCATAGTTTAATAACGTGTACAGCTCAGAAATAAATCTCTGTCAAGTAAAAATCACATAAATGGTCAGTGTTGATAAACGTGTCAGGCTTTATACATATGAAACGTAACATGTATATTACTGTTCGAGTGAGGTCATCATTTCATAAATGTGGCTGATAAATTATCCAAACGATTCAAGCGATAAGAGAGGTCGACTTCATTAATCAAAGACTCTGGGTGGCCTGCTCCGTTATTGTGAAGCTATGAGAATAGAAGGTCTGAATGCATTACAATCCACTCTAGACAGACGTTCTTCTTCACTGTTCCTTTAGGACGCACGCTAAAGGCTTCTGTCAGCCGTACCGGGGCATCGCGTGTGCGCGCTTCATCGGGAACCAGAGCATCTACGTGGAATCTCTGCAGATGCAGGGCGAGAGCGAGAACCGCATCACAGGTAGAAACCCCTTCATCAGAAGAACTGTTGTTATTAACAACCAACAGAAAGCCAACAGCCAATCCCTGACACTGTGCATCATCATGTTTTGAATGATCCTAAAGTGATAACTTCAAAATCAATCAATATAATGTTAAGGAGGAACTGGCCTAACCAGTGTACCTTTTGATCGATGCCTTTACCTCCGTGCTCGTTTGTCTCTAAGGTGCTCATACTTCAATGCCTTCATCACAACTTTCACTCATCCGTTATTTACTCAATATAACTCAGCCGTCCCACTGGACTGTTTTACCGCCAACCGTACTATCTTTTCTATTTAAATTGTTTTATTTTTTGTATTTGTTATTATTTTATCTTTGGTCAGATTATCTTTGGTTTTATTATTATTATTATTATTATTATTATTATT
>JAOPJJ010000110.1:3634352-3665529 GCA_027122795.1 Enchelyopus cimbrius | reverse complement strand
GACACAGACACACAGACACACACACCTATTTCCTCATGGTGCGTTTTAATTGGCTGCAGAGCCTGCCAGTCAGCGCGCTGACCCACTAACACAGATCTACGCGCCCTTCCACTGGAGGAGGCGAGGAGACGAGGAAGTGAGTCCATCCTTTATAGGGAGATACGGGGAGCATTGTTGTCTGTTAATGAAATATGCTGCTTATTCCCGCATAACACGAGGCGCTCAGGAGAACCCAGTCTGCAGGCCGATGCCCATAAAGGTACTTTTTTTCTCCTAGTAGGGTCAGCGACACAGTAGTATGGTAATAATACGTGTATACGCATCTGAACTCCCTTTTGGGGGATTACTTAATAGTTTTGACTGTACTTATATCCTATGTATTTGTCTTTAGATTACGCTGGGATTTGTGTGGCTCGCTGTTTAAACACTAAACCCCTCCTAGGCAGTTGTTTTAAAGTTATTCCTCGGATGGGTGTAAAAGATTAAGCGGAGATACGAGGGCCATATGTGTCATTTAGACATGAGTTCTGGAACACCGTGACGCGCTGCGGGCCGGGGACGCGTATTACGCACACGGCCGCGCGCATTACGCGCACGGCCCCGCGCAGAGGGGCGGACCGGCGACACGCATGGAGAGATGTATCGTACATCCACTGATGTGTATGTCTATTATATTATATTATAATTAGCTATTATATACTTTGATATAGTATAGTATTATTATGATCTACTATTTAGGATTACACATAGTACTTGGTTTGGGCTTCCGTGTACTCTTGTGTTAGAATACCATGCGGATAGCAGCCATAAAGCCAATAGTGATATAAATAACATTAACAAACTAGCCGGACTGTCAACGTTGAGATTCTTTTTGTTTTATATTTAATTAACATTTCCCGAGCATGACGTTAACCCGCTCGTCAGCACGCGATTCAATTAAATATCTCGGGACCGGGGTTGTGTAACCCTGACGGGATGAAGGAACGTTCAGCGGCTCGGCTTCATGGACCAACATGCTGGTTCCCCTGGACCAGTGGAACCAACATGCTGGTTCCCCCTGGACCAGGGGAACCAACATCCTGGTTCCTCCTGGACCACTGGAACCAACATGCTGGTTCCCCCTGGACCAGGGGAACCAACATCCTGGTTCCTCCTGGACCACTGGAACCAACATGCTGGTTCCCCCTGGACCAGTGGAACCAACATGCTGGTTCCTCCTGGACCAGTGGAACCAACATGCTGGTTCCCCCTGGACCAGTGGAACCAACATGCTGGTTCCCCCTGGAGCACTGGAACCAGCATGCTGGTTCCCCCTGGACCAGTGGAACCATCTGGTCTGGCTGAAATGAGAGACCACTGTTGTGTCTGAGGCTGTTCCTCCATCCATTCAGCACCTGGTCCGTACCGACTTCATCAAGCACTCTATGATGTCATCACAGGCCATGATTTACCGACATACAATAATAGTTATGTTTGCGTCAGACCTCATATTCAACCCCGAATACAAAGAAACACGTGATGTGTCACAAAGTGTAAGGTGTGCGTTGTTCTTTTGACATGGGCACATGGCCCATGATAAACATGTCTCTGGTGATACTAGTGGACAGGTTCTGTATGAACAGGACTGCTCCTTTGTTCCCTGGGTGTCTGGAGGAATGGATCTGCACCCTAGGACTGCTGCCTTGTTAGCATCCAGCTTACAGTCTCACTCTCCACCTCTGGAGCCTCAGGACATGTTGTTAGGAGTGGTGGTGTTCGGTTGGTAGACTTAAGCTGAGGAGGCCTGAAGAGGCTCAGTGATAGAATGTGGTGGCTCCTGGTTCCCCTTCTATTTCATAACACATTGAACAGTCACAGTGTGACATCATCAGTGGGTCATCATAGGCTGTGTTGACCCAACATCGACACGCTTCAAATCAATCAAATCAATTATTATGAAAAGTCGTTTATGTTGCTTTTCATTACAGCAACATAACCATGTTGTATATGATTCAACCAGTAGGCTATCTTCAATTATTGAATATAACTAGGAAATCAGAATGATTGTCCTGGGCTTACTTGAATTCCCATTATCTGTTCAACATTAAGCATATTTGTGGACTCAAACCATTAATTAAGAGAATTTTAAATAAGAAATAACAGGCCTTTAATAGTGTGGTATTTGAGCGAATTAAAAATAGCCTAGGGATTGAGTTACCACAGCCTGCTTTAAATAATAGGAGACCTCAGCTCTACCCAACAAGATAATAAGCAGAAGACAGTTCAACAGACTGTGAAGCAGACATTTCTTTACTTAAAATCTTCAAAACCCCCCAAAATCAATCAAAGGCTATTCAAGCCATTCAAACATCAAACATGTTCTACATTCCATAATTATGTCTCTAGTGCTGTTCTTATGTGTATGCCTTTATATTTCTGAGAGAAAGTATTCATGATATTTTCTGATTTGATTCATGCCGTTACTTTTATGCAAATTATTTAAAACCGGAGTCACTCTCAGCAACATTGGCTCGCTATTTCCATCCTAAATATTATGATGGCACATCTTTGTGTTGTGAATCTCTCAAAACTCAACTCCTTAGAATACATGTCAATATCACATTCATATTACATCATAATATTGTACTGGGAATAGTATGATGTCATACAAACGTGATATTGGCATGTTTTCTGAGGTGAATTGTTATTTTTCTAAAATATTTAAAGGTGAGTTTTGAGAGTTTTAAAGATAGCGATCTCTATATGTTTAACGTTATATGACTATGATTCAACAATATGGAACAAAACTATTACACCTTTTGCTTTTCTTTCTCACAGGTTTCCTACGTGCTTGGACGTCTCAGCCGTGTAGCGACCACTTCATTTCCCGTCTCTGAGTCCCAGCATGAGGAGATGATCATGGTTCATGCTCTCTGACTAACGTAACGAAGGTGTCCTGCCATGCAAACGTTCAAGGAGGAGCCGGGCTCCAGGGACCCCTGTGTGGGTGAGGCCGTCCGGGCCCCAGGGAGGCCCTCAGCGGGCTCCCACAGAGACCCCACGGGGTCGCCCTTCAAGACCCAGACCTCCTGCCGCCGTAAGCGGGAGTTCATCCCGGACGAGAAGAAGGACACGGTGTACTGGGAGAGACGGCGCAAGAACAACGAGGCGGCCAAGCGCTCGCGAGAGAAGCGGCGTCTGAACGACATGGTGCTGGAGACCAAGCTCATGGCCTTGGGCGAGGAGAACGCCTCCCTGAAGGGAGAGCTGCTCTCCCTGAAGCTCCGGTTCGGACTCCTGAGCTCCGAGGCCTTCTCCCAGGAGATGCAGAAGGTCTCTCAGTGCACGGCCGTGCTGTACCGGGACTTTGTGACGCCTGGTTTGGGCCAAGGCTCAGACCTCCGGCCCGCGGAGGAGGAGGAGGAGCAGGAGCCGCCTCCCCCGGGGAGCAGCTGCATCTCCGTCATCAAACCCTCGCCGCACGCCACGCTGGGCAGGACCAGCGTCTGCAGGACGGCCGAGGTGATCAAGAAGGAGCCGCCGGACGCCGGGACGTACGACCCGTACCGGACCGGCGGGTCAGGCCCGCTGGCAAGCGCCTTCGCCACATCTCTGCCCCTCACGCGGGTCAGCGTGTCGCCCGACGGCTCCCCGCGGAGCTGTGACGACGGGGCGCCCGGCAAGCTGTCGGACCTGGAGGACGAGCAGAGGGTCCCTCGGGGGCCCGGCCTTGCCTCGGTGGACCCCCGGGGCGTCATCGTCTCGGCGCTCAGGGTCCCGGACCCCTGCGCCCCCTCGGCCTTGCCTCATAAGCTGCGTCTGAAGGCCAGGAGCCTCCAGATCAAAGTGGAGGCCCCTGACCCTGAATACCCAGGGTCCCCTGCTCTGCTGCAGCGCGCCGGCGTTCTGAGAGGAGACCCGGGTCAGACCACTGCGGGCCCCGCGTCAGAGCACAGCCAGTGTCCCCTCAGTCCTCTGTCCGTACAGGTGCACCACATTCAGGACTGGCCCCTGGGAGCCGGGGACTGGCCTCCGCCTGGCAGGGAGAGGCCGAGTGAAGACCACCGCCACGACGCGGTGGGCGGGCTCTACCGTAGCCAGACCGCTGCTCAGGTTACAGTCAGTGTGAAGACCTCTGCCCGCGGCCCTGCGGACGCTGAACATGTGTTTTCCAAGCAGGGCTTCTCAGAGCTGTCTGTGAACTTTGCCTCTCTGAAACGACTCATTGCAGCCAAGTGTCAAGTGTCCGTCATAGAGTCGACTCCAGCGTCCAAATGAGCTCTGTGTACGTTAAGTCAGAGGTTCCACTGTGCTGCAGGGTGGGGTTTATGTTGTGATGAAATGTTTCTGGGTCCATTGGGTTGAGCCTTTGCTCTGGTAAATGGTCAATTTGTAGCCTTGTCAGTTTTCTCTCAAAGTTTGTTTGTAAATGTTTTTGTTAGGAATAAATGTTTACACAAAACCATTGAGGTGTGTTATTTGAACTCCTAGGATGTATCTGTTTGATAGACTTGCACTTGATACAGACTTATTTAATAATACAGACTTAGATTTAGATTCAGCTTATTTGACATTGCTAAAACAAAGTAGATTAAATACATTGAGCAATGAAGCTTTTATAGCGGCACATTTTCGATATTCTTCTGCAATTGTGACTAATAACTACTAGGGTGTAGTAGTTATTAGTCATCACAAACCCTTCAAATAACCCCAGACGTAGTTACATAACCAGTGGGAGTATCTGCCTAGATGTGGGACAGATAGGTAACTTACCAGTTGGTACAGTCCAGTGGGTAGACTGATCTAACCAGTATACCTCTGGCTGGACACCCCCTTGTGATATCACAGGGCAGGTTTTGAAATGGCTTGTAAGGGTTTATCGCACACACACACACACACACACACACACATCCTGAGGAAAAATAGGGGCCATTTAAATCAATGTTAATATATTCAACTATTTAATACCTTTGATTCGATTAGGCTGCATGACATAAAAATAATAACCTCATCTGGCCTAAAATTGGGGAATACAAAAGATGAGATACCACAAAGATCAGGGTCTTGTAAACAAACAAAAAAGGTTCTGAAAACCTATTTTGAGACAAACTGTAGTTAGAAAATTTAGTTTACACACTTGCATTGCTCTTGTTGCAGATATGAAACGAATTATACAACTAATGAACAGGCACACAGAATATTAAAGTTTTGTCCCCCATATGGATTCAAGCAACAGTTCAGCAGTGAAAAGCACAAACGTCTCACAGGAACGAGCTCTGTGCGTCACGTGACCAAACACACGTCACCGGGTTCAAAGTTGAAAGTCAAGCAGCACTGCAGCAGCAGAGTGACAGTATGGCGGTGCTGGGGGGAAACAGGATTGTTTTGCAAGCGTTACGCTTTAAGACGGGGGATCTCCGGTATGTGGGAAGAACGGGGGCTTATTCATACTCCTTCCATGCCGCCGGTGCAGCTACAGCATGGGGGGGCCGGACGCACGGCGGGGGGTCCCCGCGTCCCTACAGCTCCGACGCGAAGGAGGACTTGCGGGTCAGATATCTAGACGGAGACGATTCAGGTAAAGACACGTTTATAGAAACGTTTTTACAGTGTGTGTGTGTGTGTGTGTGTGTGTGTGTCCGTGTGCGCGTGCGCGCGTGCGCGTGCGCGGGTGGGCGGGCGCCCCTGTGTATGCATGTTGCACATTCATACACGTCTTGCATCTCGATCTGCTCATAACTTTGTGCATTGGTGCCAGAGATGTGTTGCCTTGCTGTGCGTCTCTCCTGTGTTCAGCTCCATCCAGTATCAGCTGTCAACTTAAACTTTCACCATTTCAAAATGGAGTGCAATGTGCAATGTCCTTTAATGATGTTGCAATAAGCTGTGGAACATATTTATCATTAAACAAAAGGAGTACCTCATGTCCATAGGATGCATACCATCATATGGACATGTGTTGACTTTGGTCTACCTAATCTCAATATAAATTAGGTTTTGTGTTGCACAATCTTTAACGTTATCTGTCTAAGCATTGCATTTCTTAGGGACACTTGTCATTGGAGTGAGGGTTAATAAAAGTCGTTTAACCTGCGTTATTCTTTTTGTGTCTTTCAGGTATTGTTGTTTTTGGAATCAACAGACCAAAATCAAAAAATGCTATTAGCAAAAACCTGGTGAAACTGGTAGGTGTTTTAATGTTTTTAATCAAGTTGGGTAATTTACTTTTACTCAAGAGCTCTGAAGTGTAACGATGCTAGTAGCTATACCTTTGGGACCTACTATACTAACATGATATAAAAGAAAAGCATCTTCTTAAATACATCTCTCAATACTGATGCATTTCTTTTGGCAATGCATAAATAGATTTGCACCGTTACCTTTTTATAAAATGTAAAACCTTGCAGTTGTCTTAGATTTGTGACTTCAATCCACTTCCCCTCTTTTTCAGTTGTCTGAGGCGGTTGATGACGTTAAAAAGAATAACAAAGTAAGGAGTGTCATTATATGCAGTCTAGTCCCTGGAATATTCTGTGCAGGTAAGAATCCATTTCCCTTCTGGTCGTCAAACCTTCCTTTATGTCACACTTTGTTATCATGACCTATAAATGTCCTATAAATGGCATATTCTCGTCAATATGGTCCACACGGTTATAAGTTATAACACAGACCTTGGTCTATGTCCCTTACAGGCGCAGACCTGAAAGAGCGAGCCAAGATGCATCAGAGTGAAGTGGGACCGTTTGTGTCCAAGGCCAGAGCGCTGATCACAGAACTCGGTACGTGTTTTACTCAGGAGTCCGAGTCACGTCACATTGCAGCTATGTGATGCATAGCATTACTCAGATATATCACCTCTACTTTCATACTGAAAGGTACAGGAGTACATTACTGCTATACAGGGCGGCCAAGGTCTTTAAATCCTAATGGCATCCTGCTTGCTGTGGGTACAGACTGACGTGTCCTCTACCGGCTGACTCATGCTTGTGTCTCCTCTAGGCAACCTGCCCATGCCCACCATAGCGGCCATCGACGGGGCTGCGTTGGGCGGGGGTCTGGAGATGGCTCTGTCTTGCGACATCAGAGTCTCATGTGAGTCACTCTTAGGTTTCACGCTTATTACAAAAAAAATCCCGTCGTGGAAAAATTGCATGATATTTTTATGTCATTTGCAGATGTCTTATCGACATTGTGGGAAAGATTTTGTCTGCATGTTTTTTTGTCATATTAATATATTTATTGTGTTATCAAAATTATGTTATCATTATTTGTTTATTTTACCTCTGGTTTACTTTTGAAGGAGGTAATGCTGAGGTGATTAAAGACCTAAGTCACGACTTTTGTTTCATTTCTGCAGCCAATGATGCAAAGATGGGTCTGGTGGAGGCCAAACTGGCCATCATTCCAGGAGCAGGTGAGACATTTTTCTCTCCCCTGACGCCCCAATCTCCCAGGCGAGGAGAGCCTCCCGTTACACCATAACTCCCTTACACCGTACCCACCACCCACAACAGGGTGAGGGTACAACAAGACCCCTAGGTCCTCCACCAGCATCTTGTTGACCCGCGGGTCCTCTGGTCCGTCCCCAGGCGGGACGCAGCGTCTGCCGCGCTGCATCGGTGTGTCGCTGGCCAAGGAGCTGATCTTCGCGGCCCGCGTGGTGGACGGTGTGGAGGCCAGGCGCCTGGGCCTGGTCAGCCACTCCGTGGAGCAGAACGCCAGCGGGGACTCAGCCTACCTGCGTGCCCTCGAGCTGGCTCGGGAGTTCAACCCTCAGGTACGCTCCACTCCGTCTTAACGGCTCCCGTGGACTTTGCAGAGCAGCCGACATGTTGTTGAGTTCTGAGCCATCAGAGTTGAAGGATGTTCTGTGTTTTCCTTCAAGGGTCCGATTGCAATAAGGATGGCCAAGTTGGCCATTAACCAGGGTATAGAGGTACGTACGCTAACAGACTACGCTAACAGTTACCTTTGCTTCACATCCTTATCTCAACGTTTACAGTCTTAGAGGTCAAACATGTGTTTTTCTGCACTATGAGTTATCTCTATTGGGACCATCCGCTGGTGTTGCTGTGGAAAAAGTGCTTTACAAATCGGATGAATGACTACTCATAGTATCAGGGCGTAAAAACATGTAAATAGGAGAGCTGTGCAGCTGATTCGTGTTGTAGTGGCAGTAGTAGTAGTACTACTAGGAGTAGTAGTTATTGATTTGGGCTGATCATGTTTCTCCCTATAGCTCCAGTGGTATGACTCACGATAGTGAGACACAAAGGAAACCAAACACTTAAAATTCACTTTACCTTCTGCTCACTGTCCACCTCACACTCTCTGACACAGGAACACTATGATGTCACAGGAACACTGTGATGTCACAGGGACACTGTTGTCACAGGAACACTGTGATGTCACAGGGACACTGTGATGTCACAGGCACACTGTGATGTCACAGGCACACTGTGATGTCACAGGCACACTGTGATGTCACAGGCACACTGTGATGTCACAGGAACACTGTGATGTCACAGGAACACTGATGTCACAGGAAAACTGTGATGTCACAGGAAAACTGTGATGTCACAGGAACACTGATCTCAAAGGATCACTGTGATGTCACAGACACTATGATGTCACAGGAACACTGTGATGTCACACACACACTCTGATGTCACAGGAACACTGATGTCACAGGAACACTAGGATGTCACAGGAACACTAGGATGTCACATACACACTATGATGTCACAGGAACACTGTGATGTCACATACACTGTGATGTCACAGGAACACTGTGATGTCACAGGAACACTGTGATGTAGGTCCTGTTGTTTAATGACCCCTCATGGCATCTCTCACCAGGTGGACCTGGCCACGGGGCTGGCCATTGAGGAGGCGTGCTACTCCCAGGTATTCAGCCTCTTCACTCCCATCCTAATGTGATTACTCACTAAGACCGTGATGAGGGGGTCAGGGTCAAAACGAGGTTCAGTCCTAGACAAAATACACTAAGAATGAGGCCATGTTAAACAAGAAAATAAAACCCAAATATGATGCATGTTGTACCACAGCGATCTGCCGGAGGGCTTGCGAGTGGAAATCTAAAATTGAAATGGAAGTAATTAAAGGGTGTGTGTGGTCATGGACATGGGACCTTTGAAAGCAGAAGCAAGTCTGCAAGGTGGTCCGGTTTCTGTTACATCGGTCTTTCGGTTCCATGTTAAGAACAACAACAGTTGTTGTGTCATAAGAAGTTCTATTATTCTATGATATTATTCTGCCATGAGTAGATCACCCAACCTCGCCACAATCCTGCGTTGTATTTTAAGAGGCCCACGTTGTCATGGATACTTAACTATGGATGTTGGTCCAAGGTGATTCCAACCAAGGACCGCCTGGAAGGCCTGGCTGCCTTCAAGGAGAAGAGAACGCCGCGGTTCAAGGGGGAATAACGCGACCGCGCCCTCAGGACCGGCGCCCTCACTCTGCGTGGCTGAAGGTCGCCTCGCGTTCAGCGCAGTCTCCTCATGCAGATGTGAATACATGAATACCAGATTATTTTGATTGATCAATCCAGGGGGTTCCTAAACCTGCCTCATGTTGGGCCGTTAATACGCAGATCATTGTGTGCACCAGAGCTACAATATGAATCACTTCACTGATATGCTGCATAACATCTGTAACTGCACCAGCCAAACTGGGTCTGGGTGAAGTACACAGTAAATATAGCAAATACTGGAAATAATGGAAACCTCCATTTGATAAATGGTGATATTCTTTGCAATTGCATTGGACACTACTTAAGCTGAATATAAAATCAGTTACCATAGTCCGTAGGAATAGAAATCTAGTCATTTTTGATTTATATTGAATTTGGGTTTCCCAAGAAAATTAACCTGACTAATAATAACTTGTTAGAGCAGTTGTATTTGTATTTAAACTAATTTGAAACTAATCTTCTACCTGCGCAGTGATTCCAGGCATGCAGATGAGTTTGAGGGCGTTTTTTTTTTTTGACTGCCTCGGTCCCTTTGTGAGGTCACAGTGTCTGACTGGCTGGAAGGAATGGGACTGACTTAAGACACGCCCACACGTGATGTCACAAAGGGATAGATTCTGGGAGCTCTTCCGAAGGTTTCTCCACCGGACACCTGATGGTACCATTAAGACATCCAGTAAGCAGCATGCACTCTAATTCCTCATCCTACCCAATAACCAAACACCTACTGTACGGATGGTTGACTTTGTTATTTCCAATCATGTATATTAAATATATTATAATGTACAGAAATATTTTAATCTCCAGATTTCTGATTTAAGTTTGAATGTCTCGTGCAGATCAGAGAGATTGTTGGTGGCTACATGAGAATAGTTATCAACATAAAAACATAAAAACAACAAGAAAACGGCTCTTATAATGACAGAAAATACCATAGTAGTGCTTGTATGCCTCTCATGGTGGTGAGGGGCCCTGTGTAGTTTGTGGTTATTTTGAGTTGGACAGCCATATTTACAACTCATTCAACTTAATTTTTATCTGAGTTGAGGTCAAATAAAAATGATATTACATACGTTTATATCAGGTCATAACTTTATTATTTTCATAGTTGATTTATCTCAAGATAATGCTTTGATGTATCGATTCGTCGGTCTATTAAATGTCATAAACAATGGGAAATACCAGTGTCAATAGTGATGTCATAAATGTGCCGGCTTTATCTCACAAGCGGCCCAGAAAGCAGCAGCTGTTAGTAATCAGGAATACGTTGGTAAATAAAAATTAGATTCCACACCGTTCTGATGATCGACTATCAGGCAGCCCTAATTGATCGGACTGAAGTCAATTATTGGAACCATAGATAAGATAAGGCGTTATAAATCCTGTGAGAGAGGCAGACGCAGTAGGGGACTCTCCATGAGTCTGGATGTTTTAGAGTATCTTGAGTGAATCCAAACCGTATCGCATCACACCCTGAAGGTCTGCATGTGTGTGAGACCGCCGTTGTACCCGTTAGACCACCTTAACCAATGTGAGGGGCTCTATCTTCGAACAGATGAATATCAAAATAACCTTCTGACAGGTGGTTTACCGCCGTGTCCTACCGTCTACACGCATTGCTAAAGTCGTTACGCCTGTGTGTGTATTTGTGTGTGTCTGCATGTATGTGTGTGCGTGCGTGTCTATGTGTGTGTGTGTGTATGTGCGTGTGTGTGTGAGGGGGCGCGGTGCTGTGAGGAGTCCGTTGTGGGTTCCAGCGTGTGAGGCCTTCAGGCACGCTGCACATCCCCACTGTGGCTGCTCTGCTTCCGGCAGATGTCCCGTCGGCCGCCCAGGGCCTTACCACCACGAGGCAGGGTTGCGTAAAGAGAGGTTCCGCAACCCTGGTGGACCCGCTCCGCTCCTGGGAGAGGAGCGGAGGCCGGACCTGGGTGGGGGGGTTTATCCTCCAGATGCTGGGCCTGCACCTCCTCACCTCCCCTCTGGAGGAGAGGAGGTAACTGCAGGCCTGCACCTCCTCGCCTCTGGAGGAGAGGTTACTGCAGGGCAGTCAGAGTAGCATCTCTGAGAAAACCCTTCACACAGCAGGGAGAAGCCGTCAGAACGAGGAGCCTTTACGCCAGGGGTCTCAAACTCAACTTTCCTGGGGGCCGCTGGACATATAGTCTGGGTGAGGCCGGGCCGAATCAATATATATTATTTGTCAGCGTTTTATGAAATTATAAAACGCCCAGGGCAAACAACTCGTGCAAAGACGCAACGCAAAGCTAATTTGCATTGGCTAACTTGTCAACAAACACCACCAATAGCCATCACGAGCCTGAGCTATGGTAGCCCATAAGTGCTAAAAAAATATGTAAAACGTTTCATTTTTTTTTTTCTAACATAAATAACACTAAGCCACAAAAGGGGGGCCACATAATATCACCCGCAGGCCGCAAATGGCCCGTGGGCCGCGAGTTTGAGATGGACTACAGAAGAGCGAGAGTTCATCGTTGGAAAAACCCAGAGAAGTATATCTGTTATAGAGCAGTACATCTACCTCTGGAGAAATTAATCTGACTCTAGAGCAGCACTCTTCTCTGGACAAAGAGCTGAATGGTGAGAGAGTTAGAAAACATTGTTGTATCATTAGGGATTAGTCTGTTAAATCATTCAAATAGAGCTGTTTGATTGTTGGAGTGATTATTGCCTGATCCGGGGTCAGTTGTAGCACCACTGGGGAGGTGAAGCTGAGGTGAGACGGGGACACTGAAGGAACAAATAGAGGCCAGAACATTCCTTCTCTGGTATTGAGTGGACGACAGGCCTTGAATTTCCCTAAGGCTCGCATGATAAAATGAAGAAGAAGAATATATTTAGTGTGTTCATGAAATTGAACCTGAACCTGTCTGTTTGATAAGGAGAAAAAGGTCTCGATATGATGAGATATGCACGGTAACATTTTGCACAAAAAAAAGCATATACACCACTCCCCCCCCCCCCACACACACACACAAACACCCACACACACAAACACACACACAAACACCCACCCACACACACAAACACACACACAAACACACACTCATAAACAATACAAAATAAAAAGCAGCATTAATAGCATTCAAATCCCAGTTTTATTGTTCGGCCTAAAATCCCTTTTCTACATTGGATGGAGAACTTTCCCTGGGCGACCCCCCGGTCACTAATCCTACTGTCTGGGTTTGGCTGGTCTGAGCTGCAGGCCACCTAACTACGGTGAGGTGAAGCCTGTGTTAAACCTCAGGAGCCCCAGTGTGTAATAATGCCAGCAGGTCTGCTAAGCTACATGTTAGCTTCCACTGCCACTGCCCTGCAAGGTGAACACAGCATATTGATCACCTTATTTATTCACCTAAGACATGAATGTATCCTGATAGCTATCATTGCCATCACCTAATTGATTAATTTGTTGTTGTTGTGGTTTTTGTTTTTGTTGCTGTACTCTTCACCACCAAAGCATGCCCATGACTTTACACATTGTAGTTCGAACCGTTTAAAAACAAACAAAATATTTGAGTAGCAAGTATCAAACATAGTACAAAGGCAAAGTGATGCTGTTCATTCCCAACATTTGTCAATTATATATACTGTATATACATTATATAAAATGTACAAAGCTTAAAATCCTTGATTTAACCAAACGTCAAACCTCTACCATTAGCATAATACTACACCTTCAACAACTTGTTCCACTTGACCTATTGATTAAGAACATTGAAAAGTATCAAAAGAATCAGATCGTCTTATCTGACCTGACAGATAATAAATAAAACAAATGTCTATCAGATGTATTGAGAGACTCAGGAGCGTACCACCCTCCAACAGTAGGACCAGGCAGAAGGTCCTCCTGGTTCAGCTCACATCTTGGTCTCCTCTGGGGGCTCATTCTGGTAGCCCTGCATCCCCCATTGCAGAGGCTGCCACTTATTTATCGACACCTTCAGCGCCTCCATCCACCTGTGACCACAGCAACACCAACACACTCGTTCAGACACAGAACTCGCCACCACCACCACGTTGTATGATCATGACCGCCGGACCCCCTAACCCCAACACCAACCCTACTAACCGTAACCCTAACCCCCTAACCCTACCCCTACCCCTGAGTGGCGGGGGACTGCTACCCCTATCCCTTACCCTAACCCCTATCCCCATCCCTAACCTTAACCCCCATCCCTAACCCTAACCCTAACCCTCACCGTTTGTTCTCGTTGGGGTTTTCAGCGCAGAGGTAGAACGTTTTGAACTCGTCCGACGGAGGCTTCAGCTCAATGGTGGACTTCTTGGAGCCCATGGGCTGCTCTCTGACCACGTAACCATGGAGATACATGCCGCCTGCAGACACACGGCCAGGGGAATCAGTGAGGGCTTCCCAAAGCCTTTCATACAGGTCTCGTACGGGCACTGGTTTAAAGCTGAGTTTGCCAACAGACCCAGGGCGTGCGTGGAACGCATGCTGTTGTAGAAGTACAGGCAGCCATCTTTGAGGATGCAGTAGTGCTGCCGGGACAAGTCCTTGTTCTTGTCGATGTCGTAGAGCAGGCCCAGACACTCCGGGTTCTTCACGGCGAGCGGAGGTAAGCTGGAGTTGTGTCGGGTCACGTCCACCCACACGTGGTTCTGAGACGCGAGGTAATCAACAGATTAGTGTTGCAGACTCCAGGCTCAACACTGCGTTGGAAAGCCAGTGTAGGCCGGTTTGAAATCCATGCTAATCCAGCAGTGCAGTGTACGCACCGGCACGGTATGTTACTGTGAATAATTGTTCATATGAGGAGCTCTACATATGATGTGGCCAATGAACGGTGTTCCTTGTCACAAATACATGCACAGGTACACGTGTGGAGGGTGCTGTTACCTGTGTGACAGGCTGGGTAGCGTTCATCATTGCTTCAAGCCACCTTTTAGGACCAGAAAACAGCTTGGTGAATCATAGGGGAATACTCATCTCGCTCAAATTGGGGGATATTTGTCTTTTATGAATACCTTTTCATCTCCTGGTTGGAGGTGGCACACAGGAAGTACACCCGGTTGGCGGCCTGCGGGCAGCATCTGATCACAAAGGGTTTTCCCAGGGAAACGTCCGCTCCGACCTCCGCCCCTTCCAGCTTGACCTTGGACCGCGGCACGCCCTTCCCCTCGTCCTTAAAGGCAAGGCAAGTTTATTTGTACATTTCAGCAGCAAGGCAATTCAATGTGCTTTACATAGATAAAAGCATTTAAATACAATGAAAGCATAGAAAAAAACACATACATATTCAGCATTAAAAGCATTAAAAATTAAGATACAAACCTATAGCCATAAAAGGAAATTAAAACAAGTTAAAATAAACTTAAGGGAAGGCTGAGGGAACGTAAAGGTCTTCAGTCTGGATTTAAAGAGTGTTTCAGCAGACCTACAACTTTCTGGCAGTTTGTTCCATATGTGGTGCATAAAAACTGAACGCTCCCTCTCCGTGTTTATTTCTGACTCTGGGGACAGTAAGCAGACCCGCCCCGGATGACCTGAGAGATCTGGATGGTTCATAGAAAATGAGAAGATCGGAAATGTATTTTGGTCCTAAACGATCCAGTGCTTTATAAACTCACAGCAGTACTTTAAAGTGAATTATCTGACAGACAATTCTCTTAAAGGCACACCGTAGAGCTGTAAGGGTTAGCCCTCCCTCTGAGACAGCGGGTCTCCGTCCTCATGGGACATGGCGAGACCTCTCACCCGTTTATGGCGGTAGTAGTGAAGGCCGCAGTCGTGCGTGAGGACGAACCACCGCTTCCTCCAGCCTCTGATCAGACCCGACTGCGTACGCTTGTGGAGGTAACCCCGGCACGCCGGTCTGGGCGTGTTGGGGCTGTGAGCGATGTCCGACCCGATGGTCAAGGTCAGAATGTCAGGGCCTTTCAGAAGAGACAAGCCCACCAACATGCATTTTCATAACCTGACAAACAAAGAGTACCCCCGCAAGTGATGAACACCTCAAAGTGCTCCATCGTTCTGTAAGGCTGTCGGGTGTTCTACCAACCTGGCAGAACAGAGAACCAACCACATCACAGATGTCACAATGGGTGACTAATATGTGGAAATGCTTTTTTAATCTTTCGTCAACCTTGTAATGAGGCCAGGAGCTATTGCACTTGAAAACTCTGTGAATCACTTCTAAACCAATATAACGTACATAATACATTTGATATTATGTTCATACACGGCACCAGCGTTAATGCATAATGTTTATGAACATGAGGACATTTACAATCACTTCATTCACAGACTACTAGTCCAACGTGATCTTCTGACTCCTGGAGTTCCTTCTGTGAGGAGGGCCTACCTCGCCTGGCCAGCTCCGCGGCCTCGGAGTGGGGAATGCTGCTGACGTCAGTCCCATTAACAGCCAGAAGGTAGTCTCCCACCATCAGGCCTGCCTCTTCAGCAGCACCATCTTAACCAAAAAACAGGAAATGCCTTCTTCGTTGATTGTGCTTACATAATCAGAGCTGTGGTGTTACACTTGTAATAATGTACTGTATAATGAACTTATAAATACTAATGTAGTAGCGTTATGGAACAGCATGCAGCTTTTCACTGTGGTCAGGGATAGGGGTACAGGATTAGGACTAGGTGAACAGTAGGTTTGATGACCCAATGAGGGTGAGGTTAGGGTAAGGCTGTTCCACGACGTCACATAATAAACTACATGCAATTTAGCGTGCTCCTGCGTGTGTAGTTACACTATAGCAAGAACATGTGCCTATGGGCTACTGGAATGGTTGCAAAATAATCATTAGGCAAGTACAATAAAGAAAACACTGATAAATTAACTTACTTGTGTCCACTTCAGTGACTACAATGGGTTTGGAAAACTGAATCCTAAATCCCCAGGGGTACTCTCCCATTCCTTTATTGATCCTCACAGTTCTCTCACGGACTGGAAGACAACATTAGTTATTTGAACGGTATATTTTAAAGTGTACAGTGAATTGCAATTAATCGAATAAATACAATTGGATAAAAGGGATTTAAGTGACGAATATTACATGTAATATAAAATTCTCTTTTTTACCAATTTATTGATACAGTAAATGATTTGTTACATTCGTGAATAAAGAGAAAGGATTCAAAGAAAAACCTAACAAGCAAACCAAAAGAGGGAACTGTAGCTTAATTATTCAATCAGCAGACTAAGACCTGTGGTCATCACAGAGGAATGTGTCTAGGAATCCTCCAAGTTAACAGCCACACCAATGAAAAGGCTTCCTCAAAGCTACATTTGGCTAATCGCATACTTGTGACATTCCCCCAAAAAACACCTATATTTACATGAGGAACTTTCAGAAAACCTCCTCTTACTTGAGACGGGCCGAGGTCTGGGGGTTAGCAGGGTGCTTGTGCCTGCAGGGACCTCATCTCCACGGTACTTCCAGGCGATGTAGTGGAAGGTCGCCGTGTAAAAACCTCTTTCCTCAATGTCCCTCACCGACAGGTCCATGGAGTGTGTGTCATCAGATACTATATTGACGGGGGAATCGTTCAACAGGTCAATACATACACAACCATTTATACCACCAATATATTAATTGATTCCCAAATCAAACACCTTGGTTTGAGGTCAGATTGTACTTCCTTAGTCAGTATGAAGGGAACGTGATTGTTTTTTTAATATGAATGACCACGGGTTGGACAGTTGCACCTGCAACACTGTCAGGTCCTGACTTGGTCTGGTATTAAGAGGAAATACTTAATTTCAATATGTCTATGTTCCTCGTACCCCATGGTATAATTGTCTTGTTGCTCTAGAACGAGAAAATACTACCTCTGAGGTTACGGTTAGGTAATAGCATTGTTTTGTGGTATGTACAGTATCGGGACGTACCCGAGTCCTCTGTGATGTCACTGGTGAGAGACCCGCCCCCTACGCTGCTCCACTGGGAGCTCTCCTTGAAGAGCTTGCGCCTCATGGCCCAGTGGTCTGAACCACTGCTGTCCCGCTCTTTGTGGACACTGGGTTTCCGGCGCTCCTTTGGCTCGGAACAACCTTCAGAAGATAGCATGAGGTCAGCATCGTGGGGTGGGACTCCAGCGACGCTCCAGCTACCTGACACACTTACCTTTGACAGGGTTGTGTTTCTCAGATCTCTCCGTTTTGCAGACCTGCTTCCTCCTTTCTTCTGTGTCGTGATCCAGCTTTGGATCTTCAGCGTGACTGACAGTGGTGTTTGCAGAGCATCCTGGATCCTCTGGGCCTGCGCGTTGGCCGTCTGGACAGGACTGTATGGTTTCATCGATACAGTGTGACGGAGCAGGCTTAGAGAACGGTGACTTCCTGACAATTGGTCGACCTTCTGTCGTCACTGGCGACCTGAGGTCAGCTCTCTCTGATCCAGGAGAAACCTCTGGTTCTTTGGGAGCTGGCTCTGGGGTCTCCTTTGCTTGTGTTCCAGACTGTGGAGTGATGGGCAGGCCTCTTCTGTCAGACTCCACTGTGTCGCTCCAGGCTGCATGAGGCTGAGGAGACGTGGCCGCATCCCCAGTTGCTTGTTTCCGCTTGATTTTGCTCCTCAGGGCGATGTTTCTGTCACATCTGGGAGGACCTTCTTCTCGCCTGTCATCGGATCCACAGGGGGACGGGGGGATCACATGGATAACCAGGGGTCCATGGGTGTGTCTTGCCCCGGGACCTCCTGACTGTAGCAGCTCGTCCTCCGAACCGCTCTCTGGTCCGCCACTCTGTTCCTCTGGTTCTTCAGGATCCCGTTCCTCCAGCGGTCTTGGATTGTGAAAACCCTCCATACCATGGGCCATCTCAGAGGTCTTCTCCAATGTTTCAGCGTCAAACCCATGTTGCCTGTCCTTCCGGTGTTTCGCACAATCTTCACTGAGTGAGTTGTGTCTCACATCCGTTCCAAAGAGATTTAAACTCCCGTCTCCCTGACAAAACATTGCCAGTTTCTCAGCCTGAAGTGTGAGGGATTGCATGGTTAGAGGAGATATCGTCCCGGAGGAGAAGAACTCCCTAAAGGGCAGCAGATCATCTTGCATGGTACCCCACGCCTCAGAGGTTCCTGGATATGTCTGCCGGCGCTTCCTCCTCATCGGGCCGGTCGGGTGCTGGAAGGCGGAGACGCTGTTGTTCCGGAAGCAGGCGCTCTGCTCGTGTTTATTAACAAAGTCCATCGTGAAGCTGGACCTGCTTATTGATAAGGAAGGTCTCATGAACGACGGCTCAAAGTTGTCCGATTCCGACAATTGATCAAACCAAGCGGAAGGCCTGTGAGCGCCTGCTCCTTCGTCTCCGTCGTCCAGACCACCAGATGTTCGGTCGTACATTTCCATCTCATGCATGCTGTGGAAATGACTTAGCTGTTCACAAGAGGAGCTATCCATGTCAATATTGAAGGTCGCCAGGTCCTCTGCAAGCTCCTCCAGGGCGTGGTCTGGGACCATGTCTGAGAACTCATTAGGCGGGGGTAAATCCCAGGACTGGCCACTACTACAGTCTGTGTGATGAGACATAGTAGGTCCTTGAAGAGAGAAATACGAGGTGGGCAGTGGGCTTGGTGACAGACCTGCTAACGTAATGTTTGGGTTACAATAACAGTCTTGGCAGCAGTTGTGATTTTCACATCTAGCTGGAATAGCAAACGCTGCATCTTTTTGAGAACGTACATTGCCAAAGCTGAAGTTGTAACTGATGTTGTTTTGTTTGGTATTTTGACCGTCTCCGCCAAGACTTTGGTCCTCTAGGCTTGATCCAAGGCAATTGAATTTAATGACATTAGTTATAGCAAATGTCGAACATTGAGCATCTGCAAAGATCGGCTCTTGTGTTTGCTGAAATATGATTTTTGGGGAAGAGTCTTTCAGGTTATCAATAGCCACAGATGTTACAATCCTCAACTTTTTCTCTTCTGGGTTTTTGATCTGTTTTCCAAGGTTTTCACAGAAATGGGGTTGATCTAGTTTGATTCTTTTCTCAGATCTTGGCAGGCCATTCTGCTTGCTCTCTTCATCTGACGCCGACAGAACATTGACCTGAGAAAAGTTGAGCTCTGAGTTATTGAAGTTGTCCTTATCCTTTTTTAGGTTTCTCTTTGTGCTCTCTGCAAAACAATCATAAAAACAGAACATTGCGTTAAATAATGATTTCTATCTAACTCTCTCTGAGAAGGGCACACCAACCATCAGCATGAATAACAGAGAATCTAATCAAAGCTTTCAGCAGGGCATGGACTGGACTTGAATGACCTCTCCACTCGATTAACCTGCAGGCGGTACTCATGGGTCATCCGGCAAAGCTGCTCACGTTTACTGCTGCTGGAACTCTTCCTCCGGCTGCTGCGTCTCCTTCCTCTCCTGCTCATCCTAGTCTCCTTCCCTCTGCTGTAGCGCTCTGTCACACAGAGAACATGTCTTTAGAAACAGGCAGGAATCAAGGGTTGATATCTAGCACGGAGTTGCCATTTCATGTTTGTCACTTGAACATGTTTGAATGTAGATGACCATTCTGAATAGGTCTGTTGAATTTTTATCATGTTTATTTGATGGGGATTGTCCATGGCCATTTGAACGATTTTGCCATTTTGCAACTCACCCCCCAAAAAAATCTTATTCTCTGACAGAAAAATCGTAGTGAAATAATTTTCACCATGATAACTGTCATATTTTCTAATTTTACATAAATTTTACATCAACTTATAACATGTCAGTGTTTCTAATTATTTCTAAATAGGTCGATGAATTCAATAATGCACACCAAAACAGAACTAGCTACATGTAGGCTAGGTCTAGCCACCAATCAGTATCACAGTAAATAGTCTGTTTACAGTAAAGAGTAACTAATTTAGCAAGTAGCCATCTGAAATAAGGCACCAAGTAAATTCACACAAAAAAGAATGCAGCTCACCTTCTCAGCATAAATTGTTATAAGTGTTGATAAACATCTTCTGTGGAGAGGCTGTCTCTTGTCGTGTCAACGCTGTCTCTGGCCAGGTCAGCTCCACTTCTTACCAATCTATTTTCAACTCAAAGCTGCTTATTACATCTAATCTCATCTCATGGACCACTGGGATGTCCATGGATAGCTTGCTTTACTCACACCATTCACATAGTCACCCATTAGAATAATAAATATGCGTGGTTAGTACATAAAGGTCAACATGTAACATGATCTTGATCTTGAGGGAACTATTATTTAGCTGGACACCACTTTGGGAGTGACATGTTTCCAGATTAAGGACAGGGTAATGCCCTGATTCAGCAAAGCCTTGTTCCGTGTTGGGTCTGAACTACTTTTAAACAAATGACGGTATGACACAATTATTCAGTTTAACATTTTCACAGGTCTAAACACGATGTTAGTCGACTTTTTCACAGAATTTCCTGGCTGCAGAGAGTCTACGTCGTTGTTTCTTATATTTGGATGCCGGCCTAATGTTTACCACTAGAAGGCGCCAAAGGGTCCTTTCTCCACGTGTAGTTCTCATGGCTCAAACACGTCATCATTGTGGCTGACTTAAATATAGGCCTATGCTATGTAGGTCTAATATCATATGTCGGTGGCTTTTCGAGTATACACAAAAAAGGAGAACAACACAACATGAGAAGCAAAAGCCATTGATTGAATGTACAGTAGCATTTAAAGTGGCTAAAGTAGGCTACATTACAAATGAATTTGTGGCTGTCATTGTGGAAAAACCTGCTTGACACAGGCTTGACCTGCATACAACACAACGGATGATAGATTTTAATACGCCAAAGTTTTGAATCCACCATCATTCTTGGGATAAACCATAATTTCCTCCTAATCGATATATGGACCCCCTGATTGGATGTTAGGGAAAGGGTCTTAAAAAAGGGCGTGCCCTCCATCTGACAGTTGATGTGATTTGACCATCATTTGACTATGACTTCAATCAAATCAAATACAAAATACACCTTTAATATACATTTGTAGACTGGTTGTCAGATCAAATATTGGCCAATTGTCAAGTTTTTTTTTTTTTTCCTTCCAAATACTAATTCTCCACAACCTCCTCCCAAGTGAGTGTTGCTGCTATCCTGTCTCAGATACATTCCCTTAACACTCTATAGTGAGAAACTGCTGTAACGCGTCAGAATGTGACACGTTCTCCCCCAGGCTGCTCCGGCATGCTGGGAACCGTGTGGGTGTTGAGTCGTGCGGTGACGGCTCCACCCGGTTCTCCAGGGGTGATGCGTCCGTCAGGCCTGTCAGACCTTCCCCTGTGGAGCACGAGCGCTTGTGAATTGTGTCACGGGGTATGACGGACTGCACCGATGAAAGAGGAGAACACGTATTATTGACCAGAGGAATTGGTTGCTGTTCCCACTTGTCAAACGGACTTAAGCCATGGTGCTGATGCTTATGACATCCTGAGTCCACAGACTGCGGATGACGTCCACTCAGGCAGAAACACACCAAGCGTTGGAGTATGCCGATGTAATGCAGGCACCACTCAATGTCACATCTAGCAGCTCTGCCCTTTGGTTTGGTTGTAATTAGCAAACGGGTGCATTTTCCATTAGCCATAACGATGCAGTGCGCCTCGTATGGCCATGCCCTGCAGTCAGAAAATGAAGTTCAATTGCGTTTTCAAGCAAAAGTTAAATGCCATGCCTTATGAAGAAGTGACCAACGCTATGCTTCCAGTATCAACTTCACGTTTCAAGTCAAAATCTGCAATCATATTTAAATAGACAAATAATAACAAAGGCTTATCAAAAAACGGCATGTTAACTATAGCCAACGGAGTTTGACATCAAAGTCATTTATCTTTATCCCTCCTTATACCTCCTGTGGGCCACACTCAGCGGAAGTATTCAAGGGACAGGGCGTCCTGGTTAACGGGATGCTTCGTCTCGTGTGTTGTGGCTTTTAATTTGAAAAGAGCCACCGCCTGGTCTTTTTTTCAAGCTAAAAGCCGATCTCACAGCGCGGCTGTGAGCTCGTCTGATGTGTTGAGGCTTTTAATTTGAAAAGACCACACTGCTAGCTCGTCTGATGTGTTGTGGCTTTTAATTTGAAAGGGGCGACGCCATCCCATGTATTCCCCCTCACGCAGGATAGCTGGAAAAGCGCAACTCTTCCGTGACTGTTAAGTTAGTCCTTAATATCCTTACATTCAGGCATTTGGGTCCATTGAATACAGGATGAGAGAATATTTTTTCCGTTATTGTCTGCTGGAAGAAGGAGAAAGTAAAGCAGTAGCCTAATTGGCATCACAAAGCTAAGGTGAGTAGATAGCCTATAGTAAGGATTCATCCCTGCAATTACAACATTTAATCATTTAATTTGATTAAAGATGTATTCATATATCAATCAATCATATAATATATATAATATCACTTAGGCCAATATATATTTTATGAGTTCGTGAGAATAACCCAAAAAAGATTATCATCATCAAAAGGAGGTGTACCTCACCTCACTTTCTAGTGGGACCAATGCGCCACTTTGGAATTCAGGACAAATCGGCTGTGGGAGGGTTTTCCAATCACCGACATTATGATTCAATACATTTATACACGACTAGATTCCTAGAAACCTAACCCATCTCCCCTTATTTTTGGATTCCCATATTTTGTTCCACGCGCATTTATATGGATCACCATTGTTTGTCCTAATCGAGTAGGCTATTTATAGATTACTATAATAAATAGTACCCAGAATTTGTAAAAAAAAAATACCGTGTGGAAACTACATGTATTACGGTAACTGGGGAAACTGAAAATGAGGGTGCCAGTTATGTTATGCTTAATTATTCTGCTTAATTACTTTACATGCAGAGGGAGTTATCTTCTGCATTCCTCTGATGTGAAAGTTTCTGGCTGTGTCTGATTGGATGTTATTTTGAGTTGCCTATTAAAACCCTTTTCAACCTTTTACCTCATACCTCATTATTATGATATTCTTATTATATGATTATGATGATATTTTTTTACATTTATGATAAAGACATGCATTAAAGCCAAACATTGCAAAATCAACTTTCTCATTTCTTATGTCTTATTTCTTTTCTGATCCCGATGTAGATGAAGAAGGATTGGACATGCTGTCCCCAGGTTGTAACCAACATTATAGTTACTTCTTGCCCCGATATAGGTGAGTATTCAAAGTAATACTTTGAATAAAGCTACTACTTTCGAATCAAATGTACTTTACATTACTTATCAAAAGGAAATTCAGTAATATAAATGCAAAATGATATTTTAGAAATAACATCTCTCTCCAAGATGTCCAGGGCAATTATTGACTTTTCTCTCCACTTGGATGAATCCAGATTTTGGGAACCATTTTATTTTGAAGTTGAAGGCTTGTTTGGTGTGGCAATCCATTTGAATCAATGTCGGTCCTGTTTTTGTGTTGTTGCTGTGGAAACGTTGTGGACTGTTTGGATCACAAGCTGTGTTCTCAACCTTTAAGTCAAGAATTATGTTCAACATAACTTTATATTGCTCTACTTTTCAGTCCAAATCGACAGTCAGAAGTCGCCGTGTGGGGAACATATCAGAAGTATGCATAGTCCCTTTTAAACCTAATGTTGGCTTCATTTACAGATATCAGAAGATAAGAAATTGCACAATATGGAAATACTCTGTGGAGCGTCAGGAAATACAGCCATATTGTTGGCACTAATGGTAAAGTCTAGCTCTGTCAAACGGGTTTAAACGGCAGTGATGCATCACTTAGTTTGTTTCAGATCCCTATCACTTCCTCACCACATGGTAGTATTGACTGTTGGCACTAATGGCTTTGATACCTTGATCAGGCCAGGCCTGCTTTAAAGGAAGTATTTTTATATGACCCTTTGAAGATCTGGCATTGTATGTTGAGAAGCACATCATGCTACATGCTCACTGACCATGTGAGAGGCTCTGATGCTGTAATGCTAGGACAGTTCAGCAGGGGTCAGAGGTGAGCATGCAGTAGTTAGCGTCAGAAATAGTATTTGAAATGTATTGACTGTGAACTGTTGCAGTGTACCTTCTATGTCATAGGTTTTGCTGAAGAGTATATCAAAACTGAACTTCTTCTTTCTCGTAAATGTACGGTCCAAAAATAGTCATGGGAAAAGGCCATCACAGCAGGACATTTAAGTGTAGGTGGAAAACCTCAACCAATCACATGTTTGGTTAAAAAACAATCCAATTTAAAACAAACTCTCTGACAACTGTGCATTCTTCCATAACATAACTTGATATAACATGACATAACAGGCCCCAGGGTAGGCGATAATAAGTCTGAAACACCCTTGTCATTTAATCCTACACAATGCACCTTTAAGTCGGGTCTCGGACTATGGGGGCGTGGCTAAACCACAGAGGAAATGCAGTAATAGAATTAATTCTTTTAAATTCAGTTTTGACTTAAACTTTTCCTGGGAACATACTGAATATATCTTATTAGTTCTATGTAGAAGTACATATTAAATCACAAGAGACAGCTTTCCTACTATTGGCTTAATTCCTCTTTATTTGGATTCCTCTTTATATCATTATTTTGAATCTAGCTTGACTTGTGAGTTGAGGTCACTGTTTATTCCGCAGAGGGTCACAAGGAGTGGCCCCTGCTGAGATATGAGAGCCTCCACTGTTGTGTCTGAGAGAGAACGTAATGCCCGCCACGCTGGATGGCTGCAGGGTGGGGCTGACCACAGTAGCACCTATTGAGCCCTTGTGAATCCTTCTAACTCCCTGTTCTAGTGGGTTCTGCCTGGATTCTGGGAAGCCACTGGAACTTTTGGCTTCACAAAATGATCAGATTGGATGTGTAGGGCATAGGGATAGCAGGGAAAACATCTCCATCCTACAAATGGCTTCATGGTTACCATCCACTGGAAAGTTAGGGTGTTCAATGTAATGATTTTGAGAAACTATTATAGTATATATCTTATAATCAGGGATGGATAAAAATCCTCAATGTGAAACTGACGAAGCAGTCGTAAAGATCAGAACATTTCAACACTCATAACGTAGGCCCAAACTTTAAAACACAGGTTGACCTGTAGGCTTTCATCTCAGGATGTGGTGCCTTAACATTCACTCATGGCCCCCTAGCATAAGTTTTAGGTAGCTTCTTTTGGGGACCAGTTCACATACGTGGACACTTCTTGTCCCAAATGTCCACAAATACTGTATGTGTGTATATGAATAAATTCATTAATTCATGTAGAGTTGAACTTAACTCTTAATACTACGGGAGTGTATGGTGAGGATTCTGATTATGTTGGACATCTAGGTTATGAAATGAAAAGTGTCAAAAATAAACAATTACAATTACACAAATCACATGTACAACACAATGTACAACTCAACATTTTTTAAAGAAATCTATTTGTTCATGCACTATTATTTATTTGATAATTCTATATAAAAAGTAGCTCCTTCTCTTAATTGAATCGTGGTTACATACGGTAAATAGACATTGAAATGTATATAATGACTGAAATTGTGGTCAATTTGTTTTGGTACAATCATTAACAATGTAAATTAAAGTTAAACAAACTAAAAACACAACCAACTGACAAAACACTTTTTTGTTGTTCCATACATTTTCTCAGAACACCAAACTTTTGATGGTCATTGGTTGCAGATAAAAGAGGAAGTACAGTCAAAATATAAAGGAAGTAGCTAAAAAAAGCAAGCCTCAAAACAGTCCCCCAATCTGACATGACTTTATAAATGGTATAACCTGGGTGCCTTTTCAAGAAGAAAATTACAGTATTTCTTCAGAAACTGAAAATAGTTCAAGATTTATGTTCTACAAAGACATATTTTCAGTGAAGGCTATTTGTTATGCAACAGAATGCAAAGTGACCTATTCACATCCTGTTCTGGTAGATGACAGTTAAGTACACCAGAGAAGGACTCAAACTGCTCTACAGAGGAGTACCAGTGTCTGGCAAGAAAGTACATAGTAAGTGTATTGTATATTACTATATATTTACCACAATACATTTAAACTTTATGGATTAATGTGCAACCAAATTAAGCTATGCGTTTGATTCAATTGAAGCCAAGCAATAATGTAAGTTATTTTAAATGTAGCAGCTTAACATTTTCTGACATGAATTTAGAACTTTGTTTTTTAAATCTTTATTAATTAACATTTTTATAACAAGGATTTTGAATGGAGCAATGCTTTGTTTTGAGGTTTTCTCCAAATATTCAATGATGATAATAATGCTGATTCACTTTTGGTCCAAAATGGTTGAAATATAGGGCTATGTTCATAACGTGTTGAACTCTAATACGGTGGTCTTATATGATGTTAGAGCATAGGCTCTTCAGTTATGGAGCACGATTCAACTTCTTAAAATATGTTTAGTTCAAGACAAACAGATTCAAACATATACCATTTATAAAATATGTTGTTTAAAATAAGATATGTTGTTTCATGTATTAGTCGCAGGGCTATGCAAATGTGCACATTAAATGTGTTGCATTATCATGCATTGTTATTATCTTATCTTATATAGAATGGTGATCCATAAACTAAGCTAAGTATTTATGTGATGATCTAAGCATCTTGTGAAATATGGATTGTGCTTGAATATAGCCGACTTAGTCATGATGCTTTGTAGGGACATTTATTTAATGTTTAGAATTAGTAAGGCATGGACCAAACAATGCCTTTTGAATGAAGTACAATATTAAGTAAGACACGATTAAGCCATAATTTACTAGGTCACCTACAATGAAGGTAGTTCATATATAAGGTTTCATGCAATTACGGTATATTATACTAGTTCGCATACAATTATGATATATTATTCTAGATTACATACAATTAAGATATATTATACTAGCTTATGTACAATTAAGATATATTATAATAGCTTACCTAAAATTTTGCTTGTTATATACAAACAGGAATTGTGTAATTGCTTAAGTATTTAGCATATAGTTTCATGAAATTGACATTTTGAGATGCGGTCTTAGGTGTAATGTCAGAGTTGCCAGTATCTAAAAAATATGAATATTTAGATTAATCCATGGCTTTGCTGTTGTGGTAGAAACATTCTCATCTCTCAACTTGTTTTGTTTACCATGTTTATTTTCATGATTAAACACCACTGAGGTCGAGTAGGAAAGGCAGGCTAGTGGACTCCAGTAGGGGTTGTAACTACTGTTAAGTAGTGTCATCAGCACTGGCTATTAACATTATGCAGTACAGTGGTCTCAGGAAGAAAGACGGTGCATGTAGATTCAGGAGATACAGTGTTGATCTTTCAAGCTAACTGTGTTAGCTACTTGATAGGTCTTCTGCCAGGTTGGAAGGCAATGGACGCTCATCAATATTGATCGGTGACTAATCTAGTGTCCATTGTTTGTTTGGAAATAGTCAAGAGTTATATTACATTTTGGAGTACCAGAGTCTTCCAATGACATGAACCTTTGTTCACTTTGAGCCATCAATGTATTCCACAATGTCCTGGACTACAGGTTAAGACACTTACGATGTCCTAAACAGTCCATATGTATGACCAGCTGGTGAGTATGGGCACCCTGGACCTTCAGGGTCAGATCTCTTGAGGAACCAACTGAAATAAGCTCTGTTGGGAGCCTTGGTGGGGCTTCATCCCCTGGTTGCCATGGGGATGAAGCCCCTACACGTTCTCCATCTTAATCTGGAGAGCAAACGAGGCCGGCCACCAGTGTCCTCATATATAAACATGTCCTCATCAGCACTCTCATTGCTTCTTAAACAAACACCGCCACATATGCACACGTTTGGATGAAACGAGATGAGACATTGGAATCTAGTTCTATTGGTTCAGAGAGGTCCAGCGCGTCTGATCAGGGCTATTCGTCATAATGGTTTAATTTCAACTTAAGTTACATGTTGTTAGTTATTTAAATAATATGAAACACAATGTGGATTAAGTGTATCATCTCATCTGTTGAATCAAATTAAAATGTATTTTTTGTATTGCTTGCATTTAGCAGCTTTAATCTAATGTCAATTGTTTTACTGTTGCAAACTTACATTTCATATTTGTATTGTACTAAATAGGTCAAAGGCATTTTAATGTGAAACAGACCTGGAAGGGTCCATTGAAAACATCTAAGAGGTACAGTAAGAATTTCAATTATATCGTGTAGATGTTTCTTAAGGGAAGATTGATTTTAGATCCTTGTTATGGGTTTTCTAGTCAATAGCTCGTCAATATGCTGTATGGTAGATATTGCTACCATTCTCTTCAATGGTCAATATGAGGTTGGTTAAATATACATGACATAAGATGTATCAGGTTTAAAAACATTTAAAAAATCCATTTGTGCAATCTTATCATTAAAAGCTCTAGCCTGCCATCTTGGTCTTTTTAAACAACCCAGCACTAGTCAGCAAAACCACAATGATGAGGCAATCTCCTTTGTTACCTTCCCATACTTCATCTATTCAGAAGTGTGCAAAGTGTTCTTAAGAGTTAAAAAAATCTCCTTTTCTTTTAGGGTTTCAAGGACTACGTCATTTGCCAAAATGGCCGACAACACAAGTTCCCTGCCGTTCTTCTACGGCAACATCACCCGGGAGGAGGCGGAGGGATACCTCCAACAGGGCGGCATGTCCAGCGGCTCCTACCTGCTGAGGCAGAGCAGGAACTACCTTGGGGGCTACGCGCTGTCGGTGGCCTGCGGGCAGAAGTGCCACCACTACACCATCGAGCAGGAGTACAGCAACACCTACGCCATCATGGGGGGGAAGAGCCACCGCAGCCCCGTGGACGTGATCGACTACCACTCCCAGGAGATGGACGGCCTGGTCTGCCTGCTGAAGAAACCCTGCAACCGGCCCAAGAACATGCAGCCAAAAGTGGGTCCCTTTGAGGACCTCAAGGAGAAGCTCATCCGAGAGTACATCAGGCAGACCTGGAACCTGTCGGTGAGTTCATCCAAACGAGAACCAACCACACCAACGTGAACGTTGCTCAGAACATTTGGACTTATGCTTAACTTATGCTTATACTGTTAACTGTGTATTGTTTTGTTGTAATTATAAAGCGTTTTGTGACCCTGTGAAAGGCACTGTACAAATAAAGCTTACTTACTTACTTATGAGGACCTAGAGGTCAAAGTAAATTGGCAGTGAAAGCACTCATTAAAGGTGTCCTTCAACGATAAACCGTTTTTACTTGCTACTTTTGGGATACGATAGGTCACTCCTAGTTTCATATGTGTGAAAAATGTTATTCTACCCCCATCGAATGCCAAGAAAATAGAGGGATGTAAGAAAATAGAGGGATAAACGTGCGCATCAGAAAAGCCCTACAAACTCACATTGGTTTGTGCATTAGTATTCATAGCCTCGCCTACCTTGGCTTGCGACCACTTTACATCTCTGTGACGGACGGTACTTTTAGCCAATCAGAGGCAAGGCATTTAAATGTAATGAATATTCATGAGTAACAGCCGAAAACGTGTTGTTCTTCCCTCCCCCAACCCCCTGCTCCAAACTAGAACAGCCTGAAACAGGTGCACCAGAGCGCATTCATTAATAATAGAGCCCACTGCAAAATGGATGAAAAAAACAATGCGATGACACCTTTAGTCCAAGATTGACTGAACCAAGTTGGTATGTGGGGCTCCACACAGTGTTCAGCCCTCTACTCAGCCGTGTGTGCGTATGTAACTGTTTATCTGACCATGTGTGTGTCTTGCAGGAATCTGAACTTGAACAGGCCATCATCAGCCAGAGACCTCAGCTGGAGAAGCTGATCGCCACCACGGCCCATGAGAAGATGCCCTGGTTCCACGGCCTGATCACCAGGGAGGAGTCTGAGCCCAGGCTTCAAAATGGCCCCCGCGTCAACGGACGGTTCCTGTAGGTTCTTAGCAGCGGGGCGCTGACCTGCCCTCATGTGTTCACTGCACCGGTACTCTTTCCCAGAGGCTCTCTGAACTCCAGTGTCTAAAGAGGCTGGTTCTGGCTAAGATTCAAAAACTGTACAGCGAGAGGAGGAAGAGAGAGGGAGATTTTTATCACATTCACATTAACTATTCACTTATCAGCACATTTTACGCACGCATATCTTAGATGGCTGTCTTATTTCTAACAGATGACACTAAAACCATTTTGTTATGTTACGCTGAAAAAACTCAACAGCTAGCTGCTAGCCGCATGTAAGGTTATGAAAGGTCTTCCTGGGTAACAATGATCCATAAATGTCCTCCTCTCTTCTTCTACACATCCCCTGGTTGTGACATCTCATCAGATCGCGAGAGCGTTCTCCCCTTCTCGTAAATGAACTGCTGGGTGAGGAGCAGCAGAGTGGTCTCAGATGAGTAGACAGAGGAGTGCACTGTGGTTTCCGCTGTGACTTCCTGAACTCGCCAGAGGCTCAGAGGGTAGACGCTGTGTGAGGGGCCAACGGTGTCTACACACGGAGCCGCGTGGTGTCGTACAGACGGGCTCTGCACAAGCTATATCTATACGTATACATAGATACACTACATCTATATGTATGTAGGAGCTCTATACGTATACATAGATATACTACATCTATATGTATGTAGGAGCTCTATATGTATACAAAGATATACATCTATATGTATACATAGATATACATATATATGTATCTATCTATCTTTCCATCAATCTATCTGTCTATCTATCTATCCATCATATATATAGAGAGATACATCTACATGTATATATGTATGAATAT
>JAOPJJ010000110.1:3619910-3633041 GCA_027122795.1 Enchelyopus cimbrius | reverse complement strand
CCCCCCCCCCCCCCCCCCCCCCCCCCCCCCCCCCCCCCCCCCCCCCCCCCCGCGGCCCCCCCCCGCCCCCCCCCCCCGCCCCCCCCCCCAGATAGCCTGACAGGAAGTAGTGGGTGGTGCACCTGCACATCTGGACTTCCTCTTCATGAAGTAGTAGTGAACAAAGAACAGATAACAAAGGATGAAAATGGATCCCTTTGTATCAGGTCTTGTCATTCATAAATGTAACAACATTTGTTTGCCCATGTGATTTGTCAGTGTGCATAATAGGGAATTGAAGTTTAGAATTTTGACTGACACTATGTTCCTTGTGAAAACAAGACATTTTCCTCATGAAGATTGTGCCAAATGCAGAGAACTGTGACAATTTTGTTTTGAAATTTAAAGTTGAAAACTTGAAATAAGGGACTATCAATCGTGGTTATTAATGCCCTCGGGAAGGAAACAAAATGATGTCAGTTATGACGAAATTAGGTTTTGTAAACTTTTGTTTCAACAGCTGATGGCATCAGCTGTTGATGCCATCAGCTCTTTCAACCTGCTGCAGGGCGGAGCGGCCGGTGGCTTCTTCTCCAGACTCAAACAGTACTCCGTACCCATCCCTGGACGCAAGAAGGTCTGCTCTGGTCCACTGACCTCGTTCAGATACATGAGGACTTGTTTTAGTGAATACTGTATGAGATGATCAGCAGACCACCTGGTGCTCATTACTGTCATTTTTTACTATCTCTCCCATCCGTCTACATTCAAGTTTGAATAGATAATGTCACAAATGTTAAATGAATGCACTAAAGAGGCTTGATATTTGTATTTGGGTTGTGCATTTGTCTGTAATTTGGGTACTTTTTCTTTTAATCACTGACAGAAGGGATCGACCTCATCAGACATTCCTAATGTTTATGAAGATAACATACAGCAATATCTATCCACCAAAGGTAAATAGCTCAATTTTAGTTGTTGCCTTAAAAGTCTACAAATCATAAATTCTTGACATGATAACCTAATTATTGATCATATTCTAATAATTATTATCGTATATTTATTATTGCTATTACTGCCATTATTTCATGGCAAATAGCCTGGCAGCTACATGGCTAACGGCTGCTCATACCCCGTGTGTGTGTGTGTGTATGTCTGTGTGTGTGTATGGGACCAGCTACATGGCTAACGGCTGATCATACCGCCTGTGTGTGTGTGTGTGTCTGTGTGTGTGTATTTGTGTGTGTGTGTGTGTGTGTGTGTGAGTGGGACCAGCTACATGGATAACGGCTGATTATACCGCCTGTGTGTGTGTGTGTGTGTGTGTTTATGTGTGTGTGTGTGTGAGTGGGACCAGCTACATGGCTAACTGCTGATCATACCGTGTGTGTGCATGTGTGTGTATGTGTGTGTGTGTGAGTGGGACCAGCTACATGGCTAACGGCTGATCATACCCCGTGTGTGTGTGTGTGTCTGTGTGTGTGTATTTGTGTGTGTGTGTGTGTGTGTGTGTGAGTGGGACCAGCTACATGGATAACGGCTGATTATACCGCCTGTGTGTGTGTGTGTGTGTGTGTTTATGTGTGTGTGTGTGTGAGTGGGACCAGCTACATGGCTAACTGCTGATCATACCGTGTGTGTGCATGTGTGTGTATGTGTGTGTGTGTGAGTGGGACCAGCTACATGGCTAACGGCTGATCATACCCCGTGTGTGTGTGTGGGACCAGAGGCCATGCCTATGGACACAGAGGTCTATGAGAGCCCCTACGCGGACCCGGATGAGCTGAGGAACTCGGTGGTGCTGAGGGAACACCTGTTTCTGGAGAACGAGGAGCTGGGCTCAGGGAACTTTGGCACCGTCTTGAAGGGCGTCTACAAGATGAGGAAGTGAGTGGTCGCATCACTCTCTCTCCCTCTCTCTCTCACACTCTCTCTCACTCACAATCTCACTCTCTCTCTCACTCACTCACTCTCTCTCTCTCTGTCTAACTCATTCACTCTCATACACAAACACACACCTACAGAGCGATTTACATAGTATTCAACGCACTTCAACACAACAATGTGTTAGGACCACCGGTCTGGGAGACCAGGCTGTGATGAGAGTCTCTCCTGGCTTCACTCAAACATCCCTCACCCGTTCGTAAAAATCAGTATTTTGTGCTGATTCAGCGCTCTCATTGAAGAGCATGTCACCTGAACGCAGACGTGGCGTCTTTAGCAATCCACCACCAGATTTATTCTTCTCCGTAAAGTGCTGTACGCGGACATGGAGAGCCCTCTCTGTTGTTCGGAGACCCTATCAGAGGCCCTCTCTGTACTCTCCGGGCGCATCCCATATTTTACATGTACTCACCTATTGCCCTTTTATGCTAAAGCTCTGATTGCTAGTTTTAAAACAATGTGTGCATAATAGGGAAATTAAGTTTAGTTTCCTCCTCCATGTTGTGGTCATTGTGTCTCAAGTACCAGTTTGTGTGCAAACAATTGAGAACAACTGTAACTGCTCGTAACTCCGTCGAGGGAAATCGGAGACGGCAAGGGCTGTGATTGGTCCTCTAACAACGTCATTTACGGAACTACTTTTCCGGTCTTGACTACTACTGGCAAATTGCGCTAATTTGTAAATAGTTTGTTATTTACATTTAAAGCATCAAGCGACTGTGAACGTCAACCTGTTTACTTTACCTGTTTACTTTGCCAATGGAGAACTGCGAAGCCTCGAGGGGTCTCCGTAGTTACGGAACCGGATTACGTTTAGGGAGTACGGAGAAGTATACCCCGGCCTTTAGCTTTAGAAGTCAAATCCCAACCTGGTCACATGTTGGGCACTTTAAATCGTTGTGTGTGCGTAAAATCCCCGACAATGTTTTTTTTACATGCGTGCTCACCGCTAACCCCGTGCTCCCCGCGGCAGGGCCGAGAAGCAGGTGGCGGTGAAGATCCTGAAGAACTGCGACGACAACAATGTGGCGTGCCGGGAGGAGATGCTGCGTGAGGCCAACCTCATGCAGCAGCTGGACAACCCCTACATCGTCCGCATGATCGGCATCTGCGAGGTGGAGAACCTCATGCTGGTCATGGAGCTGGCGGACCTGGGACCCCTCAACAAGTTCCTCCAGAAGAACAAGCACGTCTCCTTCTTCTTCCTCTGCACACACTTAGGGTTTCAAACGGGGGGGATTCTGAGAATGTGATCGAAACTCCTCCTCTCAGTCCAGTTTAACGCCACGATGAAGCAGAACATGAATGAACTCGAGAGACAGATCCTCAAACACAGCCTGAACCTGAGCTAACATAAGATAAGATTAGTGTTTTATTCTCCTTGACATGGGTGTCACAGCAGTAATATAATTAAAAAGCTCAGAAAAAGAAACTACAGAACATACGTCTGTACACAGCAGTAATCCAAGTGTACAGAATATAATAAATAATAAAGGTTGGGTTGTAACCTTGTCCCTTTACAGAAGTTTGAGTGTGAAGAACATCACTGAGCTGGTGCACCAGGTCTCCATGGGGATGAAGTACCTGGAGGAGAACAACTTTGTCCACAGGGACCTGGCGGCCAGGAATGTGCTGCTGGTCACGCAGCACTACGCTAAGATCAGCGACTTCGGCCTGTCCAAGGCCCTCACGGAGGAGGAGAACTACTACAAGGTGAGGCGGACTCTGGAGGGAGATGGAGGCTCTGGCTCTCAGTGCAGCCTGGTCCTCAGCTCTGAGGACAGCATGCATGGGAAAGGCCGAGTCGTGATGCGGAGACAGGGTCACACAGCATACGTATGTGTCATGTTAATTAAGAAACGCAATGAGGAGAGGGAATCGGCTCTTCTGAAAATGTGTACAAAATTCCAAACATTTGTTTCAGAAAGATGTTACAATTCAAATACAATTCAAACTAACTGCTGTGAAGCAGTTGGACCAGGTAGTTCAAGGTTAATATATGCACTTATCTTTCAGATGTTGTTATCTAATTCTTCTGTGTGTTTCTCCTCTAGTCTAAAGGTCATGGGAAGTGGCCCGTGAAGTGGTACGCCCCAGAATGTATGAACTACTTAAAATTCTCCTCAAAGAGCGACGTGTGGAGCTTTGGGGTCCTGATGTGGGAGGCCTACTCCTTCGGCCAGAAGCCCTACAAGGTGATCCTGGCGTCCGTACCGCATCTACACTAATGTACCCGGGATCACTTTCACTAAGTGGTCTTGTGTGGTATCACTGCTGCATTGTGGGTAACTGCTGTTAACATGATTGTGACTAATGGGTATTCTGCACAGGGGATGAAAGGGAATGAGGTCATGCAGATGATTGACAGCGGCAGGCGCATGGACCCACCCGTCAACTGTCCAGACGAGATGTACGACCTCATGAGGAAATGCTGGACCTACAAGTAAGACATCTGAGGTTTCTTCTTTTAATAAGAAGAATAAGATTGATTACAACTATTTACTTATAAAGCGCTTTTTTCTAAGTACTCCAATACACTTTATATATAAAGACAAAGTAGAAGGGAAAACAACCAAAAACAAAGGTCCCATTATGAGCATTAAAAAGTATAAAGATATGAGGTGAGGGGTAGCTTTTAAAAGCAATTTGAAAAAGGCATGTACAGAATGGTGATGGATGTTTCACTCAAACACTCAACGTTTCTCCAAAGGTTGGAGGAAAGGCCTGGATTTGCGGTGGTTGAGCCGAGACTCAGAGAATACTACTATGACATTTCCCAGTGAGGATTTCTCCTCGTCCTCCACGGAACCACAAATAAACAGGACAACAATAAGGACAATGCCTCACAGAAGAGGAACCGTTCGTAGACACCTATAAAACAAAATCATCATTTTAAATGCTTGGTTGTACATATATGCTATAACCTTTTTACATGTAATTTTTACAAGGGTTATGGAATTATTTTGTTATATTACTAATTTTGGATGAACCACGTATGAACATCTTTGTTGATACATTGAGATGAAAGCATGATTCTCAATGCATCAACTATGATACAGATATATGTTAAGATCGACTTGTTAACTAATGCTTCCATTCAAACTAAATTAAGATAAATAAAGCATGTGCCTTTATGTGCTGTTTATTTAAAGTATATAAAAGGATACAAGTACCGAAGCAAGAGTGGCCTTTGAGTGTTTGCTTGAAATTGTAATTTCAAGTAATTAAGACGAAAATGCATATGTCATAGGCCTATACAGTATGTGTCTCTGTAGTAGGCTATATGAAGTATTATGCCTAAAGGAAGGGTAAGACATGAAGATGGCAAGGGCAGGGAAGTATCCAAACAGGAAATAAAAGTCCAACCCCTCCCTTCAGGCCTCCCACTAAAGCCACAACCCTCCACAAACTGGTAATCATCTGGCCAGCCTCAGCCACAGGTCTGCTGGTGAAAGACTGCAGTCATGGGCCGTGAGCGCGCGCGCAGAGACGCGCAGACTTCCGGGTCGGTCGGTAGACTGACACATAGGCTGTCAGTACACTCGGGAGGAATATTTATGTATAACAGATGTATTACGACTGTAATGTATTGATACCTGTCAGGATGGAACGGGTATTTTTACAAATAAGGGGAAAATGCCTGTACAATAAATTGCTTGCCCTTCCTTCAATGATCTAAAGCCACCAGCCTTGCGCCCCGTTACTTTCTGGTAATGCAGTCGGTCAATACTGATGGACATTAAATATGTTTCCATTTGAACATAAAGTGATCATATGTTAGGCATCTCTCCTACCACTGGCCAATCATTTCTCGACTCAACTACTTTCCGCTTTCAATGTTGTTGTTATATTATTACATCAAGTATTATATTATTAAATGACGTTTTACTAGAAAGTACAACTTCCTAGCAAATTCACTGTAAACTCCTGAGGGTCCTTATATGTGATCACGTTTGGTCTATGGTTTCACATTACGGAGATCAGACCGCTACGTGTGAGTGGGTGCGTGTGTGCGCGCGCGCGTGTGTGTGATTGAGGGTGTGTCTGGGCCATGACGTCACCTGACGGTGCAGCTCAGGGCTCAGTTCTCAGTCCCCTGGCGGCAGCAGAGTGAGTAGACGGATTCATCTATCAGACCATTACCGAGGAAACGCAGCGATGGCAGCGGGTATAAAACAACGCTTCGAGAAGTTTCTCCATGAGAAGAATGTGATGACGGATGTTTTGTCCAAAATAGAGGAGCGGACCGGAGTGAGCAGAGTGTACATCGCAGTCGGTAAGTCCTGTAAAATGTAATGAAAGCACAATGGAGAGCCAGCAGAGGAGGCCCAGGCAGGGTCTCAAGACCAGGAACACGTCCATGCCGACAGGATGCAGAACTTATCGCGATCTTACACACGTCGAAGACATGACAGATGTGTTATTATGAAGGTCTCTATGGAGGCTACGTATTGAGTTACTCAGACTAAAGCCCGTCCTCCTGCGTCTCAGGGCTGATCGCGGTCGTCGCGGTGTACCTGGTGATCGGGTACGGAGCCTCGCTGCTCTGCAACCTCATCGGGTTTGTTTACCCGGCCTACATCTCGTAAGTACTCTGTAGGCCCAGGCCTTCAGTCCAACATGCATCACACCGCCCTCTGTTCACACACACACGCACACAAACTATACTGAAAACGGAATGATGCTGAAAAATATTGAGAGCACAAACTTATAGGACTACTGATAAGACGTCATGGTTTGTAACACCGTTATTCCCCATGATGCCCCCATCATTTTCATGTTGTACGGCAGTATCCGGATGTTGTCTAAACGACCGCAAAACGCTCAGAATGAAAGTTAATTAGACTTGGAGGCGACACTACTGCTGTTGGCTTAAAGTAGACGAGCTCGTTACTCTGTTCAAGATGAAGGCCATGCTGCTGTCTAAGGCCTGGTTAGGATAAGAATGCGTTCCTAGATAAGGACCACACCTTCTCATTCAGAGGATATCACATGTCTACCAATATAGAAAACATTCATCTAACCCTTTCTTCCTCTTTTCGCACTTCTCCTCACACTCAGGATTAAGGCCATTGAAAGTGCAACAAAGGACGACGACACTAAATGGCTGACCTACTGGGTGGTTTACGGAGTGTTTAGCGTGGCCGAGTTCTTCGGAGACATATTCCTCTCCTGGTTTCCATTCTACTATATGGGAAAGGTAATGGTTGTACCTGCAGTTGTAGTGGGTTTCTGTCCGTTTACGTTCTCTTTGTATTGTGTACACACAGCACTGACAGACATCTACACCCCGTCAGCTAGTGTCGGGTTGTCTTCTCAGGATTTCGCAGTTGTTTTTGGGCTAAACCGCTAATCACCACAACAATGCTAAACAACGACAGAGACCATGCTTCACCGCCTCTATGCATTACTGCACTGTGGACGCTGTCCATCTGTCCTCTATAGATACATGGAATCAAAGTTTACATGTATTTGCATCCTAAGATAAGCCCGTCTCCCTGCAGTGTGCATTCCTGGTCTGGTGCATGGCGCCCACGCCCTCCAACGGATCCATGCTGATCTACACTCGCATCATCAGGCCTTTCTTCCTGAAGAACGAGACCCGCATCGACGACGCCATGAAGAACATCACGGACAAGGCCACGGAGGCCGCCGACAAGTTCAAAGACGAGGGTAAGCTTCTGGAGACGTTCAAAGATGTTAGGCTACAGATGTTAGGAGGCAGATGTCAGGATTTAGATGTTGGGTTGCAGGTTTCCTAGCGTTGAAACTCTGCCTACCTTATTATATGTACATCATTCTAGAACTTAATGTTAATCTTGGTATAATTTTCCCTGAGCAAAATGACTTTTCCAAGAAGAATAGAGTTGGGCCATTGATTTAGGACTACAGAGGGAGGTCTTAAGCCATGAAAAGATCTGCTCATATCCCCGCTGCATGTGATCTGACTGAGGCCGCCGTGACGTCACATCTGTGATTCCTCCCACAGCCAAAAAAGCGACCGCAAACCTCATCTTCGAAGAGAAGAAGGCGTCCTAGAAGGGAGTTCTACAGCCGCAGTGCATTCTCACGAGTCGTGCTGTGCTACAACAAGATGTATGTTGCCATGAAGTTGTTTTAATATTATTAATTATACTGGAATGTAACCTTGGCCAGATTTCATAAAAGCTATGCTAATGGTCAAGCTATAAAAAGAAGTAGTAAGGTTTTTACCAGGACAGTAAGGAGGACTGATTTGAAGGCCAAAGAATAATTTGCTGTCAAAGCCTGCTTCGTGAATGTCAATAAAACATTTCTGACTTAAACCTGTTTCTTGGACCAGTGCTTTCTGTCCTTCCTTCATCTGTAGAACTTACTTTTTGAAAAAACGAATGCATCTTTTTCATATCAAATAAATAGACATGGAGGGCAAATACAACACATCCAAAAAGACTTTGTACATGGATAAGGTAATTTCCAACATATAGATTCAAGTCCTGAGAACAGCCACGTTCTGCAGAGGTCAGTGAAGGGCACCATGGCCATAAGCTTGTCCATTTTATTTCTTCTGTTACAGATGCTGCTACTGGTTTTTCACGTAGTTATACTTTAAGGGTTCAATTAATTCCCACTTTTGACTGGTACTTTTCTGTGTGTTTTGCATAGGTTGGTGTGGATAATATGAGAATCAAAGGGGTTGAGAAACCAGTTCAATGTCCCCAGTTCCTTGCCAACTGTCTGTCTCTGATCTAATGCTTTTTTTTAATCTCCTATCCAAGCTTATGATAGTCCTCAGGTGTGTTTTTGTCACCCATATTTGTTCTCCATGTTTACTATACTAGTATTGCATCATGCTTCTAAACAGTGGTCTACAGTATCCTAGCATAATAATCCTGTCCTGATCTGGTTCAGATCAGCACTGTGTTAACTCACATTTGGTGAGCGATAGCACAAACAAACTCATCTTGAGTCTGGAGGCTCATTTACAGGTCTAACTGGTTTGTATATTTTTCTCTCCCTCTGTATTCTGATTGTTTTATATTCATTACGTTCAGTTAAGTCTTGTGTGTTCTGCTGTCTTGGCCTCCCGTTCATCTGCTTTAGTGTTTGTAGTCCACATGTAGAACCGTTGATATTGCTACTGCAAGTCTGACTACTTCCTCTCCTTTCAGCCGTTGTGGGTTGTAGGCTGTGTTTGTTGTGGAACAAGTCGTGTTATTCCCCATGGTGTGAAACAGGCCAAGAGTGGCTCCTCTGGTGGTAAATATAACTTTGAGTGGGTAATCAAAATCACAAACAGAATTTAACACACAGTTTGCAATTTGTGCATTTGTCTTATAAGATGTTGGGATCATCACATGCATAACATTGCAATGCATGACCTTTGTAGTTTTGCTCATATATTTTCGTATAGGCCTAAATGTTATTGAATAATGATTTAGACCCGCAGTCAGTTTTTTAGTTCTCGAAGTGAAAACTCCTGAGAATTTCCTGCAAAGAATGGGGCACCGAATGAGGCAACACAAGGTGATCCAGCCTTAGTCTCACCGATCAAAGCTTTTGAATTTGAACAAACTTGCAGTTACATTCGGAAGGTAAGGAACTGGGTGTCATTACCGCTTATCGCCAAAGATGTCGCCAAAGGGAACGATAAAGAAATGGCCACGTTACAGAAAATAAAGGGCTTATAAAAATGAACCAGATCAAATCTCACAGACCTCTTATTCTTCCTTCACATATTTGTTGAAATACAGGTACATGTAAAATTTCCCCCCTTGGGTCATGAAGTCAGCCTTATAGCGATGAGTAAACTACGTTATATCTGACATCTTAGGGCTACGGAAAGTCAATGGGGCTTGGTTTTGAGGCGGAATGTCTCAAAATGACTAAGTGGATCACATTACCACACACATTAGCACATTAGCCATCATAATGGACCTGTTTATGGAGCAACCAAGCTAGTTTCTCCAACTGCAGTGGCTGGGCTTTTTAAAAATCCCCCTCTTCCCTTACAGCCATCTCTCCGGCCATTAGCCTTCAAGTTAATCATCTTCAAAAGTATTCAGCCTTTATTAGGCACGCTAATGAGAAGCAGAAAAAGTTCCATACCAATTCTTAGTTATAGTATAGGACATTATACACAGGACAAGCTAGAGATGCAACACATGAGTCACCTCAGACACATTTGACTCCTTGCGCTAAAGGTCAAGAACTTGCACTGGAAATGGGATTTTGCAGACTGTATTTTCAAACACTTTAATTATCTTCTTCAGTTCTAGCCAAACCAATGAAGCAATGCACACTATCAGTCCAAGAGAATCATTACCATTTCCAGGTCTGGTATTCTGGTCTAGTGGCTCACTGGTCTGGAAAGGTTTTGGCCCGGTGGGTCACTGGTCCAGGTGCGGTAGGTTTCTGGTCCAGTGCAGGGCAACTGTTGTGGATTTATAAATGAATCGTTCTCCAAGTCACAGTTTTGTGCTGGAGAATTTACATGCCAACTGAAATGCTTGAATTAAATTTACTGGAACATTGTTGGATCCCAATACTTGCAGAGTACACAAGTCCATGGAGACGGTTGCACAAAAGTTCTGAAGATCAGGAGGGTTTCTGTAATGTGCAAGAGAACAATTTAAGTGCTCACCTGCATGTCCAGCCTGAAAGTGTTGGACGGAGGAAGCCCTCGTACCAGACCCGGGACCTCAGACCAGGGACCTTGCAGCAGGGATCTCAGAACAGACTAACCCCAACAGCTAGATCCTGAGATCTTTCAGACCTGGAGCAGTCTTTAACCGGATGACCATACAACCCAAGAGGACAGAGCATGATACTACTAGGGTTGGCCTAGCTCCTCCTTGAGAGAGCACTGGCAAACCCAACACTACTTCAAGTTGCCAGCTTCCCTACGGTGTTTCTGAGGGTTCCCAGAGTACTGAAATTAGACTGGCAATTAGACACCACTCACAAGTGAACATTGAAACTACTACTACAGATGATCACCACTAAGAAATACGTGGTAAGACATAATTCACAGATTAACATTACATAACGTACTGTAATGACACTCATATCCCGTGGCCCACACACGGATATCCTGTGGCCCACACACGGATCCCCGTTTCAACAACAACGGGATCCCTGTTGTTGTTGAAACTGGGATCCATGTGTGGGCCACGGGATATGAGTGTCATTACAGTAACTTGGAGCGAAATCTGTGTGTGTTTCACGGAAATGTCAGTGATTTCATGGTCCCACCACGAATTTTGAGTTAAGCGTTACCCGTGGTTATTCCACGGATTCCTGTGAGATCACGTTGCTCTTGCGTAGTGTAACCTTAAAGAAGACAGAAACGCTATCTTTCTGTCAGTATTACGCTTAACTGTCAGTTATTAAAGTTTAGTTTTTACTGTTTTCAAATGGATCAAACTGATACGGAAGAAAGGGATGAACAACAAATATTCGCATCTCAAAAGTGCACTTTAAAACTGCAAGATAGGTAAGCTAAATACACTTAAGGCCCATCCACACCAAGAACGATAACTATAACGAAAAATAGAATAATATATTATAGGCTCGCGATGTGCACGCTTGAGACTGCAGCTAATTAAAAAAATGAATGTCGATGTCTTGTTAGCACTGTGTGTTGCTCAAAGAAAAAGAAAAAGATGGATATGGGTTCACAAACTACTTAAAAGCCATGTTGATTTAGGGGAATCCAACACTCTGTTATGAGAGTTTTTTATTTTCAAGTTTTTATACGTTATCCTTCTTGGTGTGAACGGGCCTTTAGCCTATGTGGAAATCCAGGGTGCACCGGGTTACTGATATTGGGCGGAGCCCCCACTTTCCGCGTAGGCTATCAACCAGTTTAGGCATATCACACAATGATGTGGGGGGGGGGGGGGGGGGTTTATATTTTGAAAAACGAATGCAAAAATATAAAAAAAAAAGGATGCACAACTTCGTGTCATGTGCAAGCCACATCCGAAATTTCAGGTCCGTCAGACCAACCGTCAGCGAGATATCCCTGTCACAAACAGACACACACAGACACTCCTTGCTTTTATAGATAGATGATTACCATATTGTAGAGGTTATTGAGGCACACCCTCATGTTACGGTACGTGTCCATTATCGCGGCAAAGCCCAGCATGCCGCGTATAGCCCATTGTTTTCCTATGGAGAGCGGCAAGGCGTGGTTTACGCGGAAAGGCGTGGTTAGGCGTGGTTTCATTAAATGATGAAATCATTTAATGAAATGATAGCCAGTGAAGCTCGTCTCTGGTAGGACCGGAACGGGAATAATTGTGGTTGGTTTAGAATGATAAATAAGAAGCTATTGGCAAATCTCAAAAAGACGACCTTGGTGGCAACTTAAATCAACACAGACTTATGTTGGTTTTTAAGATAGCATTGCATATTTCATGAAAATATGTTAAACTTGTTTGTATTGGTTAATATAGGCTACCTCTTATACCTCAGATGTTTTTGTGTGTGTAGCCTATGATTTTGATACAATTAAATATAACTGGCTATGCTGTGCCGGAATTGAACAGTTTAAAATACAGGCCTACAAGCGGCAACTGATTTCAGCCAATACACACCCACAAGCGGCGACCGCGAGATGGGCTAGGTGTCTGCAAGCGTCTACGCGCCGTGATAATGGAAGCATAACGTTAAAGGCTTCAACGTACTTCTGTGTCAACTCGACGGCGTAGCCACGCCCTCACCCCTATGGCGTCGTGGCCGTTTCATACTTGTGCGTCTGGTTGCTTTGCATCGCGGTGCATGTGACCAATCACAGCCCTTGTGGTCTGGGTAGCCTCGACGCGAAGTTACAATGACCAATCACAGCCCTTGCGGTCCGCGTAGCCTCGACGCGTAGTTAAAATTTCTTGGAGGTGCACGTCGACCTACTGCGTAGGGGTCCGCGTCGACGCGTAGGGGTCCGCGGGGCTACGCCGTCGTTTCGACACAGAAGTATAAATCAGCCTTTAGGCTTCAACATCCTCCTTCCGATGTCCTGTTGCTGAATTCATGTTGTATTTTTACTGAAAGGTATTTTCTTTCTTTCTTTTCTCCTTCAGCTCCTCCCTGAACCGGCACCTTAACGTGGTGGAGGGGTTTGAGTGCCCGAATGATCGTAGGAGCCATGTTGTCCGGGGCTTAATGCCCCTGGTAGGGTCTCCCAAGGCAAACAGGTCCTAGGTGACGGGTCAGACTAAGATC
>JAOPJJ010000110.1:3608601-3619810 GCA_027122795.1 Enchelyopus cimbrius | reverse complement strand
TCGCTCGGCTGGCCTGGGAACGCCTTGGGATCCTCCCGGAAGAGCTGGAGGAAGTGTCCGGGGAGAGGGAAGTCTGGTTGTCCCTGCTCAGGCAGCTGCCCCCGCGACCCGGCCTCGGATAAGCGGCAGAAAATGGATGGATGGATGGGCTTCAACATACTTCCGCGTCAACTCGACGGCGTAGCTACGCTGTCACCCCTATGGCGTCGTGGCTGTTTTATACTTCGGCGTCGGGTTGCTTTGCATCGCGGTGCATTTGACCAATCACAGCCCTTGCGGTCTGCGTAGCCTCGACACGTAGTAAAAATTTTTTAAGGTGCGCGTTGACCTACGGCGTCGGGGTCCGCGGCGATGTGTAGGGGTCTGCGGGGCTACGCCGTCGATTCGACGCAGAAGTATAAAACAGGCCACCGCCCGCCTACGTACTTCCACTCAATGTTCTTTTCCCTTCAGTAGTAGGTCTGGGTTTGCTGCATAGACTGCATAGGTTCTCTCCGGCCAAATTTTGTCCGGTCCAATCAGCGAACAGAGGGAGTGGCTGAGAGCAATGACATTGAAGTATATTGAATATACATTACATTACGTATGTATATATTATATGAAATTATATTATATATATATATATATATATAATATATTGTTTATATATTCAAAATAGGATGTATGTGGTTGGTGATGCTTGCGCAACGTTGTTCCCAATATGAGCATGACACACGTCACGACCAAAAGCTAGCGATTGGTTGTGGCAGATCCTGAGTGGCACTGGGCAGATCCAATAGTTTTAAACTTCAACAGACACCAGCCTTCCAGTGAGTTAACGTGTTTCAATTGAGCGTTTCCAGACCTTTTATAGGAATGAAATGAAATACGATGGTCTGGTTGGACCAGGCTACCTGATATAAGTACACATACTGATATAGGAAATTAGCCGACAGCTACCGCCTTTCATTGTCAGCCTAACATAACTAAATGTCAGTTTGGACACATTGTCTGCTAAATGCTAAAAAAAAAGTACATCACAGCTTTAGCACTATCTCTCTAACTACGTAGAAAGGTCTTCCAAGGTGCATGGGAGAAATATGCAAACTGGATTGGCAGAACAATGCAAACTTGTGTACGCCTAGCATCAATATTCAAAAGGTGTAGCTACGTACCAAACAGCTGTGTGATGCAAAAATAGTGTGAATATATTATGAAACGTTACAACACTTTGTCGATCAACAATAAGACAATACAGACTCCAAAGTACAAGCGAGTACAGTGTTTGAGTTTAATGGCTTTATAAACAACTATATAAGTGAATTATCTTAAAAATTCATGCATTTTCAGTGTAAATTCATTTGAAATATAGAGCAAATTTATTTACAACAGTGTGAACTGTAACAGCAACTTTACTTAATTGGGCTGTTTACCAGAAATACACTTGGCTGCATAGAAGATTGATGATGACTACATAGAAAATAAAAAATAGTAAAAGAAATAAAAGATTTAACATAGTCTTCTTTTTAAAAGACAAGTTTCTTCAGACTGATTTAGTAAAAAGTCAGTTATTTCCATTTTATTGATGTAGACAGACAACATAACAATAACCCAGACACTAGTAAATCAAAAGGACTAAAGCTAAAGAAATATACCAACGGAATCATTTCCCAATCCCAGAAAGGTACATTCTGAATATCATTACAGTAACTACAAAAACTCACTGATATACTGACGACAGAGCCTGAGTCGATGAATAAAGGTTGAATTACAATAACAAATCCAAAAGCCTGAGAGGAAAAAGACCGTTTGATTCATTATAAACAATAATTTACAGGTGGATTATTCATGGAAGTCACATGATCAAAAAATCCGTACTAGTAATTAAATACTTCACGTAAGACAGGAAAATAGTCAACTAAAAATGAATGAAAACTACAGTAAATGAGGTACACGACCGCCTGAGCCCAAGCGACTTCAGACCAAAATCCTTTTAGTCTTAAACTCCACACATGATCCGTGATCAGCGATAAACATAATCATTTACTTTGTATAGTCCTCTGTGGTTTGATTAAAATGGAACTAAAAGAAACACAAAAGGGGTAAAAGGAACTAACAGTCAAAATGCAGATTCCAGTGTCGAGAGCCGCAGACTGAGGCAGCACCCAAGGTCATCACGTCCATGTTCAGGTAAAAAAAAACTAAAGTCCAACTTTATATCAAAACAAAACTAAAGAACCTTGGCCGCCCGCTGGACGCTCCATCACAGCTCAGGGTGGAAGTCTTTAAATACAAAAATATGCATTCTATCTGCTGCCTTGACCACTCCCCCCGCACGGGTCTCTGTGATGAAGGTGTAGCAGCCCCCCCCACGCCCAACTCACCCCCTCACACACACACCGAGTAGACGCACACACACACACACACACACGAGCAGACACACACAAACTCAGACACACACACACACGCACCGATCAGACACACGCACACAGAGCAGACGCACACACACTAAGACACGCATACGCACACACACACCGAGCAGACGCACACACGGTGCTCAGTGGTGGTCTTCGGTCCCCATAAGGCATCCGATGGGTTTGTGAGTCCATGAGGCTGCGGACCAGCCTGGTGTAGGGGGAGGGGGGCTGTAAACCGGCCGGGCCCCGGTGGGAGGGGGGGAGGAGCAGAGCGTTCACTATGTCTTGCGGCCTGAGCTCCACACCTGCTCCGGCGTGCTCTTGTGGTCCGAGGAGTACTCGAAGGGCGAGCGATGCCCCAGTGGAGAGCGAGAGTCATATGGGGAGCGCTGGTCCCGCTGGTCCCGCTGGTCCCGGGGCGACCGGGGCCCGCTGGCCGAGGGCCGGTGCTCCGTCTGCCAGTCCGAGTGGTACCGGTACGAGTCCCACGACGACGACGACGACTTGTGGTAGTCTGCGGCGGGCCGGTGGTCCGAGTGGCCGTGGTCCCCCCTGCCGGAGCGCTGCTCCTCTGTCTTCCTGTGCTTAGAGTCACTGTAGTACCTGAGGAGGGGGGGGGCGGGGGTGTTCATAGATTATCATCAGGAGTCTGGAACCACGTCAGAGCTCTGTGCTCAGCCTCCTGACTGAGCTCAGGAAGCTCCCCGACTTAGAGGGGTAGTTTCCTCCGGAATTTTGGACATAGGACCAAATTTCCAAGTGAGCCAATGTGTTATTTATCATTGGAGATGTTTTCAAGACATTTCATTCTTCTAGTTGCACAGTTCGCTTGTGCTAGTCAGCAGTCAACAGTTGCGATAGCCTGCCAATAGCCACTAAAGCACAGATTAGACCTAAAGCGCGTTCCCTCACCTGTCCTGCCAGTCCCGGTCCCGGTCTCTGTCCCGCTCCCGGTCTCTGTCTCGGTCCCGGTCTCTGTCTCTCTCCCGGTCCCGATCTCTCTCCCGGTCCCGGTCCCGGTCTCGTTCCCGGTCCCTGCTGTCGGGCCTGTAAGGGTCCCGGTCCCGGTGGTCCTTCCCGTTGCTGAAGGAGGAGTAGGGCCTCTTCCTGGACTCGGTGGCGGCCGCGGCGGCACCCCCCGAGCCCTTGCGGTGGGCGTCCGGGGCGTGGCGCTCCCGGCTGCTGCTGCGCTCGTAGCGGCCGGACGGCTGGTGACGCTCCGAGCTGTAGCTGTCCCGGCTGCTGTCGTCCTGCGCCGCCCCGTCCCTCAAACGCTCCACGTCTGAGGACCCGAGACACAGCGTCACGCCACCGGCAACCACTCGGCAAAAAGGCAATGTGGGGTGGGGGTGGTGCTCGCGGTGGTGGTGGTGGGGGTAGTGGTGGTGGTGGTAGTAGTAGTGGTAGTAGTAGTAGTAGTAGTAGTGGTGGTGATGGTGATGGTGGGGGTCAGGCTAGTAGTGGTGCTAGTGGTAGACGTAGTAGAAGTGGTAGTAGATGTAGTATTAGTAGTAGATGTAGTATTAGTAGTAGGGTAGATTGGTCACCTGAGTGTTTGAAGCCGTAGGGATTGGGCGTGCTGGTGTTCTGGTCCGCAGCCTATCAGAAGAGAGAAGAGAAGTTACTGATCCACCTTTGGCATTTCTTCTTTGCATCGATTGCATTGTTAGATAAATACGTCCACTATTACAGAGCCTTGTTATACTCTTGATCAGCTGTTGGTTGTAATATTTTAATTGGGCATCGTATGGTGAAACGATTTCCACATACCTGGGCGTTCTCCTGTCTCTTCTTGATTGCGTGTTTGTAAAGTTTATGCAATTTCCTTGCATCAAATTCCGTGAACTTTGAGACAAATATCCACAGGTTTCTGTGGAAGCAGAGGGTGGCGTTGGTAAACACATTGAGACATGTTTCAGATGTCTCATGACAACAGTCTCGCCGGGATAACAAATACCATTTAAACCCTATGAATTATGTTGTTGTAAACTTTTGGTAAGACTTATTGATTCAGCTCTTTAAACACAAATTATTCAAACATAGTTAAAAGGGACTACTTATAATCCTAGAGGAATGCTATCATTGGTTTGAACCAGTTCAGGTCTTCTTCCTCAACTGGTTAAACACGTCTACATCGCTGTTGCAACATCACTGGCAGCGTTTCATAACCATATTGGTGGTGTAAGGACTCATCACCTTACGAAAGTCAACGTTTAAATAGGCATCAGTGATGTTTGTATTAAATAAGACATTTAAGATTAGACAAAGGGGTGAGAGCTAACATGCTATGCTTCTTCTCACTCCTTTTCGAATGTCATTTATTTATTCTCAATTATTTGCTTCATTTTTATTTTGCTTCCTCAAAATCTTCATTTCTTTATTATGTTGTGCAAATAATTTGTTAAATAGAAATCAGAAAGCTGCGTTCTATTTGCATATTCGGAATAAAAAAATACGATTCAAAGGTTGAATATGTAACAAATGTACTGGATTGTTTTTTAGGAATATAAGCCAACACAACAGTCAACACGCAGATGAGAGCGGTGATGACCACCGGTCAGTAGAGTAGAGGTCACTCACTTCCTCCACTGTTTGACCAGCTCAGGGTTGGAGTACTCCTTGAGGCACTCGGTGATGTGGTCTCCGATCTTGATCAGACACTGCCTGGTGTGCTCCAGCTGCTCGCGCTCAGAGAGGCCCTTCTCTGGCCTGTCCAGCTGCTTCAGGGCCGCCTTCACCGGACGCATGCGCTCCTTACACTGGAGAGACCAGAGGACAGGTTTACAACGGCTGGACTCCTCCATCAGCCTCCCTACCGTTTATGAACACACACCAGCATGCATGTACTCTCCAGAACCTTAATGCACACACACACCAGCATCCATGTACTCTCCATAACGTTTACGCTAGGCATGGGCGATTCGTGACTGATTCGGTCAGAAGGAACGAATCCCGAAGGTGAACGACGAGAACTGATTCCCAAAAACAAGGGAACTGATTCTTTTTTTTACCATCTTGCTTCAGAGAAGTTTTGACAACAAATCTGGTGTTTTCGGTGATTGGTTTAAAAAAGTTAAGGGTTGGTCATGTCAAGGCGGCGTATTACTTCACAGAAATGTGCTGTTCCAGAGCACCATCACCGTCTGAAACCTTCTGGGGTTCCAAAAGACCATTTGCGGGCGTACCTCTGCCAAATGACGTAACAGACCGTATGAATGAAAGAACTGAAGGAACAAATCAAACCAATCATTTGTGAAAGTGAAGGGAACTGAAATAACTGATTACCGGAATAGAATCATTTGGCCCATGCCTAGTTAACGCACACACACACCAGCATCCATGTCTTCTCCAGAATGTTAAAGACATGCAAACTGGTCAGGGGTGAAAAAGGTGACAAGGATATTATCCCTCCAGGGGGGTCCGGGGGCATGCTCCCCCGGAAGAAAATGTTCAATATTCCATATTTTAAAGCATCAATCTGATGCATTTTTAGATGCATTTTTTGCTTCAGCCATGAGTATTATGGCCTCCTTACTAAGTATTATGCAAGCCATTTCATGCCAGTATGTCACTGGGTCTAACATTTACAGTATATGAGGCAGAATGCAAATAGGTTAATGCATATGCAGATGGTGGACAGGCTGTAACTTAACTTGTCTACTCTTCCATCATGACTGACAGCCAATATAATGTTATGTCAATCAGATTTTAATACATTATATTTGCAAAGATAACCTAAAACACACAATACAGTGGTTCTGTTTCAGGCTGTTCTAGTTTGATGGAAGAGGTGGGGGGGAAGAACGACACGTGTTCGGCTTTTACTCATGAATTTTCATGACATTTAAATAACTTGCTGGCTAACAGCACTGTCCGTCGCAGTGATGTTAGCGTTCGCAAGCCAAGGTAGGCGAGGCCATGAATACTAATGCACAAACCTACGTCAGTTTGTAGGGCTTTTTCTGATTCGCACATTTATCCCTTTATATTTTCTTACATTGGTTAATGCATGCCATAGGTGGAGATCAACATTTTCACGTGCAGCATGCATGTGCAACTAGGAGTGACCTATCGTATCTCAAAGGGAGTAAGTAAAAACGGGTTATCGCTGAAGGACACCTTTACGAACAGTTTCTTATTTACATCCAAAGTCTCCCGGAAGTTCCGGGCGTCTCCCGCATAATAATAGCGTCTCCCTGATGCCCGCAAAGCATGCACAATCTCCCGGAAACCTGAGCGAGCAAGCCAGCGACAAAGAGCACCAGACTGTGTTTGCGCTACGCTTGCGCATGTAGCACACAAGAAAGGACGTGGTAGAGAGGCGTGTGTATACGGCTCGTGATGTGCCCTGCGATTGGCTGCTCAGCTGTTCCTTCAAGATCTGAGCGTGTCCAAAACCATGTCGATCAACTCGACGCGACCAAAGTAGAAATGGACAGAGCGAGTAAAAGGCTTTAAAGAAGTCGCGTTGCATCGCGTTCTGTCGTACTGTGTCGCATCACATTCAGTTAGGACAGTCCAATAGAACATAAAGTAACATAACTGATTTTGCCCCATGCATTCGGTCGCGTCGCTTGCCGTTAGGACACGGTGTAAGCATTCCATCCGAATGTATCGCATCGCACGCACCAGCTTCTGATGGTGGTCTGGATTAGGGCTGTCAACGAATATTCAAAATTCGAATATATATTCAAATAGCTTTTGAAAACAGACATTATTTGCGCACCTGTTCGCAGTTCACTGAATCTCTGGGGCTGGTTCAGAGACTCTCAGCCAGTCTCGTCTTCCACTCGTCACCCAATGGTGCGTACCGTTACGTACCGTACGTAACGGAACCTAACCCCCCCCCCCCTTCATTTTTTGTAATTGATTCTGCACGATTCACGTAGGTCACCTATTTTGGTTTGAATACGGCGAATTTCGCCGAAAGGTGAGGAGCGTCCATGTCCTCTCCAGAACGTTCTAACCCTATGGAATGCGTACCACGCTGAAGGTCTTCTGGTCCAGCTCCTCAGACTCCTCAGAGATGGCCACCGGTTCCCCACCGGCCGTGATGTGGACCGGGGTGTCCGAGAGCTTCTTGGCCTTCTCCCGGACCTCCAGCTTCACATCGTTGTTCTGCTGCAGAAGAACAACACAACGTCAAGAATGAATAACCAATGAGCCCTCCTCAGCCTCCAGGCTCCTCTCCCAGGAGGTGGATCAATGAGGTCATGGGTTCAGTATCTCCTGCCTCTAGCAGACACAAGACCTGATCCATGCTCTCAGCCTGGCCCGGTATGTCTGAACATTACTGGGTATACGGACCAGTTAAGTTAACCTAAAGCCTGGTTTATTCTTCTCCGTAAAGTGCTGTATGCGGACACTAAGAGCCCTCTCCGTAATACGGAGACCCTCTCTGTTCTCTCCGGGCGCATCCTATATTTTTTAACTGTCCGTCACTCCATCAAAGGAAAACGGAGACGGCAAGGGCTGTGATTGGTCCGCTCACAATGTAATTTCCGGAATAACTTTTCCGGTTTGACTACTACTGGCAAATTGCAGTACTTTTTAATAGGTTATTATTTACATTGAAAGCATTTCATTTTTAATGAGCATTTTTTATCCCTTTTTAATTACAATCTGCTGTATGGACACATCAAGCGACTGTGAACGTCAAACCTGTTAACTTTACCTGTTTACTTTGCCTACCGAGAACTGCGAAGGCTCGAGGGGTCTCCGTGGTAACGGAGTCGGATTACGTATTACGGAGTAGGAGTAGTGTACCCTGGCCTTAACTCTACACACGTACCTTCTCCAGCACCTCCTCCTGCTTGCAGACCACCTCCAGCGCCTTGACCTCCTTCTTCTCCTTGACCTCCTTCTTCTCCTTGACGTCTCGGCTCTCCTCCTTCTTCTCCTTCTTGCACTCCTTCCGGACCTCCGGATCCCTGGGCTCCCGCTCCTCCTGGGGGGAGGAGGCGGGGGAGTCCAGCTCCGGCTCCTCCTTCACTGCCACCCTCTCCGCCCGGGCCCTCCGCGAGGGGGGCTTCACCACCACCGCTTCCTGGAGGGGCCACACAAAGGTCACCGTGGGGACTCTGAACCCCTGGACCCCCTGTGTGGTACTGGCACCCTGGGCCCCCTGGGCCCCCTGTGGAGACTCTGACCCCCTGGACCCCCTGTGGGGTACTGGCACCCTGGACCCCCTGTGGGGACTCTGACCCCCTGGACCCCCTGTAGGGTACTGACCCCCTGGACCCCCTGTGGGTTACTGACCCCCTGCAGGGACCTGAGCTCTGCAGACCACCTGATGATGCAACTGAAGATGCAAAATGTTACAGAAAAAGGAAAACCTAAATCCCAAGGCAGTGGCTGAGAGTGCAAATGCCCCTCAACACAATGCATGAACGAATGACTTGTGTTACAATGAAATGATAAATGCGATGCGTTACCTTCTCCTCTTCAGCCTCGTGCTCCGACCTGGTGTCTGACGGAGGGTCTGAGGACGGACTCTTGACCACCTCCAGCACCTTGCTGGCCTTCAGAGCCTTGTTCTTCTTGTTCCTGGGTTTCTTCTTCCTGGAATTTGCCTGAGCATACAAAATACACCCATTCATTTTCATTCATTCAAATGTTTGAATGGATACTTAATAGGGTCCCTCATTACGTGACACACAAGCGCTATATAAAAACACATGTATAACGCATCCATTACATAATGCTAAATCTAACTATATATGAAAAGGATCCTCTTTAGTTCAGCTTCTCTGAGGGAACTTTCTCTCCTGCATACAACACAATTCATTTGGTTTATGCAAAACATCAAACCATTGTATTCAATGAGTTTACCCAGGCAGGCAGACGGACTGACTGAAAGACAGATAGACAGACGGACTGAAAGACAGACTGAAAGACAGACAGACAGACACACACACCTTTTCTGCACAGTCCCTCAACTCCCCATCAAATGGTGTGGGTTCACTCCTACTGCCTTGCCATACTTTATGAACACAGTGGAAACAGCTTTCCTTTTGGCAGCTTCATAGAAAATGTAAGTATATGGCAAATAGTGCTAGGAAGAACAGGAGCGAAAGCGGGTTTGTTTACAAGCCGTGCTGCCCTCTAGTGGTCCGAGAATGAAATTCAGGTGGCCAACAGCACATCTCAGTGGACTCTTGAAGCAGGCCTTTATCGAGTACACGTTTACTATTCTGCCCCCTGCCTGGCCAGCTCTGGGCTGTGTCTACGCATGCAGCTGCACCCTGATGCTAATGTCACGTGACGGGTAACAGAATCACACCAGTGCAACCCAAAACATGCAACATCCTCAGGGCTGCTCTCCTGGGTCACGCGAGGGGACGTGGCCGCACGGCGCTGCTCTCCCGCTCACCGTGCCCGCGTGTCTCTGAGCTTCCTTCTTGGCCAGGTCTTTGCTTAGTAACTTAATGAGGTAGTCTGCTCTGGTCTGCAGCTGTTTGGCCTGGGGCTTCTTGTCCGGGTCGTCCGGGAGGAGCTGGAAGGGAGACGAGAGTTTGGTACGCAGGAGACGCATTGAGGAAACCTCTGCAGCCTTCATGAGGGAGGTGCTGATCACAGATACCTTATGCGTGAGGTTCAGGTCAGGGTCCATCTTGATCATCTCCCAGCTCCCGTAGCCGTACTCGTAGATCCCAATAAGGAGGCTGGAGTCGTCCTCCTTGCCCCAATCGATGTCAAAGTGGGCGGCCTTCGAATGGCATGGAATCATGTACCTTCAGAAGACATGCCGTGTATTAGATGCACGTGTTCAAATATTTGACACGGTTTGATCTAACCTGCACGTTTAAGAGGCCTAATGTAACTGTAAAAACATGATCTAGTCTTTGGAGAGACACTAGAGAGGAAGCGGTTAGAGTGAGAGCAAGATAATGGTACAATCGACAGAACTCATCAAACTGCAGAGGAAAACATGGTGACTTCACAGACTGACGCTGTTGCTTCAGTAGAACTTCCTACTGAGGCTCTCCCAACAGTGTTACAGTTGTGTGAGACGTCATTCTTTGCGGCAACAGGAGTTGGTTTCATGCAACGTTCCAGGAGGCCGACGCGCAAGTGAATATCTAGAGAGGGTTGAACTAAAAGGGGTGGTTACTTCTTGCGGTCTTCGGGGTCTGAGGGGATGGCCTTGTGGAGCGGGGCCAGCTCCTCCTCGTGAGAGATGACCAACTTGGCGTTCACCTGCACGCCCGAGATCCTGAACGTTGGTCCCTTCACCTTCCCTCTCCGGCCTCCTGCGGGGGGGGGGGGGGCAGACAGACGGGCGAGGCCCTTTCAATACACGCCACCTTCAGCCTCAGCACGTTTCAAACGAGGGTCCGCAGGACGGATCATCTACCGGAGGTCTTCTCCTGCTCGCAGGGGTTCTCCCGGAGCGTCCGGACACAGCCGTTGTGCACCGTCTCCGCCAGGCGCTTCAGGTCCTGCTCCGATTTGTCCACCAGCTCCGCGTCGCGGGCGATGGCGTCCAGCCTGAGACAATGCGGAGAACGCGCGTCAGCACCTCCAGCAGACACGCGCGAAGGGGAACATCACAACTCAACGCGGAAACCTTACCTCTCCAGCGGGCCGCCAAACTTCTTGTAGCTCTTGACGAACCTGTAAGAGTTTGAGAAGACATTGAGATGATTCATTGACATGGGAAGGAACAGAGGAACATGGAGGACAGGGAACAGAGGAACATGGAGGACAGGGAACAGAGGAACATGGAGAACAGAGGAACATGGAGGACAGGGAACAGAGGAACATGGAGGACAGGGAACAGAGGAACATGGAGGACAGGGAACAGAGGAACA
>JAOPJJ010000110.1:3594425-3606761 GCA_027122795.1 Enchelyopus cimbrius | reverse complement strand
CCCCCCCCCCCCCCCCCCCCCCCCCCCCCCCCCCCCCCCCCCCCCCCCCCCCCCCCCCCCCCCCCCCCGGGGGGGCGGGGAAGGCAGGAGCGGAAGACAGAGGCTTGAGGAAAGACAAATGCAGCATAACATGAGGAGAGGGGAGGGGGAAAGAAAGCCAGACTGTGCAATGCTGTGTGCGCGAGCGTCCTCACGTTGAAGGGGCGGCCCCCGTGTGCAGCACCGTCTTCCCCGTGGTGTCCATCCTCTGGATCACCAGGTGGTCCAGCACCATCTTCTTCTTGGCCCGCTCGATGATCTCCTCCTCCACAGAACTCCTGGTCACCAGCCGGTAGATGTTCACCTGTAGTAGAGGAGTTTAATGGTGTATATACTTTATAATTTAAGCATTAAACTCCCATTATAACCAGCTTCATGAAATAATGATCTTGAATGCTCTATGGTCATTATGAGTGCACGGAAATCAGTCGAGATGTGCTCAACAACTGTGGGAACATTTAAGTGATTGAGAGAATCCCAAGTGTGCAATACGCGGTCTTTACAGAAGTTGGCTACTTTAAAGTCTAAAAATGTAAACATTTCTAAAACAAAGCTTTGTATTATAATCACACATAGTTGTATGTGCTAAACCATGAAAGAGTAAACAAAGCATTGTGGTTTATATTTTAGGCTCTTTAAAGCTGCCAACTTTTATTGTGTTCAAAGAATTTTGCACACTTGGGATTCTCTTAATCACTTTGAATTAAGACATTTGAAACTCAACAATAAAATGTTCCCATAGTTGTTCATCTCGACTGATTTCCGTGCACTCATAATGATCATAGAGCATTCAAGATCATTATTTCATGAAGCTGGTTATGATGGAGTTTAATGCTGAAATGAGCAGGTGACCCCAAACTTATGAACGGTAGTGTAAGTACACACACACACCTTCCTCAGAGCAGCGACTCTGGCCCCGTGCTCACCTGTCTCTTCTGCCCGATGCGGTGGGCCCTGGCCTGGGCCTGCAGGTCGTTCTGAGGGTTCCAGTCCGAGTCGAAGATGACCACGGTGTCCGCCGACGCCAGGTTGATGCCCAGGCCGCCGGCCCGCGTCGACAACAGGAAGCAGAAATCCTGAGAGCGGACGGAAGAGTATGTAGAGCAAAGGGCGAGAACCCGGGGGCTTTTGTACGCCTGCGTTCAAAACCGTGATGCGTCCACCCACCTCTGAGCCCTCAGCGTTGAAGTGGTCCAACGCCTGCCTCCGGATCTCCCCCTTTATGGAACCGTCTAACCTCTAGAGAGAGACACAACCACACATTTAGATAATACACACACACAAGGACAGGCCAGTCGGACCCATTCACATCGCTAATGGCAATTTTTTTTTGCCATTATCGATTTTTTACGTAACTACAAATTGTAGTAACGTTATAGCGTACTCAAAAATCAAAACATTTAAAAGTGAGACTGAAGTTTATGCATGTTTTAAATAAAAGTAATCTTTTGTAATTTGTAAGACCTTTCAAAATCGTATTCCAGACCTTTTAGGAGATTTTAGCCTCACACACACACACGCGCACACGCACACACCTGGAACAGGAACTGGCGGCTCTTCAGGTACTCGGCCAGGATGTCCAGCATCCGGACCATCTGGGAGAAGATGAGCACGCGGTGCCCTCTCTCCTTCAGGCGGACCAGCAGCTTGTCCAGCAGAACCAGCTTACCGCTGCTCCTGATCAGGTGCTGGGAGGTCACAGGGGACAAGAGGCCAGGTGTGACGACATGACCTTGGGGCCCGCCCTTGAATATATTCTGCTTATGCGCAGCAAGCGCCTGTACCTGCAACGCCTCTGCGCGGCTGTAGAACTCGTTGTCCTCCGGGGACTTGATCAGGTAGCAGTGGTTACAGCACTTCTTCAGCTCCATGACGATGTTCAGGAAGCCTGAGGTGCTGCCCTTCACCCCCTTACTGAGAGCCTTGTAGTTCCTGGTCAGGATCCACCTGAACACACACACACACACATACCACATGTCACTACGCAGAATACAAACAACCATAAGCATGTGATACTAATCGTCATGCCTTTGGATTCAGGGGCAGCCGGGGTAGCCGTGGCTTAATGGCTAGGGAGCCGGGCTTGTGATCGGCGTGTTGCAGGTTCGGTTCCCAGGACCAGAGGGAGAAAAAATGTGCGTGGGGGAGGGTGACTGAACAGTGCTTTCCCCCCCACACACACACAACTGCTCAACGGGCGCGGCACCGCTGCTGCCCACTGCTCTCTGCACTGTGTGTGTGTGTTGTGGAGGTGATGGGTCAAATACAGGTCAAATTTCCCCGTGTGACAAATAAAGCAACCCATTACTTATTCCTCGGCTATGGCCATTTATCACATGATCACTCGATCCAACCATAACAACATCAACACATAACCATGCCACCGTATTCCCCGTGTCCAACCATTTGAACACAACATGTTGAACCCAAATCGATGCATGCCTCACCTTCTACAGGCACAGTAATAATCCTTGGTTGGAGTGACAGCAGGAGTATGTTTGGACGGGTTCATGTCTCAATATCTTCTACTTACTTGTAGTACTGCTTCTGAATGGCGCTCATCTCCACCCGCAGGATCTGCTCCACCTTAGCGGGGAGCGACTTCTCCACGTCCTTCTTGACCCTCCGCAGGAGGAAGGGCTCCAGCTCCTTGTGGAGGCTGGTGTATCCAGAGTCTCGCCCCTTCCCATGGTCCTCCTCAAACATCTCCCAAGAATGGAACCTGGACCACAGGGGAGAACACAGTTAGCTTGGGCTTCATGGAGGGAGAGCCTCGCTGATCCTTCAGTAGAAACTGTTAAGTGTAATCGTAAGGAGAACAATACGAGTGATGCATGTGTTCAAAAGTACTCCAGTTTTGATGTAAAAAAACAACAAACCAAACAAAAACAAAGTTAACTCAAATAACGACAACGAAGGGTAGAACATTAAGACTTTTACTGGAGTACTTTTGAACACATCACTCGTATTGTTCTCCTTACGACTACACGCGCCAAGGCAACGAATGCGCAGTTACACTTAACAGACACACTGACCGCTCATGGCTACTGAATTCAGATCTTGGTGACAGAATGATCTCCTTTCAAACCCTCTCTCTGTTCTAACGCGAGGAGATGATGACCTACTTGTCGGGCATGATGAAGTGCAGCAGGGACCACAGCTCCTTCAGGGAGTTCTGCAGGGGGGTGCCAGTGATCAGCAGCCGGTGGTTGGATTTGAAGTCCATCATGGTTTTGTAGAGGAGCGAGTCGTCGTTCTTCAGCCGGTGAGCTTCGTCCACGCCGATGAAGGCCCAGTTCACGCAGCCCAGGAAAGACTGGTGGGGTGGAAGGTAAGACCGTTAGGTGTTGCCATACCGCTGCCTCGCCGTGAGCTTTCAGAAGGTCGTTTTGGGTCATCTGTGAAGCAAAACCAGCGCAGTGCAAAGGATGAGTATTTGCCCACCTTGTCCTTCAGGAGGATTTCATAGGTCGTGAGCAAGATGTTGAATTTCAGTCTCTTGTTCTGGACGTGCATCCACTCATGGGTCCGGATCTGCAACCGAGAGAAACACAAACACTCTGATGAGCTGCATTGAATGCACGGTGCATCACGTCCTGTGCGGTCATTACCGACACGACCCCGTCTCATTCACCCAATGGACTGAAGGACATATGAAAAGAGCCACACTCTTGCAGGCCACGCAGGGCAATGGTCGTGCCGACATGCGTTGTAGAAACGGTTGATAAGAACTCACTCGCAGTAAAAGTGAAAGTGAAAGTTAGCCGTACCATGTTCCTACTGCTGATGTCTCCGAGGTAGACCACCACGTTCATCATGGGCGCCCAGAGGTGGATCTCCCTTTGCCACGAGGTGAGGGTGGACAGAGGGACCACTAGGAGGAAGGGCCCGTACAGCTGGTGTTCATGGAACAGGTAGCTGAGGAAGCTGATGGTCTGGATGGTCTTCCCCAGGCCCATCTCGTCGGCTAGGATGCAGCTGTTGCCCCTGGAAACAAACAGGGGGGAGGGTGGAGGAATACAATCGTTAGCGAGGACCCAGACTCCTAATGGAGTGGCACGATTGGCATTAAAATAAGTTCTCTGGCACACCAAATGAAATGTACTTTTTCCTCACACACATTCCTTTTCTGTTTTCCATGTCTGTTCAATTCCTTTCACAGACACTAAAGCCAACCCCAATAACTTCCATATGCAAGCGTATTCGGTTTCACAGTTTGTCTTAAAGGTGTAATTTCAACAAGTGTAAATAGAAAGGATTAAATATATCGTACTTGCACCACGAGTGGGCCATCCAGTTCAAGCTGTCAAACTGGTAGTCTCTGAGCTCCAGCCCATCGCCCCCTATGTAGGACGGCTGCTTCTTCATGGGCACAAACCGCGGCCTCTGTTTCAGCACCTGGAGACAGAGCTCTGTTATCCAACGGCTGCTCCAAACAAGCACAGCAATCACTTCATAGAAGAAGACAGCTAACTATATTAGGTATTCAGGGATTTCTTATTCAATAGTGGAAAATGGTAATTTTCCTGGATATTTGGAATTCAATTGGGCAAAAGCAGAATCACTCATTGGACAGTTTGTATTTGTATTGTGGTTTGGAATGAGGTCTAGGCCCACCATGGTAAACCAATTGGAAGTTGAGGATCGAGAAGTGCTCTCACCTTGCACTCTCTGAAGGGAATGTTTTTGGAATGGTTCCTGCTCATGTAGTCGTCTATACACCTCTGGAACTTCCTGCCTATGAGGGCTCCGTCCTCCCAGCTGCATTCAGAGTACGACAAGCCCTGCCACTTGCACAGATAATCCGGGAAGCCAGCTGCTGATTTTTGGTTTGAATGCCCTGTAAACAAAATAATAAATAAAATGTCATTAACATGTTGAGGAGCAGAGTTTCACCATCATAGGCAGAGAGGTGTTCACGGTATGAATCAATATGTGGACCAGGGCATACCTATGATTCTTTCTACCAGCTGGTATTGAGAGTGGAGATCATCCATGAGTTCCTGCTGACAGTTTAAATACTCCACATCCTCTGGGGAGGCCGACTTCAACCTGAGCAGAAGGAAAAGACAGATTGTGAGCCCGTGAACATCATGTTACAACACGTTGGTCTTTGGCAACACAAACAAGGACACTACTACAGACGGTACAGTCACGAAAGTGCAGAACAATATTTGTGCAATATTTTTCATTTATCATCATTGTTTTTTTTAAATACAACTAAAGGGAAAACATCACAGCTAGCTTCCACAGTTCAGTTTGGAAAGGGAGGGCACCAAAAATGCAGAAGGAAGCTTTTACCATCAGCACCATGTGATCAGTCTGGGTGAGTTAATGCAGACACATTGAAGAGCAGCTATGATATGACTATGCTATGACTTTTCCATTCCATTTCAAAATGCACTTGTGGACTGAGATTAGCTCGAGCTATGACAGGACGGGGGTCGTGATCCTTTCTCTATGGATATCATCATGTGAGTGGGAATGAGAGCATTAGGGGTAGCCCAGTACTGGACCGGCCTAGTAGATCCAGTCTCTCTTTTCATGAAGCTTTAGTGGGCAATTAGATGAACTGCATTTCCCAGCTTCACACGGTGCCTGCAGTCTCTGCCATGTGCAGTACTGGAACAAGCCCTCTCTCTGGACGTCAGTGAGGCAGAGATGTACACTCATTGGTGGCCTAGATTATTCTATACCAATGGCGTCCAGAAGGGTGTTCCGAGATATAAAGGTTAAACTACGCCTGACAGAAAGGGCTAACCCTATCTGTCTTCTTGACCTCCTATGCTGGCTGTTAACATTTAGTCCTATATATAGACCTAGACACTTTTATCCAGTCTCCCTGGTGACTTCAGCTCCACGATGAAATGAATAACCAGATCAAATGAAATGAAATGTACGAATGCATACAGAAAAATGAAGACGGTATGAATGCATTCATGTCATCGTCAATGTCAGCCATTACTCTGGAGAGCATGTTTCTACATACACCTCTCCTATAGTGCCACCTGGAGGAGTTCAGGATCAACAGATTGTATAAGCCAGGAAACAAGCTCACGTTGACACATAGGATAATTGAGTTATGTCACATTTGAATTTCCAGACCCTGTTGAAGTAGACCGGACATCACTACATGCCACATGCATTCAAGGGCAGCAGCAGCTATACTGTACTATGCCAGAGCTACACAGGGTCTCTCTCGCTCCAGTATCACTCCATTTAAATGAAGCCCAACATCAGACCTGCTCACAGACTAAAAATATCAAAGCCCATGAAACACTGCCATGCTATGCAACACAGGCAGAACCTCTGTAAACCAGGAGTAACCCCCGGGTGGTAAATGGACCGCTGAAAGGAAATGACATGGAAAGAATCAAAGGAAAGGAAATGACAGCTTGGAGGCGTCTGGGTGTTGGGGACTCACCACTTCTTCTTCTCGTGCTCCTTCTTCTTGAAGTTCTCCAGCTTCTTCATCCCTTTGACGTTCTGGAGCTTCAGGGAGTCCTCGGTCTCCCAGGTGTTGTGGATGTGGGACCAGTTCTTCCACTTCATCAGGTACTGCGTCTCACCCGCCTCCTTAATGGGGTTGAAGTTTGCGTTGGGGTCCCCGTCCGCCTCGATGGCGTACACTGTAGTGGTTCCTCCCGTGGCTGCGGAGAGAGCCGTGGGCAAAACTCATCACTCGACACCTTCATCCACGCGAGGTGACAAACTAACATGATGGCAATGTTCTTCAGATCTTCCGGGAGATGCAGCAGGGTGGACCCTCACCTCCTTTCCTGCCTATCCGGGTCTCCATCACCCTCTCCAGGGTCTCGAACTCGTCCTCCTCGGGCTGGGGGACGTCCTCTCCCAGCACCTCCACCAGGTCGTCCGAGTCCGTCTTCTGCTCCTCGTCCTCCTTGTAGCTGACGTTGACGGTGGCCTGCCGTCGCGGGCCCGCCGACATGGCCTTCTGGTACTCGTCGTCGTCGTCGTCTGATGACGAGCCCTTGTGGACCTTCCGCTTGATGCTGGTTTTCTTTCCATTTCTGGCGTTCACCCTGTAGAACAGAGGTTACACAGGTTACACACCTTTACACATTCAGGTTGTATGACAGTCCCCTTTACTAAGATCACGAGTACAGGACAAAGAACACTTTTAAACGACAACATTTTTTCTGAAACTCTCAAACGTGGTCTAGGCGGGGCCAGGCGGTTCCCAGGCGGAGTGGACTACCGAGTGTAGATGGGGATTCTGAGGCCAAACTCACTTGGCTGGAGGTCTCCTGCTCTTCACTTTGTTACTGGGCTCATAGTCCGACGCGGTTTCATCACTATTCTCCCCTCCTGAGGAGTCGGACCCAGACCCACTACCGGAGTTGGACCCGGATCCAGAATCAGAGCCAGAATTGTGTCTTTTCTTGGATCCATTCGAAGAGTCTGAATCGTCACTGCTTGAGGAGTCCTGTTGAAGATATTAAAATATTAATAACTAGGTTTTGGTCTATAAGATCATGAACATGACACACTTATTAAATATTATAATAAGGGATTCATCGATCGCGGGTCTTTGCATTGGGCAACGCACATGGGTGACGCCAGGTACTTTAGCCACCCATGATGTGGCCTAACTAAAGAGGCTAGTGTCTCATGTGTTCCCATCACACGTACACAAAAATGCTTGCTTTTCAGTGGAATGCAGGCTGGCTGTTGCATTCTATAACCGAGATATTCTACAATGAATAATGTCGCATCAGTCACATTAAAGACTCATCATGGGTTAAAAATAGGAGATGTTTAAAAAATCACGGTGACTGAAGATGATGGTGACTTGATGATGTCTTGTCCAGAATTTGTTGTGTTGGAGTCACTGACTGCTACTCGAAAGGATTCCTTATACATACAATAATACAATAATACAATAATACATGTTATAAAGTCAATTATTGATCGTGCCATCAATACTCTGCTCAAAGGATAGTCCAAAAGCGTTGTGAGGAATCGCAGAATCCATGACCTGTTGAAGACGGGCCCTGCAGTGCGTTACACAGTAGTGACCAGTACCTGGTCAGATCCACTGTTTGAGGAGCTCTGTTGCCGTTGCTGCTGGTGCTGCTGGTGAAGCTGCTGTTTCCTGAGCATAGCAGACCTCTGCACTGCCAGAATACTCGGGTTGGACTTCCAAAACTGTAACCCAATAAAGGCAGCTGAATCAATGTATTAAAACGGTATGACTGTTAATTCATACTACCACAAATAATGATTTACTGTTTCATAATGCAATATTCCTAGAGCAGTGGTGTCCCCTCGTGAACATCCATGTGAATGCATTGTTTGACCATGAAGTTTTGAGAGACTTTGACCTACATCTGCCCCATCAATGTTTGACTTGGGTGCCTCAGTCTTCTCCTTGGATTTTCCCGAGTCAGAGTCCGATTGGCTGCCACTGTCTGAACCACTTCCTGAGTTGCTGCTGCCTGAATGGGTGCTGCTGCTGGAGCTGGAGCTAGAGCTGGACCCCGACCCCGACCCAGATGCAGAGCCTGATCCACTGCCAGACTCATCATCTGAGTTACTGGGAACACAGAAACAATACGCTCAAAATAACAACCACACATTATCTTTCAAAGCCAATCACCTACTATAGGCAATTCATAATTATGTGTATATTATGGAGAGAAAGCATGTTTTTCTTAAACTTGTATGCCCATGTCTTGATTCCTGTAGTGTCATCATTGGTTCTTAATAAGGTTATTTCATTTTCTTCATTGCCAAAGTCAGAATAACATCGTAACAAGTACATTACATAACATAGTCTGTATTTGAACCCATTTGTTTTGTTTTTTACTAGGAAGACATACTGACATGTACATATTTGGGTAGCAGTGGTATATAATAATTTGGCTTTCCATTGTTATTATATTCAATGACGATGTGCCACAGTGCTACCTGTGAACTCAATAAAGATCCCTCAAGTGCCCTCTCATGTATGTTTAAGAATCATCGCTTGTACTGATATTGATTATTGTAATTATATAACTGACATTCGAGTATACAGGGATGAGTCATAATTGCTCAAAACGACCAATTTTCAAGTACATCCCCCAGATAATTGTATTACCCATGTGGCATTGATAAGTTGGTGTAATTTCGCTATTTTGGTGTCAGTCAAATGATCTTACCTTGATTCTCCACTGCTATTGCTTACACTGTCATCTTCCCCTCGACCAGCCATGTTTAGGTCTGCAAAACATGGTAAACAACACTGTATAAATGATCACACGAGGTCTGTACCCTAATCAATATTAGTTCTGATTAAACTATTTGCCGAGTTTTGGATCAATGTATGTATGGCAATCATTTTCATTTCGCTGAACATATCTGTGCACTCAAGCGAACTTTAGGAAAACAGACCACCTCTAGTACCAACAAGCCAAGACCTCTACAATGTTTTGAAACCGTGAAAGAAAGATTAATGTGAATTCTGCGTGTAGGTTTCCGCCTAATGAGTGCTGTGGTGTCCATGGCAAAGGGCAGTCCGCGCAACCCCGTGTGTCCGCTCAGCTGTACCTGGTGGAACGCACCGCGGGCTGCTGGCCGCAGAGGCCTGCGAGGCCTGCTCCACTCCAGCCGTTAATCACGCGCTTCCCCGCACAATGCTCTCAAAGCGGTCCAAAAAACACTCTTAGCGGTGCTAAAACACCGGCAAAAGAAGTATGAGCCGGTCGTATTTAATGATCCACCGCTCAAGTACATAACTACAATGCCATATACTTCCACGAGCGCGATTCACTGGCTTCAAGTCTGGATTTACAACGGTGGCTAACGTGTAGCATGTTGTGAGCTAGCTTAGGCTAACGCCGCGAGCTGGCGGCTATTGGCGGGGCGACGGTAATTTATGAAGGCGCAGCACGCGCGGTCGTTAGCATACGCTATGAAACCCACGCATGCTATTCCGCACTGACACAGGCTTATACTTCTACACAGAGAGTACATTTAGTCAACAATGACTAAATCAGACTACGTCCAGATAGTCTGCGTCCTGCATGGACTTCAGAGTTTGGAATAGTGTTCTATTGCCCGGAAACGCTTAAAAGTGCGAAAACATCTGGAGCCATTCTTTAGCATGTGCTCCATTCTAACGGGGGGCATAAGTGCAATGTTGGTTACATCCTGAATAAACATAGAATAAACATTCTCCATCCATGCTCCAGTTGACAGACAGTAGGTAGGAGTGAGTCCAGCATGGAGCTGTGTGCTTGTAACGTTGACCCATAAACTAGCGAAAGCGCGGACAGCAGCTAGCGGAAAGTAAAGTAAAGACCACAGACCCCTCGTATTGCGTTAGAAACGACCCCAGTACAGACGGGTTACTGACACACAGCTCACAGGGGAGGTGGCTGGACATGAACCGGACCAGGCTACACTTAACGGAGGGAGCCGTACCGATATCAAGCCTTGTTTTCATCAGCTGCTCACTTTTCACTACTGGTTTCCCGATGCTTCTGCCTTAAGTCCATAATCACTCAGTCTCTCAAGTAGACGTTATATGATCTATATTTAATAACAACACGCTGTCTGTGCGGTGAGTTACCTGAAAACCCCTACAGGCAGCCAGTCTGAATCCTTTGCCCGACTTCAATCCCCTTTCTTGTTTTCTTTTCCTAGCACGGGAGGGCTAGGTAGCCTGCTAGCTCCCTGCTAGCTCCCCGTGAGGAGAGCAGACCCAAACAATTCAGAAAGGCTAATTCTCCCGGTGCTCCGGAATAAAGGCCCCCCCGAGCACACACAGTACAGTCCTCGGTGGCTTCGACCGGCGGTTCACACAAAAGGGCGTTCGTTGACTAATAGCGACTGTAAAAGAATGACATATTAGTAAATAGTCTTAAGACAGCCGGCCTCAGCCATGACGGTGTCGGGTTCATCTCACAAGGTTGCAATTTCGAGTGGAAACCCCGGGTCGTGACGTCACGACGATGCGTTCATAACAAACACAAAATTAAGCCACCCCAATTAGAGGATCAATATGGTCAGATCCATAGGTTATTACAGTTGGAAGCTCATTCCCTCCAGTAAAAAAAATAATCCCCATTGTAAGTCATAATTATGAGTCGAAATAATGAGATACAAAGTCCTAAGTATTTTATTATGACCTTTTATCACATCATTTCGTCTTTTTTTTAATCATAATTACAATGGTGTTTTTTTGGTACTGGAGGGGAATGGGCTTCGTTAATTACATGTAGTAACACATGGTTTTAAACGTACTGCATTTGCTTGGACAACGCTGATACAGGGAGCATGGAAGTAGGGGGATAGCTTCACACATTTTTTTCCAACCCTTTTTTAGGCCCGTGTCATTTAAATGAATACAATGTCTTTCCCAAAAGAGAAAACAATGGCCTCGAAATGCTATGACGAATACTATGACGTTAAATGCATTACCGGTGTTTATACTGGCTAAAGATTTCACTAAAAGCCTGCTGCTGTTTTGTCTCAAGCCTATACATTAAGGCCAATGTGTTTTTACTACAACCTATTGGATAATGGCACCAACCAAGACACACGTCATCATCGGGTTCCCGTTTTTATCATCATGGCCAACATATTTGAGGGCTCTCCTTCATATGATGTGTGAGCAGTGCTGGGAAGGATACTTTTAAAATGCAATCAGTTTCAGAATACAGTATACACGTTTACAAATGTCATTTGTTACGTATTCCATTCCATTACGCCAGTTAAGTACTGTAATCTAAATACTTGGATTACATAAGCACTGTTTTACATTTGAGGTGTGAATCAAACTACAATTTCCAAGTTTGTAAGACCCATTGGTGATGTCAGAAATAGGAATAGGAAAAGCAATATTATAGGATAAAGTGGAACATTATAGGGTACATGTTGTTAATGTACAAGATCATCTCGCAGAAATATTAGAATTTGAGTTCAAAAATCCCAGGAATTCATATTAAAAGGATTCTAATAGTAACCCCTTAAATGGCCAAAGTAACTGTATTCTGAATACCACTCAGTGAAGAGGTAACTGTAACTAAATACAGTTACACATATTTTTGTATTCAGAATACGTAATCCAGAATACATGTATTCAGTTACTTCCCAACACTGCGTGTGAGCAACATTATTCAAATCAGGAGTGACGAAAAGCACGATGACGTTTGGAGACTACAACTCCAGAACGTGACATGAAATAGAATGCAGTTTTATTGAATGACAGCAGATGGCAGTAGCTTAATACGTTTCTTTATTCAAAACCTTAAACCTGCACTACTTCAGCTGGTTGGGGGGGGGGGGGGG
>JAOPJJ010000110.1:3539026-3551692 GCA_027122795.1 Enchelyopus cimbrius | reverse complement strand
TATATATTTGGGCTATATTTTGATATGAAACTGGAAATCTATTAGAATTACCGTCCAGCTCCTCCACCTCAAAGCCACTCTTCTTCACGGAGCGGTGAGAGTCTGGAAGAGACGCAGGACGCCCGTTGAGAAACCAAGTTCCATCTTTAAGGTGATGTTCTGTTTCCGGACACGACCACACTTACCTTCAGCGGTGAACTTAAAGACGGAGCCGGAGGCCGCGTCCCCGACGAAGACGTTGTCGTCCGGGGTTACCACGATATCGTGGGGCATCTTGAACTCCTGGAAGGACGGCAACGATTTAGCGTGCGGCCCAACTCCTATTTCTTACTACAAACTTTAGCAACCTTCTGAACAAGACATTAAAAACAAAGATGTTCATAGATACACAGCATACCAGTGACCATGGGTGCTGTCTGTGGGAGTTATGGGGTGCTAGTAACCTTGTTCACGGGTTTGAAGACGTTCACAATATCCTTGCTGGAATAATCGATGACGAACCCTCTGATAGGAGCAGAGTATCCGTACGGAGATTCTCCGTTCACCGCGTAGATCAGACCTCCTGCAGGGAGACCAAACGCACCAGAACTCTGATTAAGACCCGGTCCAGACACAGCCCAGACCCATCCCAGACCCAGTCCAGACCCATCCCAGACCCAGTCCAGACCCATCCCAGACCCAGCCCAGACCCAGTCCAGATGCAGCACTGACCCAGCCCAGACCCAGTCCAGACCCAGCCCAGACCCAGTCCAGACCCAGTCCATACCTAGTCCAGAACCAGTCCAGACCTAGCACTGACCCAGTCCAGACCCAGTCCATACCCAGTCCAGACCCAGCACTGACCCTGCATGGACCTCCCTGGACTCACCGTTGTGTGGGCTGTAGGCGATGGCGTACACCTCCCCTCCAAACTCCTCCTTCTTGATCTCCTTCAGGAATTCCCCAGTCTCCGCCATGAAGCACTGGATGCGTCCGTTCTCCCGGTCGGCCACGCACAGCTCCTGGCGGTCCGGGAGGAACGCCAGGCTGTGAGGGATGTGGAACGGAGTCCTCTTCCTCCGGTCCGATGTGCCTGGGGGAGGGGAAGCGGTTCAGGTTGAAACGCAATCCTAAAGGTTCAACCACTCCACTTCAACGGTCAAACCGTTTAAATCTCTTTTAGATGTAGGTTGCAGAGATGGGAGTAAGTCACACATGTGCAAGTCTCAAGCAAGTCTCAAGTCTTAACCTTCGAATCTCAAGCAAGTCCCGAGTCTTCTTTGTGTGACTCGAGTCAATTCAAGTCAAGTCATAGCTTAGGTCAAGCAAGTCACTAGTCAAGTCATAGAAATACAATAAGCTGGAAGACAACCATCTTAAAGTGCTGGACTTTTAATTGCAACAAAAACTTCAATATGTCGCAAAATATAGTGCATCAAAGAATGAACTTCAACAAGTATGATGAACTTCAACAATGCTCCTTCAAAGAGGCCTCTTTCATGTATAGCAATGACATGTCGAGTCATTTCGTGCAAGTCTAAGTCAAGTCTCAAGTCATGGATAGCAAGTTCAAGTCAAGTCAAGTCTTTTATCACTGTTGATCAAGCAAGTCCTTAATCTGGCGACTTAAGTCTGACTCGAGTCAAGTCACTAGACTCGAGTCCCCCATCTCTGGTAGGTTGAAGTCTGATTGACAGGTTTCTGAGCTGCTAGTCGACTAGTCGTCCTCAGAACACCCGGTTGACCTCTGACCACTTGGCTTACCTGCTCCCCACTTGGCCAAGTATCTGCCATCAGCGGAGAACTTCATGATCCTGGAGTTGCAGTATCCGTCGGAGACGTAGACGTTCCCGCTGACAGGGTCCACCGCCACGTCCGTGGGCTGGCAGAAGTGGTCCAGGTCGCTGCCGGGGCTGAAGGGCACCCCCAGCTCCACCAGGACCGTCCCCCCCCGCTCCCTGCTGCTCAGCTTGAAGACCTGCAGGACCATGCCATGACATCATGATGACATCACGATGACACCGCCCACACAACACCATGACGAGCACCTCATCGCAGTGACATCATCACATCACAATCAAAGACATTTTGCCATATGGTGGCAACATTGTGCCGACATGTGTAGATGTTGTTGGACAGATACAATTACTCCATTGTATTGCATCCATATCTGCAGCAGCAAGGTGAAATCTTCTTTCATTATTCCTTAAAGGCATAGTCCAGTATTTTACACTTTAAGCCTTATTTCCAGTTTGTTTACGATGAAATAGATCGGTTTAGGTGTTCATTTTGCCGAAAGGCTGTGTTTGGAGATGTTTAGGTTTTTTGCTAGCGCCACTGTAGAGGTCAATGGGCACGAATCCTCGGTCCTAAAGCAACATTAAATGTTTGTTTGCAAAGCTGTGGAACTCACAGAGTGTCCACTGGTGTTGGTTGATGTTCAACAAAAGAAATCAGAGCAACAAACTGGAAATAAGGCTTAAAGTGTAAAATACCGGACTATGCCTTGTACCAAATCCAAATGACAATGATGATGACACGATGACAATGTGTTTGTGGGCTGGGGGCGATGGCTTTAATTTGAGCTCTGCAGAGGAGGTCCTTCTGTCTCACCTGGTGCAGAGCCACGTCCGTCACCCAGTAGTTGTCCTGCGTGTCCGTGGTGATGCCGTGGGGCAGGTAGAAGCTGCAGGCAGAGACACAGCGCGGGGGGGGGGGAGTTAACCGCCTGATAACTAGTCTCAGTTAACCTGGTAACGAGTCTCAGTAAACCTGGCAAATAGTTCCAGTTGACCTGATAACTAGTCTCAGTTAACCTGGAAACTAGTCTCAGTTAACCAGATAACAAGTCTCAGTTAAGCTGGCAACTAGTGTCAGTTAACCTGGCAACTAGCAGGTTGTTTCCCCTATATGCATGAAGCAACAGCGCGCCGCTGCTGAATTGTCAGAAAATATTTATATACAGTTAACCTGATAACTAGTCTCAGTTAAACTGGTAACTAGTGTCAGTTAACCTGGTAACTAGTCTCAGGCTTCAAGCTTCATTCCTGGAGGAAGGTTCTGGTAACTTACGTGTTTCTGCCAGAGGCTCTGAGGATCTCTCCTCTGAGCGGGTCTACCACCAGGATGGTGGACTGCTGGATGGGTCCGATGGACCTCTGCTGGTACATAGCTCTGTTGTCAAATGAGCTGGGGGAGGGAAGAGATATTATGTCACTTCCCACACTAGCAGCCTCCCATCACATTTAGTTTGTGACGCAGCTATTAAGAATTAGAAAACATACAACTCGTCAGTTCCACTTAACCCTACTAAAGCATCTGAACAGGTGAGCAGTCAGGACTTACTTGACCCCCCAGTGGTGGTCCCCTCTATGGAAGATGACCAGGTTACCCTGCGAGTCCAGGGCCAGACCGGACACCTGCCCCAGCTGCAACCTCACCTCGGGCCAGGCCTCCACCTCCTCCAGGAAATACCCTGGAACCCACAACACACCATCTACACCGTGCAGAGGTACTGATGCTGATAACAGCCTGGATACGGGATCAGAGCAACTAAAGGCTGGGATATACTTCTCCGTACTCCCTCTACGTAATTTGTCTCTGTTTACTACGGAGACCCCTCGAGCCTTCGCAGTTCTCCGTTGGCAAAGTAAACAGGTTATTAAATGCTTTAAATGTAAATAACAAACTATTTACAAAGTAGTGCAATTTGCCAGTTGTAGTCAAACCGGAAAAGTAATTCCTGAAATCACGTTTTTACAGGACCAATCACAGCCCTTGCCGTCTACGTTTTCCCTCGACGGAGTGACGGACAGTTGAAATATATCGGATGCGCCCGGAGAGTACGGAGAGGGTCTCTGAGAGGGTCTCCATACTACAGAGAGGGCTCTCCGTGTCCACTTTATGGAGTAAACCAGGCATAACCCTAACCCACAACACTAAGCCCACAATACTAAGTGCAGGCGAAATGGATACGGGACCATAGCCACTAACCCCCTCTATATTCAGGAGCCGATGTTGTGGCAGAGTTCTGACCTGTGTGTGTGTGTGTCTCATTAGGGGCTGGGTGTGTTCTGGATCCGGGGTTTGAGTCCCAGAGGGTCGCGGTGAACCTCATTACGTACCGTAATCCGGTGTTGCTGGCGTCTTCGTCTGCAAGAAGTCCTTGGCGTTGGGAATCTCTGTTGGGCAGAAATGTAATGTTTGTCTCTTGGTTTGTCATCCTTAACTCCAGATGAGCTAGGAGGTGCTAGAGGAGAAACTGACGGGTTTCGCAGGTTGCAGTTTCCCAGTAAGAATGCCCTGTAGCACCCCTACATTCATTGCCCTGGGGAACCCCCCCTCCCCATCATAAACCCAGAACCACGCTAGGCCCTGGAGACCACACTGGTTTAGATGGGACACGGGCCAGTCATGTATGTACATTTTTCATAAAGAAATACAAACTACCCCAAATAAATTATCAGAAGATGACAATGCATTGCCTTATGAATTACGTAACACCTAACTTCCATTCGGACCAAAGATTATAGAGCGGAGCAAGATAGATCAGTAGCGTCATGGAGGTGAAGTACGTTCTGAGCCTGAATGGACGCCATTTTGATAAGCCCGCTCAACATTCTAGGCCCGATTCAAGCCAATAAGGCCACACAGGATTAAACATAACTTGTATAAATAAATATAATTTCACGCAAAAGCTATGCTGGGGAATTCCACCACATTCTTAATGACCACTAGATGGCCCTGAGCTTACTAAAACGGCGCCCACTTCACTGTTGTCAACGTATTTTACATCCGTGTCTATCTATCTTGCCCCGCTCTACAATCTTTGATTTGGACATTGTACATTTATCAGGTTTCATCTTGTCCTGCACTGACCCAGTGTCTTGTGTCCCGACATGAGCATCATGTTGTGCGGGTCCACCGGCGCTGGCAGCTCGGGCAGGACGGGCATGTCCCTGAACAGCTGCCTGCTGCCCGCCTGCATGCAGCTCATGAAGGGCACGGCGTGCCGGCTCTCCATGTAGTACATGATGTAGAAGTTACACATCTCGTCCTCCGAGGTACCGCTGGAGTTGAACACAAGGAGAAGGTTCATCACGTCACTGTGCACATGAAGGTCAGGGGTCGCCTCAGATCATGAGGGAAAATAGAAATGCAAGAAAGTTATCCACTGAGTAATGACTCCCCTTTTAGTAAGGACATTTACACTTTAGCTTGAGCTGCTTATACTGTATACTGTATTTTTGCACCTGTATTTGCACACCTTTTTATTTGCACACCTGTATATTTGTACACATTTTGTACTGTTATCTATGCGTAACAGTTACTTATGCACATGGACCATACATTCCACTTTCTATATCCTAGGCTATGGATTGTGGGCTCATGTTTTGTATAGATGGGATATGTATGTGTACATGTGTTGTGTTGTGTGTGTGTATGCTGGCTGCTGGAACACCTACATTTCTCTGCTGGGATGAATAAAGTATATCTTATCTTATGTTATCTTATGACTTGTATCAGGTTTCTGAGGGGATGTGAGAATAATAAACACGAGGGCAGTCATCACTAGTCTACAGAGCGGACCACCGGTGATAGTTATCGCTAGGATTTATGGTTTACTGACCCGATGTACGTGTTGGAGGTCCGTCCCTCTCCTGTGAACACACAGCGGGACGCGATGGTGTCCCCGTCCTTGATCACCATGCTTTTGTTGGCAGGATAGAAGGCCTGGGAATGGAAATAAATTACATAACAGTCAATTCGCTCAAGAACATGATCAGGGATGCAAAATCAAACGTCTTTCAATGCCAACGTTAGGACACCATTATGGTCTGCATTTCCTGCATGTCAACGTGTATTGATTCAAGTGAAAGATTGTTTGGTCCTTTCCCAAGATAAATCATTCCCGGTGCTAATGTCGTCAAACAGCTGTAGAGTTGATCGACGTTTCATCTCGGGCCAATCACTGAGCTGCCTTCGCCCAGCCAATCACAGCATGCATTGCTCACAGAGTGTTGGTACCTGGGGCAACTGAGGGGACTGTCGGCCAATCAGAGTCCACGTCCCGTCGCGGACCCGGTAGCCGCTGACCTCTTTGCCTGTTCAGAGGGAGGGTCACCACTCCATCATTAGTCTGTCTGGATTAACATGAGGAACGCTAGAGAACATCAAACGTGTGACTGAGTGAAGGGTCTCACCCAGGTGGTGGGTGTGTGTCCGGAAGGCAAACGGATAGATGGGGTCGGACTCAAAACGGCACGCGATGTCCGTGTTTGTAACTGGATGGGGAACAAACACATCTCATTGTAGAAGACATTCAGCAGCACAACGGAAACAAAGATCCTAAAGTAAACTGATACTTTAGAAACATTAATATGACAAGATAAGATTCATTTTGTTAGGTTCGTCCAGCATTTTGCTTCATTTAGCATTTTTACTGACATAATCAGGTTTCCTATTGCGACATACTGTATATCCCATAATATGTGGGTGGGCAAACGTGTTTCTGAGGGTGTTTCTCATCTCCTCTAGTATGCAACATTAAGAAGGGAAAGATGGAACAGCATTGCTAGTGTAAAGTCAATATTTACCATTCCTTGTTTACCTATACATTTTGTTTAGGTTAACTAGTTCATTTCAGGGAATTTAACCACTCATCGCAAGACCAAGACGATGAGACCAAGACAAGACTGAGGGATCCGAGACCAAGACAAGACCAAGACCAAAGACGGTCGAGACTGTGACAAGACCGAGACCACACAAAAGTGGATACAACTCTATGGTTATCAGAGTACAGCAGTCCCACAGTCGTACCTTTCTTTCCTGGGGGGATGATGGTCTCCAGGCTCATCATCAGATATATCCCGGCGATGAAGGGCTGTCTGTAGTCAATGAAGACAAATCAAAGTTTGAGGAACCAGAAGCTGATTTAGATTTGATTATAAATGGCCGTGTGTGTTGGGTCCTCGTGTTCTCCACCTATACATCATGCTGGGTATCACGCATCCAGCCTGTAGCCAGACGCTGTGATAGCACCTCTACTCATACATGCATGTGTGAGGTATGACGTATGCACAAATCAACATGGTTTGAACAAAAACATGCATTATTGTTCATCTTTCAAAAGATGAACAATAATGAAACGTCTTTTGACGTTTCATTATTGACGTGTACATCTTTTGAAAGATGTACACGATTGTACACGATTTCGGGATCATATTTAGTTATTTCCTCAACATATTTGATCATGTTTCCATAAACTGGGAACCTGTTGAATCAGACCACTAGGGTTGTCTGAGAGGATGCTGAACTATATTCTTACCGTTTAGTGGTCATTCGTAAGGTGAGTCCTGAGCAGTCTTTATGGTTATCTGCAAAACAAAGTACCAAGGGTCATTCACCCGTCCTCCTCCTGAGATGGAGAGGTCAGCTTAAAAAAAACATTAAAGCCATTGATGTAGTGATGAGGGCTGACCTTTAAAAGCATTGATATCTCCATAGTGGATCTGCAGCACAAAATGGGAAATTCCAGAATTTCCTCCGACTTTAAAGCCCACATCTGTTGAGACCACGAAACGAGAAAGTCAAGGAAGGAAAACAAGGAACACCCTGAAACATGCATTTACAGAAAACACATCATTAAACCTGTTCAATAAGAGACCAAAGAACATCAGTATGCGATTATTATAGTTTTATCGACCACAATATCGTCATACACATCCTCAGACCCAGTTATGGCCTTTGGTTTGTATAGACCACCAGAGATGTTCAGAGGCATTACTATCTATCCAGGGAGAGCGGCTGACCTTTGGGCAGCTTGGTGGGCGGGGCGTTGCGAGCCCAGGCGTACATTATGGACGCCTCGTCCTGACAGATGCCCTGGACCGTCCCACAGTCCCTGTGAGGACAGGTTCAGCATGACGTTAGATATCACTGCACTGTGCAATACAAATAGTCAGTGATGATGAAGATAATATATAAATAATGTAGTTCTGAAAGTTCAATTAAAACTTTGTTGGAATCTCAAAAGGGGATAATTTACAAAAGTAGAGACTCATTTCTGCGTCAAACGTGATATGAGGCTAAATCTTCGAAGATGTGTGTGTGTGTGTGTGTGTGTGTGACTGTGGGGGAGGTTGTGTCCCTCTGGACCTGATTGGACAACCGGTGAGCCAGCGGCAAGTGTGGTCCATCTCCACAGGGCAGTAGGTGGCCCTGCACACTCACCAGTAGCTGTCTTTAGAGACGGGCGTCTGGCAGCCATACAGCAGCATGTGGTGGGCGGTGTCCATGTTGGCATGAGGCACAAAGTCCACTGGAGGAGGAACAGCAGAGGGCGGGCAAATACGTTAACCTGTGAGCACACCTGGGGAAGCTGTAACACCGCCATTAGCAAGCCTGCGTGATTTTACTTTGGTCACACCAACATTGGAGCGATCGATGTATGACGACGTGTGTGTGACAATGTATGACGTGTGTTAATCTTATCTCTGGTCACTTCCTTCCTTTTTTTCCGTTTACGAATTGAAGGTTCATTAACTCATAGTTTTATTTCAGATTCCATTAACACACACACACATATATATAAAGAGTTAAAGGTGTCCTTCACCGTTTTTACTTGCTCCTTTTGGGATACGATAGGTCAGTCCTAGTTGCATATGCATGCTGAAAATGTTATTCTACCCCCATTGTCCGCATTAGCCAATGTAAGAAAATAGAGGGATAAACGTGCAAATCTGAAAATCCCTACAAACTGACGTAGGTTTGTGCATTAGTATTCATGGCCTCGCCTATCTTGGCTTGCAACCGCTAACATCACTGTGACGGACAGTGCTGTTAGCCAATCAGAGGCCATCCATTACAATGTAATGAATACTCATGATTAAGAGCCGAAAACGTGTCGTTCTTCCCCCCCACCCCCTCCACCAAACTAGAACAGCCTGAAACAGGCGCACCAGAGCTTTTTATTCACCAAAACCGGCTCAGAGGGCATTCATTAATACTAGAGACCACTGCAAAATGTATTGAAAAACAATGCAATGTTTGGATTTAAGAATAAGAACACATTTGTGTTGGACCAGTGAGGTGGGATGAAATGTAAATGCAAACAGCGATGACTCACCGATGTAGAGGTCTCTTTTGGTCGGGACAGGCACGGCCACACACAGGTAGGAGTCCGACTGAAACAGTAAGAGATAATGTGAAGAACGCTTCATCAGAGTGTCTTTGATCAGAGCGTTACTTTTGTTTAACTTTCATGTTTGCGCCAAACGTATGGCTGTAGATGAGCTATCTCACCAAGATGGGAATAATGGGTTTCTAAACTTATCCATTACACATTTCAGAACTTTTTCGTACGGCTACTCATTGGTAGAAGTCATCTTAGGTTGAACCTCTCTGAACATCTCAGGACAGCGCTGCGGTCATCCCTTTTGCTTTTCCCCAGTCTCCCATCCTAGATGACGGGACTGATGGTAGCGTGGAGATAAAAGTACCGACTTTGCAGCCGGGACAAAAAAGAACTAACTAGTGCTTCTTGTGTTGCAGCCTAGCGAGGTGTGGTCAGCGGCCTGCGGGGTAAACTCCAGGGCATGACGTTCCGACCCACTCGACAGAGCGGTCAGCGCAACGCAAGGAACCCACAGGACCGGGAGGTGCGTGACACACACACACTGAGCTCCCAGAAGCATGTGGGCAGGAGGCGTGGATGAAGGCCTGAGAGAGGAGGTAGGGCTGTCAACGAATATTCAAAATTTGAATATATATTCGAATAGTTTTTTCAAAACAGACATTCGAAGGTGAAAATTAATATTTGAATGTGGAAAAACACACCTGCCCCAGCCATGGTGCGTTCTTTCTGCTTTGAGAGCTAGGGCGAGCGAAAAAGAGAGCGAGTGAGAGCGAGCGAGAGCGAGAGAGCGAGATCTGCAGTCTTGGCTATTAGTTCATTGACTTGTTTTTGTGAAGGTAATATGTTGCCAAATATGTTTAAACTTAAATAAACAACCTATACAAGTACCGGTAGTTATGTCTCGTTGTATTAGTTTGTCCTGTTATTGACGTAATGCGCGTCATTGACATAATGCGCAAATATAGATATTAAAATATATTCTAATATATGTGTTTTTTAATATTCAAATGTCATTTTTGAGCAATTTTGACAGCCCTAAGAGGAGGTGGCTTATGAACTTCATCTCCCCGCTGCACAGCGCTGACCTGAGGAGGCCTGACAGCAGATCAATATACACAACATCCCCCAGGCTGGATACTGATAGGCATCTAACCGTGAACCACCCCCCCGCCTGTGAGTTCAGAGCTGGGGAGGGGAGGGGGGGTGTAGAATCGTCCGGATCTGCTCCCTGATCCTCTGAGAGGAGTTGTCATTCTGTGGCTCCGTGTGGACACCGTGTTTGTTCTGCGGTGAATGACTCAGCGGATGACGGCGGCACCGTGTTTGGTTTAGACCGGGCCGCCGCTACGTGCTGCGGGCTGGGACATCAAGAAATACAAAACCTTAAAGATATGGAGGGGAGCTCACCGCTTTGGGCGTGACCCCGGGCATGTGCACGTGCACGGAGAGGTCGGGGGGGGCGCCGGCCCCCACCACCGGCCGGGTCCTCGTGGTCGGGCACCCACTGGGGTCAGAGGTCAGCGCTTCCTGGTACCTAGACAAACAAGATAGGAATCCAGCTCAACCCTTTTTTTTGTGCACACTAACTCTGATAAAAGGACGACTCTGGCAATGTTGTAGTTAACTAAACCCATTATGTGATATATAGAGGGGAATACTACGAATGTTCATGGGCTTCATTGCTAACTAAGTTCCTGTTGGAGCATCAAAATAACAGATAACAAACTTTGCTTTACAGGGGTAGTTCGGAATTTTGAACATAGGACCTCATTTCCAAGTGAGTCAGGGTGTTATTTATCACTGGACACGTTTTCAAGACATTTCATTCAGTTATTCTAGTTGGGTTAGTTCACTGGTGCTAGGCGCATCGCATGAATCATTGCAGTTTGAGGGACTAGTTTTTAGGTAATATCAGTCCGCCACTGCAGTAGCCTACTATCAGGAAGCATGACACTGCTGCTCAGACACTCAAAAGTCCCTCAAAATGCAATACCAGGCAAGGTTGGTTTTATTTCTAACATTCTATCAACACAGACCATTCCATCGATAATCTGGCGTTTGCCTCGGTGTAATGTGGAGTGGGTAAGACTCTTTTTATTGGCAGGCTATCGCAACCGTTGACTTGCGCTAGCCTAGCACCAGCAAACAAACCCAACTAGAATAACTGAATGAAATGTCTTTTCATTCAGTCTCCAGTGATAAATAACACCCCGACTCACTTGGGGTCCTATGTCCAAAATTCCGAACTACCCCTTTAATGGACCCTGAATAAAGCTTATCGAGTAAAGAGTCATGAAATCAATCTGGTATCAATACCGTCGTTGAGTGTTTACCCATTAATGGAGCTCAACATACGATGATCAGCAGATGATGGTGGCAGCTAGCGCATGTATTTAACTGATGTCGGACCCCATCAGAAAACCACAGCAACATTCCCTCCCTCTCACACACCACACAATAGCAGAACCACTACTTCCTGTCTCTAGTTATCTCTACCTTCAGAGAGGAGAGGCCTGTCTGCACACGACTGGACTGATCTCCACATACGGGCGCGGCCTGACCGTTTATTATTTCACAATGTTTGTACAACAGACTCCAGTGGCCATCTCGTTCATGTTTTAACGTTGTCATCAGTCTGTCTCAAATAGATCTGCAGACTTGCTTCCATACCATCTAAAACCCCTCCTGGTGGGTCAATGCCATGTTCTGGGTCTTATGGAAACAGGACCAGGGGCCGTATTCACAAAGAATCTTAGTGCTAGGATAAAAGTGCCTCGTAACTGGCGAATTTAGCAGAAACTCCTGAAAATAATGGGCGTGTCAGTCTTACATTTAGGACTCCTAATTGTTTTCACTAAGAGCAATTCACAACGTATAAGTCTAGGAGAGCTTAAAAGTCCTCGGGAGGACTCCTAACTCAGTAAGACCTTTTCACAAAGAATCGGAAAATGGCTTTGATATGAAATGTTTTGGAGGCAATGGAAGAGTGTGAATTGATCGATATAGGCCAAATCGTGAGGGAATCAAACTTGTTGTGGAATTAGGAGCACTCCTAGCGGTAAGATAAAATGCTTTGTGGATCGAGTCCAGATCTTTAGTGAGACTACCAGCTGGCCCCATTAGACATCAGGAGGACTAAATAAATATTGATCTTGTGAGCTAACCTTTTGAATCTGGGGAGGGGGTGGTGGTCCGTGTCCGTGCCGTGACTGTGACAGACGAGTCCCACCGTGAGCAGGCTGAGGAAGAGGACTCCCCTCGGCCCCATGGTGCAGAGAGGGGAGAGACGCTGACGCAGCTTCAGAACGCTAGCGAAACGACGACAGGAAGGGTTAGCACAACAGAAGGGGAAGCCAGATGAAAGGGCTGCCACCTGCAATGAGCGCGCTGCTGGGAGCTTTCCCTTCATCATTCATTCGACCACATCTATATTTACCGTCAAAAGTACCAATGGAGTAACACACCTTCTGTTTCGTGGTTCACAAGGGGGTGTGCATAAATAATCGCTTCATAAAGCTTCCACCTTGATGATCCCGTGAGGGGGGGGGGGC
>JAOPJJ010000110.1:3485965-3497063 GCA_027122795.1 Enchelyopus cimbrius | reverse complement strand
CAATGGTAAAGTTTTTAATTTTTTGTGCTTTTTCTGTGTGTGTCTTTTCAGGGCTGTATCCCCTTTTTTACCTTAAAATAGGAAATAATTGGGATTCTCCCCCCCCCCCCCCCCCCCCTCCCTGGTGACTGAACAGGAGTCTGGTTTTAATCCGTGCCTCTCCAACCCAGACCTCCAGAGTGTTAAACCGGATAGAGACGGATATGAGAATAAACCTCAGAGCCGGTCCTCTGGGAGAGATCACATGTCCGTCTCAGCAGCGCCCGCCCCTGGAATAAACACACTTTCTGTGTGTCAGCATAATCAATAGGGCAGCAACATGCAGCGCGGGCTAGGGAGCAGCAGAAGCAGCCAGACGCTATCGCCAAGATCCCCTTTAATTTGATCAACTTTGCTGAATCATTTGCGTGGGATTGGGGGGGGGGGGGCTGTACATGTGGGAGTGGTGGCGGGCAGACCCATCTCCCTGAGCAAGAGGAGGGCTGTGAGGCGGGGTGAGGTGTGGCGAGGTGTAGATCCTAGAAGCTCAAGGGTAGAGGAGGGGCATGGGGGGAGACAAAGGGGAGTATCCCTTTCATGTGCTCCATCCTCCACCCCATGAGGCTGCTGCATGCCTCCCTCTCTCTCTGTCTCTCTCTCTCTCTCTCTCTGTCTCTCTCTCTCTTGCCTCTTATTCCGGTCTGTTTCCTTGGCTCTTGCGGAGAGGAAGGACGAGTGATTCAGCCCGTTCTCTGGCGGCCGCGTGGGCACTTCGAACCGAGCGCTGTGCCTCTCTCTCTCTGCTGCAGTGTCTGGATATTCTTCCTGCTGCGCTCTCCTCCTCCTCTCTGCGCTATCCATGCTGCACCCTGTCCTGTGAAGGCTGCATGGCAGCTGCCTGTGTTCCCAGAGTGCTGAGGTGAGTCAGCTGCTGCCCCGTTTGATTCAGGACAATACCCAACCACCAGAACCACCAGAACCCTGAATTCAGGAGTGAAGGTTTCCATTCCTGCTGCCGTGTGGTTTGGTGTTGGCAGCCCTCATGACGGATCTAGTTTCTGGATATTGAGTGCTAATATGACTGCCGTGCGGAGACCTCTCAATGACAAACTTTCGATATCGCGCAGAGAGTTGCCCCAGTACGCGGTAGTCTGCTAGCAAGGTCAACCCATCGACGGCCAAGAGCATCTCTTTCCTGTCTGGTAATCCTGCTTCACGTCGACAATGGGATGCGTCCCGGGAGGGAGCGGACGACAGCCACGTCGCCACGCTGTGAGCTCATAGGTAATGTTCCCAGAGAGCCGGGATCCAAAAGACAGTAAGAATGACCCAAGGAACCGAGGACCCCAAAGTCATGCTCGTCGTGCCTCCTGGATCGGTCTCCTCCAACATCTCCGCTGCGGATGCCGAGCGGGCGCCAGACCACAAGCAGGATGAGGCGGTGACGGGTGCTGACGGGGGGGAGGGTGGTGGTCCAGAGAGGGAGGCCGAGGGGGGCGGTGGCAGTGGGGATGAGGGGGACAGCGAATGGACAATGGGAGTTTGCAGTTTGTCGAGCTGCTGTGTGTGCATTGAGATGGAACAAATTCACAGTTGCCTGCGTTCTGAGAAGATCTGCATCCTACCGATTCTGGCCTGTCTCCTGAGCCTAGCACTCTGCACCGCTGGACTGAAGTGGGTATTTGTAGACAAGATCTTTGAGTACGAGCCCCCAACCCATTTAGACCCAAAGCGCATTGAACAGGGCCCTATGATCATATCAGCTGACCCTACACTTGGACTTCCTGTGTCATTTCCACATCTACTCTCATCTGCTCCCCCTTTGGCCAACACCATTAGAACGACAACAGCAAGCCAGGAATTCACAGTCAGAGTGAGACCTACTGGATCTTTGATAACGACTAAAGTTACGCAGGTGAACTCGTCCACCGCGCTGACATACCACGCCGATGACCCCGCAGTATCGAAGGCCCCCAAAAACAATAAGCAGATCCCCTACAAACAGAATCCCCTGGAATTTAATGATGTTCTCTTCACTACAGCTGGTGAGTACAGAAACCTTTTTATTCATATTCACTATAATACTGAGCAAAGAAGTTGCAACTTAAAAATACATAAATAGCAGACATTTGTGGTAAATGTGAACAAAACAGGGAGTTTTTGTACCAAGAACCCAATGATGTGCAATTGTTAAAACGTATAAACCTAGCTGATGTAAGAAATTAAAGCACTTTTTATTGCATTGTGTGTAGTTAGTAAGATAATGGTTGGTACACAAACCGAAACTAGAGATACATGACTTGCCGGATGAATGGTTGACTATTGCATTGTCATCTACCTAATTCAAGATCCAAAAATTCTCAGTTTATACTCTTTCTGTCATTTTTTGGAAAAAATTAAACATCAGACTTTTGCATCACAATATTTTATTAAAAAACATAAGAACAATAGTTAAATACAAAAACATACTTTGTATGCAAATATATATATTATTAAGGTTGGCTAGTCATTGGTATCATTGATCTCATCTATACTCAAGGGACGGTTGTATGTAGCTAACCCATTAAATTACACTATGTACAGTATACACTACCACAACAATTACCATAGTTTAAGTTTTAAAAACTATTGGTAAATATGAACACCATTAGTAAATGATTTGGAGATGGAAATGACTCATGCAATGTTTTTCAATTTTACTTAAACTGCTAAAATGCCTTTTCTAATATGGATATTCTCAGTCCATATAATGTAATTTGACTGGTTATTTCCCAAAGTTACTTAGAAGTGAACCTGAAATCAATCAAAGCATAACATCTAAAGTAATTGGAGCAGTTATAGAATATGATTCATTTTTTAACCTCAAAGGTGCTGTATTCCCTCATTTAAATAACAACCACTGGATAGAGTTCAGGAGACTAAGAAATCAGAACAAATTATTTACATTTTATTTTATTTTATTCAATTTGACTAGTGTTTTTTTTTAGCTCATTGTCAATTCCAAAGCCAAGATTTCGGACTTGGTATTCACTAAAGATGAAAAGTCAACAGTGATTCTGTGTGCAGTGGGAACATATAAATAGCTGGTTATCATTGAAATAAAAATTATAGGAGAAGCCATTGGCTCAATGATAGAGCCCAGGGAGGCTAACAGGGAGAAGGGGAGAGTCCCTAGAACTGACTCTTGAGGCACACCAAATTTCCCCATCCACAAGTCAGATGTTCAGGCCAAAGCAAGAATTTTGGAATCTTTGGCTGTCCTAGACATGTAATAAGCCTGTCGAATCATTTAATTTGTCCTCAGATTTAACATTCTCTAACCTCATACCTAAACTTAAATTAACTTCCTCTAATCCAATGCCTAAACCTCAACCTCAACCTTAACTTTACCATCTCTTTACCTTGTCTAAACTAAACTTTATTATTATTTTTTTACTATTTGTTACTAATAGCTAAATTTAATCTTGAACATAACACCTATCTTCACCACACCATCTCAGGTGTGGGTTAGATTTTGTCACACCTTTACAGCATTTACAGTCTCGAAGGGCTTTAACGACACATTGTATGACATACCCCTATCCCTATTGTTCCAGAGACCAAGGATAAACTCTTAGGGATGGTTAGGAGTGCAATGGGTTCCATAAATGACAGATTAGAATTGGAGCAATGGTTTGATGGAGGTGTGAGGGGATGGGGTCTAGTGTCCCGGTGGTCAAAGGTTTGGAAAGGTGGGACTCAATGTTCTTCACCTGTCGTCAATCCCTTCATGCCACTGTTGTCTCCTTAAACATGGCTAGTGGTTGAATACACTAGGACAAAAGTCAGGGGTGACAGTGAACAAGCCTGTTCCCCGTTGCATCTGCATGAACACTATGCCCTGAGAATGGAAGCACTTGATTGGTTCTGGAGATACAGCGGAACCCCGCTGCATCGTCGACAAGTGAAGCTATTGCTGTCCTTGCAGTTGCCTGTTGCTCCATTCACCTCCGTTCACCTTGCCCACACGCAGCCACCTCATCCACATTCGCTATATGCAGTGGTTATATTTACAAGATGAATGTGTGTTCTTCTAATAAGCAGTTGTCAGGAAGCTCATTCTAGACATTTATTTTGCAAAGAAGTGGAACAACTACTGAGCAATGGCACAGTAATGCTAGTACGCCAACCATGGCAGTATAAAAGATCTATAAATCTGGCTAGCACTCATACAAATAACATACATCAATGCAATTTATAGAACATAACAAAACATGCAGTCTTACTTAACTAACTGCATGTGAAGGGCTCAAGGGCTAAAGAATGGCTGCTTAAATCAATGCAGCACAAATGTTTGACAAATTGTTTTACAGCAATGTTTATTGCAGTATTACAATAACTAAACCACTATGTTGAAAGTGTACTCGTGCAGTAGAAGCGTGTCATTCAAAGTTTGGTTCCATATAAAAATGCAGCACAAATGTTTGACAAATTGTGTCAATGACTAGGCCTATGTTTATTTGATGTAAATGTGTGCTCATTTCTAGTCGTGTTGAATGAAAGTAAGCCTTGTATAGAATGTGTCTCGTGGTGATAGAGGTGGCTATGAGCTGTGTCACCCAAGCAACCTTGAAAAATGCTCCATTGCAGTACTATACCTCGACACTCCGCTTGGTGGACCACTCAGAATGTTTTTTAACGTTCAGCTTTTCTGAATGAATAATTGAGCATGCTACCTGCGCAGCGCGAGCAGGGGGAATATGAGAAACAGAGGGGTTGCATTGGGTGGCTCTAGGAAAACTGGATAGCACACAATTCAATTCATAGAAAAATAATTAATAGACAGACACACAATTGTGTCAGTCACTTCAAACAGTAAAATAAAGAATAAAGAATAAAACATTTTTTTAAGTTGTTAAGGCATCCCATATATTGCCCTAATTATAATCTACAATAAATAATTCGATTATTAATATTACATTCATATTTTGTTCAGCTCAAAGGCTTTTAATCATGTGAAACCATTTTTATTGAAACTTAAATTGATTTGATCTTCAGGGTTCAGCTTCTTCATTGTACCGGTTATACATTTGATATACCCTTTCAACAGAGGTGTCATGATAAATAAAATAAAATAAATACCCATAAAATGCTAATTATGGGTCTGTTACTTGTGCACCGTGTACCAGGACACATGGTCCATGCATGGTCAGTATATAACCATTAGTTGATCATTAGTTTAGTCTTCCAGCCATGCCTTGTTAAAGAAAAGAGCACATCCATACTTAGTGATTTGGGCAACCTACCCTACGATATCCTATGACGTCTCTGTGAAAATGGTCTATTGTGTTTAACTCATTGTCCTTACTTTCCTGTAGCTTCCATTAGCACCACTCCAGCAGCTAAGACTTCGAGTCATGTCATGCGCTGCAGTGATAGCCTGAAGAACTATTGTGTGAATGGAGGAGAGTGCTTCACCCTGGAAGTCATACCAGGAAGCACCAAGTTTCTCTGCAGGTAAAGCATTTGAAAAATACACATCTGGCATTAGCAATGGTAAGACATGGCCAAGTAAATTGGAACCATCATATAATGATGTACCAGATAATGCTCTAGCCAATTCTTGATTCTCACATGGTGTGAACCACTTGAGGTTGACTAGTCTGCCTGAATACTATATGTTTCGGCTTGGCTAGCCTGATAGCTTTATTATTTTCTCCCGTCAAGAACAATCTTTATGACTTGTCAGACTTTAAATAAAAACTCCCATCTGAATGACAATCTGAATTGTTGAACTGAATTCTTGTTCCCCTTGTAGGTGCCCAAATGAGTTCACTGGTGACCGCTGTCAAAACTACGTCATGGCCAGCTTTTACAGTACGTCTGCATCCTCTGAGATCTGTTTGGGATAAAGCATGCGCTGTAACATCTTGATGCCCCATTTGGTTTTGAAGTTTCAGTTGAGCTTTTTGGTGTGTAATATAAAAATATATGTCACAAAACAAAATCCAAGCCAAAGCAGATTAGGATATGGTAGGCTGAATTCAATCGTTCTTATTGCCATCATCACATCAATACAATATTCCACATGGGTTGATACAAAAAAATATATATATAAGCAGTATTGCAAGATTCTTCAAAAGTCAAAACTAATACCTTAACATGCAAAATAACCCAAAATAGCAGGCAACAGTTAAACTATGGATAGATGTCCCTGCGTGAGGAGCTGGCTATCCTGAAGCTCTTTGGAGATGAAGGAGACTCTCTGCTTCCACATAAATTCAAATGGATCCACATTTCTAATTGGCTTCATTGATTCCACTTTGCTCGCTAAATCTCCAGATTTTTTCCCTCGACCGCTATTGTGCCCACTGTTCCAGTATGCAGTAAACTAGAGAAGCAGCAGCCGCAAATCCTCCTGGAGCCAAGAATACATCAGTGATACAGGAAGTGCGTCGGAGAGGTTTCGACTTCATCATTATGCATCTGCCAATAAAGCAGTATCTTTGCTTACTTTCATCTCGCCTGTGAGTGGCACGATGGAAATGAGGAAGTAAAAAAAATACCTGACTACATCCACTTTAAAAAGGGCAGCTAATGTGCAAAGAAAAAGAGTAAACATTTTAAACAAATTCAAGTAATGGTATTCATATTGTAGTGAATATCCAGAAATGCTGGTTCCATCTCATTAAATGTTATTGAATTATTTCTAAATGAATAACACAAAAGTGCCGCATAGCCTCCTAATGAGATGATCCACAAAGTTGTATGTTTAGGGTTAAGCCGACACAATGCAGCAAGATCAATTAATTCAGGCCTCGCTCTATGGTTGCTTCTAGCTTTAGGCTGCTTCTCTAGCTTTAGTCTGCTTCTCTAGCTTTAGGCTGCTTCTCTAGCTTTAGTCTGCTTCTCTAGTTTTAGTCTGCTTCGTTAGCTTTAGGCTGCTTCTCTAGCTTTAGTCTGCTTCTCTAGCTTTAGTCTGCATCGTTAGCTTTAGGCTGCTTCTCTAGCTTTAGGCTGCTTCTCTAGGTTTAGGTTGCTTCTCTAGCCTTCGGCTGCTTCTCTAGCCTTCGGCTGCTTCTCTAGCTTTAGGCTGCTTCTCTAGCTTTAGGCTGCTTCTCTAGCTTTAGGCTGCTACTCTACCTTTAGTCTGCTTCTCTAGCCTTCGGCTGCTTCTCTAGCCTTCAGCTGCTTCTCTAGCTTTAGTCTGCTTCTCTAGCTTTAGGCTGCTTCTCTAGCCTTCGGCTGCTTCTCTAGCTTTAGGATGCTTCTCTAGCTGTAGTCTGCTTCTCTCGGCTGCTTCAGCTTTGGGTTCTCCCTTTCACCATGAAGGCTGCTTCGCTAAGTTCATGCTGCTTCTCTTAGCATTTGGAAGCCTCTCCATAGCTCAAGGCTGCTTCTCTAGCTTCGCTATGTATTGGTCCAGTGGGTGCAGTAACGATCAAGGAGAGCATCTTGAGATTTACAAGTGACCGACTGACCTGGAATCTCCTCAGAGGAGTAGAATAGAGAATACTGGAACACAGCATTGTGTGTGACCCCTGGAGTTTATAGTCCTGAAGGATTGGCCAATGACAATGTGAATCAGACAGGATATGCACATATTTATTGTGTTTAAACCTAATTTGCATTATGATGTATCACATTTTTGCAGCATCACAGCTCCTCTGGGTGGTAATACCTGTCTTGCTACTTTTGACTGCTGCTGTTCAGATTGATTGCCGATTGTGGATTCTCAGTGCAAGCTATTTTGGTCTGAATGTGAAGAGGCTGGTCAGTCTCCACCTCTTATGGATCAGGTTCAATAACTTGATATGCCTCTCAACATCATTGACAAACCATTCATGGAATGCTACGTAATTGCTTTGCAGTTAGCTAGTAAAGAATGCTGCAAGGGCAAATAGTATTGATGTGGGTGAGAGTGCTTGGCAAATTAATAGTTATGGTCGCATCACATGTGCATTAAGATCATGTAAATCATATTAGGCACTGCCATGTTCCACCTGATCGATCAATCGATTGATCGGGAACCATATATGTTGATAGTGGGACCTCTGTGGGTGTGTTATGTATATATATTTATATATGTGTTATATGCTTCAGTATGTGAAGTTAATATACACATTGAGCGTCCCTTCTCAAATACACGGCGGTTATTTGTAGACTGACCAAAACTTAAATGATCCTCAGGGTAATTATTTTAACGCAAAATGTATCTGTTGATGCAATACCAAGCTTTTATTTATAATAACAGGCCGTATACTCAATCAATGTTATTAATAATTTGATAAATCAGTTACAATAAAATTGCGGAATCCATAACATGACTAAATGTTGAAACAGCCATGATTATGGCGAAAAACCCTTTGTTTGGTGCATTCAACCGTCTGCATACTTACATGGCAGCATGAACCTGACCTCATGTACTTTATGTGATGTGATGGAACCTGAGACGGACATCATCACATAGCACTGCTCCTCTGAGAGCAGCCAGTGCATTTGCAGTATTTTGGAAGAAAAAGTGAAAGAATAAATAAATCAAGGAAAGGTACTAACAGTCCAGTGATGAGAGCTACGATACAATACAACTTTATCAGCTTGACTTGAAGTGACATGCACTTTCAAGTCAATGTAAGTCAAGATGTAAGTTCTAAATATGTGTCCCCTGGCTTATACATAGCCACACCAAAACTGTAATTACCTGGACCCCCTGATGTACGTCCGGCATTGCAGTGTTAACTAGATCCCAGGGTGTCTAGTGTTCTCGTCATATTCAATTACCGGGAGCCTTTGATAATAGTGACAGGAATGATGCATGTGCCTGCTAATGCAACAATGCTATATTTAAACATGACCTACTTTCAGATACATGGCTTTGAATGGATTTTGTTTGGTTTATTTTAATGTTGATGTCTCTTTTTCTGCCCTGGTAGAACATCTTGGGATTGAATTTATGGGTATGGATTGTTTCTACATCTTAGTTTGCAGATATAGGATGAATGATAGATGATGACTGATAATATCAATTCATAATATACAAACCGCTATTCAGGGAAGTTATTTGATGCTGTTTCATTGTTCTTGTGACCTCCTAAAACACATTTCAAATGCAGCCTATTCATTTTACTATGCTTTGTATAACTAATGTAGGAGTTATGCAATGTGTGCCTCATTCCCTTTGCTAACCAATCATTAACAGGTGAAGATGAAATACTTAACATTATCTCATTTGTCATCTTTAATATCAGACAGCACGATGAAAACCTTCCTCTGTCAGCCTCTGCTAATCTATTTTTTAATTCAGTCGTGGTCATGTGTTTTCAGTTTTCTGTTCAAACAACTAAGAACTCTGTTTTTTTAATCAATTACATAATTTTTGTTTACATCATATCTTATTCTGAACAACGTCTAACCATCTATCCTTGCCAAATCCTTCATCTTCGTCATGTCATCGCAACTTTTACTTTTTATTCTAACCTTCCTGCTCTCATTGAGATCAGGATCTCTTTAGCCAGGGAGCCAGACGCACAGACACACAGACACACACACAGACACACACACAGACAGACACACACACACACACTATTATATTACGACATCTAGAATACAACAGACTTGAAGTACCACCTCACCACATTTGCAGCTTGACATTCTGATTCTAATGATTTTTGTAATCAGTACATGCATATGCATATATTGTAATTACACAATACCTTGTTTTTTTCATGATCCACGTATAAAGAATGCTAAGTCTTGACCTGTCTTTATAGTGTGTGTGTGTGTGTGTGTGTGTGTACGTGTGTGTAGACCTAGTTTCAGAGTGCACTGTGTTGTGTTCCAGAAGCCGAGGAGCTGTATCAGAAACGTGTCATAACAATATCAGGGATCTGCATTGCTCTGCTCGTGGTGGGAATCATGTGTGTGGTAGCCTACTGCAAAACAAAGTAAACCATCATGCTTCAGTTCTGTTCTGTTTGTTTGTTTTGTATACTACTAAAATGATGGCTCTACAGAAGGCTTAAATGAATCCCAGACAAATATTGAGTTTTTTTAAACATTTGGGCCTTTCCTTATTTGATATTTGTGTCGTCTAAATTGGTGGCTAGTCTCAACACCCCGGTTATCTCTCCATGAACAGAAAGCAAAGGAAAAAGTTCCATGACCGTCTGAGACAGAGTCTTCAGAAGGAGAGAAACAAGATGGCCTCCAACCAACCTCCGCTTTCTAACCACGCCCTCCAACACGTTCAACCTCCCACTGTGAGTCGCATGTCAAAATACCACTACAAACAACATAACCAGTGTTCCATTTGTCGGCAGTTTCATAAACATGACGTTCCCTCTCTTTTTCAGCAACACGTATCTAAAAATGCAAACAGTGCACAGCATGTAACTGAGAAGGAGACGGAAATGTTATTTTCAAGCCAATTTGCATCATCAGCAGTCACCTTGAGCAAAAGGTAAAGATTACACACTGCAATTATGTTCTCTAATATCAAGCAATTCATGCTTGAAATAAACAGCTTGGAGGGTTATGTTGTGAGCTAGCGGTTTCCCTTTCCTTAATGATTAAAGATACGTAAGCTTTTATTTTATTTGAATTAGGTTGTGACTAGACTTAACATTAGCGCAGACTAATAAAGTGCTTTAATGTTGAGCTATTTGACAGAATGGCTAGACGCGTGCCTTTAATCATGGTAGTTCATAGTGACAGGGCAGCTCAATGTGTCAGAGCACCAACTCCTGACCAGGGACTGATGCTAGCACTGGCGAGACGCAAGAAGTAGGAGCATTCTACAAATATTCTACCAGAGGAAGTGGAGGGGAATTAGCTGATTCCTTGGTTAAGATATTTCCTGAGAAATGTCAGATTGATTTTGAACTAGCGGACCTGGAATGGTGCCCTGGACTATTATAGAAGGAGATGGTGATCAGATATCTTCACTTGACCATTTCCAAGCCATTGAATGACATAAGATGAAATATTAAAGGCTAGAGTTAAAAACAAGCCGTTAGTCCAGGACCTGAGGGCCACAGCCCTATGGGGATGCTGAGCTGGACTGGAACATTGGGGCGAAAGAGCGGTTCAATCTCAGGTTCTGCTGTCCTGCGGCATTGTGGGCGTTGAAGGGAGAGCTGAA
>JAOPJJ010000110.1:3326363-3337635 GCA_027122795.1 Enchelyopus cimbrius | reverse complement strand
CTCTCTCTCGCTCTCTCTCTCTCGCTCTCTCTCTCTCTGTCTCTCTCTCTCCCCCTCTCTCTGTCTGTCTGTCTGTCTGTCTGTCTGTCTCTCTCTCTCTCTCTCTCTCTCTCTATCTCTCTCTCTCTCTCTCTCTCTCTCTCTCTCGCTCTCTTGCTCTCTCTGCACATGCTCAGTGGCTCCGTCGGGGCAGATTGAGCAGCAGAAACGTTTTTGCCGGTGGACAAAGAAATGCTTGGAAGCTTCTAGAAGACTTCTCCCCAGCCGAGCATGACTAACGCTCCAGCAGGATGTTGTTTTGGCCATTAATGTGTGTGTGTACGTGCGTGAGTGTGTGTGTGTGCCAGTGAGACTGCTTGAGCGTGTGTGTTTTTATGTTTTCTAACATTAAATTCCATTTTGCGCTAGTGAGAAGAGAGGGACGATGCAATTTTAATCCTCTCTTTCAGGAGGTACATTTCATCTTTAATGGGGCTTACCTGTGGTGTGGAACAAACATTACAAACAAACACATTCCACTTCCTCCCTTTTTATAGGTTTGATTTATAATTACTTGCCCTGCAATCATTCCAGCTGAGAAGAAGATCATGCTACCTGGAAACCACCTGTTCTCTCTTCAGTAAGATATGAACACCCTACTGTGTGTGTGTGTGTGTGAATGTGTGTGTGTGTGAATGTGTCTGTATGCCTTCATACGTATGTTTGTGTTTGTTTGTTTGTGTTTGTGTGCATAGTCTTGTGTACACCTGAAACATGAAACCCTCTCAACACTCCAGCTGCAGAGTGAATGCGTATATTTATACGCATTCACTCTGCAGCTGGAGTACTTGTTATGAAAAACAAACATAACACAGCAAATAGAGCCTATATATCAGAATGCATCATGGGATTTGTTATTGGTGATGACTGGAGAGATCGTTGGGTCATAGTTGAGGTGATGTAAAGTCTTAAATCTACGTAAATTAATCTAGGCTAGTGAAACAATGTTTTGCTACGTCTGGCATGAGAAACGCTGCAGCAGTTTCAAAACCGATAATGTCACCCCACAATAACACATTATTTCACGATTCATTACTTAACAAAGATCAAAACCTTCAGAGCAACTAAAGCAAGGAGCACTCCCTAGCAATCCCAAAATTGTTACAGATTTCCATGCTTTTTCACGTGAGGTAAAAAAGCATGGAATTTTTAAATAATTGATAAGTAATCAGTGTTGTCAGTACTAATCATCATTCTGTACTAAGTATTTATGCTTTTGACCATAACATCTATGATATGATTTCTTGTTTTTACTTACTTATTGATTGTATGCAGTGTGTGGATATGTGTGTGTGTGTCTGTGTGTGTGTGTAGCTCAGCTTAACATCAAACCACTTTTTACGAAGATCATCTGAAACCCCTCGCCTTGACCAACACTCTCTCCCGCTAAAACAAAGCCTGACATTTATATCTCCAGCCTTTGAAGCCCCTGGTATACCAAATGCTTTTCCATTGTTGCTGGTTTGAGAAGGAAAGGTCCCCTGTTTGAAGACACAACTATAGATGGCGACTTTAAGGTTCACAAAGAAACAGCTTTTTACCAGAACACTGTGGAGAAAAGCAAAAGCCAGGACATTTCCTCTTGACACGCTTCATCATTCCAACACCGTTATTTTATTTATTTTTATTAATTTTTTAATAAATTTCTTTCTTTCTTTATTTCGAACATGGTTTACATAAAAAAAGAATACATCAGAGCCAAATAAAACAGGTAATAGTAACAAAGACAAATTTCATGTTCACCAATATCATTTTGGAAAGTGGGCAGGAAGAAGTAAATACTTGTTTAATCCTACCCCTTAAACTTTATATCATATTCTCACTCTAGCCCATTTCTATAGTATCTTATACACAAATCAGAAGTGTAAAAGAATATTCAGACCTCATATTTTAATAATGAATTGTATAATACTATCAACAGCAAATATGTAATAACGTTTTCTCTATTAGTTTATTAACATACCACACATATAGAGTATTATTTACAGCTGAGTTATACATTAAATTATTAACTATAATCTATTATCAACATGTCAAAATATGACAGACTATTCACTATTGAAAATCACATACACACAAAGTTTACCTATACACATATGACGTATGCCATCATGAATGAATTGTCCCCCTGCAGTTTAATTATAAGGTTGTTTTCCAATTTCAAAAAACAGCAACACATGGACCCATTTATCCATGAAGAATTCACTCTCTTTGCATGAATTCCATAGACTGTGAACACATTAAGATTCCCAAAGAACCCAGAAGCGTATGTCCATACTGAAGAATACGGGCCAGCACAAGTGCTTCCATAGCACAACTAGGATGATTGAAAGTAGTTGAAATCTCTTCTTTACCTTTGATACTCCAGCATGCGGTGTGTGCAGCCAGAGCCCTGCATGGCACTGCAGGTCTGTTGAGCTGAGTCCAAATATTCCTGCAATTCCCATGGAAAACACATTAAACACATTTTCATCTGCAGTCACAGAGACCTCTTGGCTCCATCTCACACACCATCAATACATCAGTGGATTGACACATCTAACGTCTGTGTGTGTATATGTGTGTGTGTGTGTGTCTAGTGTGTATATGTGTGTGTTTGTGTGTGTGTGCATGTGTGTGCGTGTGTGTGTGTGAATTTGTGTGTGCATTTGTGTGTGTGTGCATGTGCGCGTGTGTGTGTGCACGCGTGTGTGTGTGTGGGTGTGTGGGGTGCAGTGATGGGGCCGGTCCAGCTCTTTCATCCATGTGATGCGAGTCCTCAGCCTGCTCTGGGTCCTGGGGGGACTGACAGGGCCCAGAACACCAACACGAGATGAGACAGACAGCCAGAGGATGCAACATGGCACTGTCCTCCTCCTCCTCATCACAAATCATCACACCGCGTTTCATTTGCCCTAACGCCCCTCCCTCACGTGATCCACAAGCATTCTGAAAACATTCAAACTCAAGGTCGACACAACCCCATCAATCACAGGCTGTGCCTCGATTTATTCCAGATTTCATATGAGCGGATTAGGGACGTATCGGACCATCTGTGCTTCTTGCAAGATGCAGTCATGAGTTATTCACACCTTCACCTCGTCAATGAGCACAGTATCACATTCAGCCTGTATTCTAATGCGGGCAATCCGGTTAACTGTACTGCCAGCCCGCCTTGACACCCAGCGCACATCCAAGTGGATCTAGTCGTGGGAAATATAGTGGAATGTCACCGTCTACGATGCTGAGATCCTGATGTGTGTGTGTGTCTGTGTGTGTGTGTGTCTATATTTCTGTGTGCGTACTTTTAATAAAAAAACTGCAGCAGCTATACAACCATCCATCAATCATGGAGATATTTGTTTTCAGAGACCAGGCTGTCAAGTGGAAGCCTTGTCGTTGTGAGATGTCTTTAAAAAAAAGGGTTATTTTAGACATTATTTCAGTGTATTTCACTGTCAACACTTGACATGGCTGCTCCTGTCTGCCCATGGGGTCCCTGGCTGGTGTTTAGAGGGGGGGGGGCTGTTGAGGTCACCTCTGTCCACCCTCAGCCAATCAGCCCCCGCCTCCTCCCATCAACCGTCCCGTCCCGTCCCCCCCACCCCCACCCCCAGCGTGGCATATAGTCGGGACAGGAAATCAATGGGGTCTATCTTGGGAGATGCTGGATGGCGGCAGAGCTGCCAGTGGAGCGGAGAACATTGTGATTCGGGAGAATGATGAACAGGATGTTTTTGTGCTTTTCTCTGGATATACACGGTGAGCAGCATCTGGTTTATTCCTGGTGCCAGTGTCCTCGTGGGTGAAGAGTGCTCTCTTAAGTAGCTCGGAGAGAGGGGAGGAAATTGCCTTTGTAATTACTGTGGGAAAGCATAGAGGAGGAAATCGGTAGGAAAAAAGGAAGGGGAAAAAAAAGTCCCTTTAAAAAGCGGCTAGGCGCAGCGGTGCGACGGGAGGAGGAAGGAAGCAGCTATGAGGACACTTGTTGAAGGAGCCAGGGCCTTCTGAGCAGAAGATGGAGTGCAGACGGAGTCAGCCCAGGGAACTGAGGAAGAGGGTCAAATGCAAATGTCTTGCATTATACATTCACAGATAGAGCTGGAGATACAGATAGAGCTGGAGATATATACTGTATGTCTGGAGATTTAGAATGGCATGCAAATCTTATTTTAAATCAGAAGTACTCTACATGGTACTGAATGATTCCGTCTCATTTCGATGTATTATTTCCCCATTTTAGCAGCGGTAAGAGTTTTCATATTTAGCTTCCTCTTCCGTTCAGCTCGGGTAGATCCTAGAACCTGTCTATAGAGCAACCTGTGTGTAAACCTGAATGCATTATTCAGCTGTCTTTCCAATTTCCTCTCTCAGTTAATGTGGGGAGTTTGATGTTTTTATTTATTTAACCAGAAAAAAAGCCTCTTGAGATTAAAAATCTTTTTCAAGAGCGCCTGGCAACATCTGTCTGTACGCAACAGTTACAGACAGATAACAGAACAAAAATACATCAACAAATTTGCAACACAAGACAAGGCATTTTAAGTATAAAACATTTAGTACAAAAATACAACGTTTAACAAATGCTGTAATTAAATGTTGATAATGTCTCCTGTGTTCCAGTGACCAGCAGCAGCAGCAGGCTGCTCCTGGACGGGCTGCAGCGGTACGGCCCCACGCCCATCTACCTGCCCGTCAGCTACAGCATCCACAACGCAGAGGCTGCCTTCTTCCTGCGGGAGGCCAACCAGGAGCTGATGAGGAACTCCAGCCTGCAGGCACGCACCGAGTCCTTCTTCGTCCAGCGCGCCCGCCGCATGCCCTCCGTCAACGCCAGCTACGGGCCGCTCTCCGCCCAGCGCAGCGTCCCCCTGGAGCTGCTGCAGACCTCCCCGGGACCCTTTTCCCCCCCCGAGACCTCCGAGACTCCCGGCCCCTTCACCTATAACTGGAAGGTCAGCACCTTCATCATCAGCGAGAGTGTGCACCCCAGCTGGCCCAAGGTGCAGGTGCTGTTCTACACCGCTGGCCGGGACTGGGACGACCACGGCGCCGCCCCCCCGCTGCCCTGCGTCCGCATGTTCGCCTTCCACGAGACCCAGGAGGTGCGGGGGTCCTGCCGGCTGAAGGGGGAGCTGGGGGTGTGCGTGGCGGAGCTGGAGCCGCTGGTCAGCTGGTTCAGCCCCCCCACAGTGAGGCCAGGCAGGCAGAGGCCCTCGGAGCAGGCGCAGGGCACTCCTGTGGAGCTGTACTACACTGTGCAGGCGTCGGACAGCGCCGGGGACTGCAGCCCGGAGGACTCGCGGAGAGGACCACCCCCCGCCGCAGCCGCCACCGGGCCATGGAGCGACCAGCAGGGCCGGCGGCGGCGGGGCCCCGCGGGGTCCTTCGCCGGGGCCACGCCCATGCAGCGTATCGGGAGTGTTCGGCTGTTCCAGCCGCTGTCGGAGCTCAAGCTGGACAACAACTTTGTGGTGATGGCGCCGTCCAAGCCCATCCGGCAGAGGGAGACGGTGGCGACGTTCCTGGCGCTGTCCACGCTGTCCAGTGTCCAGATCTTCACCCTGAGGTGAGTGGAGAGACGTGCGTGGATTGGAAACCAGCCTGGTCTCAACAGGAACCTGTAAAATAATCACCGGTGCGTGGTTATGAACTCCGTGGTGGGCCCACGGAATCACTGACATTTCCGTGAAAGACACACGGATTTCGCTCGGATGACAAATTTCAGTGATTCCGTGTGCCCACCACGGATTTTGAGTTTGCGGTTATTTCACAGATCCCTGTGAGACCATGTTGGTGGAAACACACTCTGCTCAGTGCTCTGCATGAGGCCCGGGGCCTGTCTGCCCATCGTTGCTCTGTCAATATCCACACAGACACATTATAGATCTTGGATTAGGGGACATCCATATTTGAAATGTTCTCACTGAGCTGGCCCACTCACGTGACTCACTCCATGGTTATTGTTCCTGTGAAGACGTGCTTGAACCGAACACCAGGGTCAATTTTCTGTACATGAGCTACAAGCCGTTTATTCTGAACCAAGAGGATCAACAGTTACTACTTACTACGTTTATGTTGTTTTTTTAGGACAGTTTGGACACAAGAGATATAATAATAATGTTTCCAGTGATGTAATTGTTATTAGAGATGCACCGATCAGGAATTTTGGGGATCACCGATCACCGATCACCAAAAGCAGTATCTGCCGATCCCGATATTGCCGATCACCGATCACAGCGTCAAATCCATAAATTCTTCAATATTGTTGTCTCATGTAACTTTCATATATGATGACAATGTATTATTAAGTATACAAATTGGGAGATAAAGTCATGAATTTAATGTTTTATTGCAGCAATAACGTCATCTGATCGGCCTGCCTTGGTCTATTTTTAGAACTCCGATCAAAACCGATAGGGGTATTATCGGCCAATTGCGATCGGTTACCGATCGATCGGTGCATCTCTAATGTTATGGAGGTTTTTTATAAGCTAATGATTTAAGAGATGGAGAACTTTGATGAGTTGAGTTTAACAGTGTTTATTAACAAGAAGCTTGATCAAGGAGTACGAGAGCCTACTACCGTTTTGAGGAGGATCTCAACAATAGTTCACTATATCCTCCTCGCCCGCTCTCCATATAAGGAGGCCTTCAGCCGTATGAGATGATGGTTCGTAAGTGAGGGATGTCTAATCTCTCAAAGAGGGACTCGACGTCCCTCTCCAATGTCAGGAGAGGTCTTTAAGGTCATGTTGACCAGATATGGTTCATATTCTATTATTCTACATATTAGACAAATGTCACACTACTGAGAAGGAATTGTCCTTCACAATGATGAGCAGACAAAACAAGACCTAAACAAAGTCCATCTCCAACTCATTAAATCTTGATTTGTCTATTTGGTTCACACCCTGGAGATTTCTGTCCCCCAATGTTTTGAAAACATAGAAATGAACCGACAAGGTCACCGAGTAACGGCGTTCTGTGTGACATTCTTTCTGAGCTTAGATAATGGCCAACACGATAACCAGTGAAGGAAGATGATGGCTGTGGCTGTTTTAGCACGAGTATGATGTGCTATCATGGATTGAGAGCTTGTTGAACGGTCACCTCTGATATGAACTCTTTTGTCTCCTGCGTAAAAGTGTGTTCACCTGAGACAGGTTGAGGCACCCTAGTGTGTTTGTGTGCGCGAGGTCGAGTGCTAAAATCCTCTCTCACTCATTCACAACAACACGACCTGCAAACAAATGATTTTTAAAAGTGCGCTTTAACGGCGGGGTTTTTTTCATGGATTTGTCTGAACAGCATGAGGGCAAACAAAAAGAAAGTTATCCCATCAAAATAAAAATGGAATGGCTTGGACAACAATAAAGAGACTGCATATGAACAGAGAAGGAATTGGCCCAGTTGGGATAGCGCTCTCCAGAGACTGGGCTGGGAGTCTACAGACGTGACCAGCCTGTGTGCTGCGCTACAACCTCCACATGGAGAGGCTGTGAGAGATGTGAGGGCCTCAAGGCAGGGTGCATACGATGGGACATCTACCTACCACATGGATCCCAGGCCCACAGCAGCACGGTGCTCTCTGCGTTACAAAACAAGGGGATGACGTGAAATACTTTATTTATCGAAATACTCTTAATAAGTGTTGTGGCAATTTCTTTATGAGATATTGCGTCTAGGACAGATGAGATTACTAAATGCTAAAACAAGCACACAACAGTTGTAGATGTTAGTTTAATGTATGCATACAAGAGGTTACTCTCTAGCAGAGTGAGCCCCGTCCACAGTTTCACAGAGTCCTTTATAGCGCGGTCTCCCTCTTCAGGGTTGCAATGTCACCAAAAATGTTGAACAGATCACAGGGGGTATTGTTCCACATCCTTCCTGAGTCAATCCACCACTCACACATCATTGTCTATCTCCTTGATCACATCGGGGTCCATATCTCCTTGTGACCAAAAACCAGGATACGATCACATATTCCTGACCAAGCCTTTCTCCTCAGGGTCCAGGGGTCACTGCTTTTGTGTGATCAGAATGATGGGATGGCCATAACATACAAAATAACACACAAATACATACAATGTATACATGTATACATACAGTTCATAAAATAAAATAACACATCTTAATTTTCCATCACATAAGGGAGCAAGTGATATGCTGCTGGCTCTCTTTAGCAGGTCCCTTCAACACTTCTCAGGTTGCTCAGAAGATGCTGACAGTTGGGAAGTTTGATTGAGAAGTAAAGGAACATTGATGAGTGTGTTTTGAGCATTAAAATAAGTATTTTTCGTACAATTTGCTTCGATTAGCCTCTTTGCAGTTCTCTTTGATCAACAGTTTTACTGACCCACTTTGTACGTTTTGGATAAGCTTGATCATCGCTAATGAGTTCCATTGATGCAATGTTAATGCCATGACATAGCTGTTGATGAGGAGCTCTGGCAAGGACTTTTTACTTATATGAATGTCAACACGTCCTGCTGTTTAGCAAATAAAGAAAGTCCTAGTTTCTGTTTGACTGAACTGTTCTATAATGACCTTTATACTTCGGGCAATACTTCATGCATTTTGCATATGTGGCTTAATTTCCACTTCCCCGCCTTGAAATACATGCAGAGAGTGAATTTGTAATGCGGCACTACTACCCTATTCTACCCTCCATTCACATGAACTGAGCAGACTAAAACAAAACAAGTTAAGATGTAATTTCCCAAGCATTCGTATAAATGAATGAAGTCTAAAGTCTCAATTTCTTTGTTTTATTTATATCTCAGGAAGTATAAATATTATGGCATGTAAGCCACGCTATAGAGCTATAGGGAAAAATGTGAACATGGCTTGAATAATATTTGGACATTCTCTTTTTGGTTAAATTTGATGACAACGACAATGACAACGACGATGATGATGAGGGAAGACGATAATACGACAAAAACGCAAAATGGTTGATCATTGCCATATTCTCCCATACCAAGGGCATCATGTCAGGGCCTTGAGCAACTTTTCCTTTTAAAGATCAGTGCTGGAGTTCCTCAAATGAGGTCTCTACTGATCTGCCGTGTTCAGAATATATGAACTCCACTGGACAGACTCGCAACGTCTCCCATAGTCTGCCACGCAAACAACCATGTAAGCATGGGTGCGTCTCCGCGGCTACTTTCACTGCCTGCGGGGGGGGGGTGAGTGAGCAGGAGATCTGCCAGAAAGCCTCATCGCTTTCCTCTTCACCGGCGCCAGGATGAGCTCCTGTGAAGCGTCTCACTGCTCCTGTGTGTGAGTGAGGTAATGAGAACATTAAAAGGGAGATGGTCTGCTCTTATTTTGGTTTGTACTAACGCACCCACCTCCCGGTAGTTCAGGAGCTGCCTTTCAATGGTTCCCCTCAGGGGAGCGTGAACTCAGGATGCCCCGGATGCATCTCCTCCAGACGGCAGGAGCTTTGAGTACTGCTGCCTGTCCCCCCCGTGAGACTGTTGCAGCTCAGGGCTTGATCTTGGTTTGTGTTTGGTGGGGAGCCACTTGAGTCCTAGAGCAGGAGGAGAGGGATGTCTGTACAGAGCTGCTGGTCTGGCTGATCATAACAATCTGCTGAGCGAAACAGCCCTGTGTTGAGTCAGAACATGGTACTGTGTTATCAGTGCACTCTGTGTCCACTGGTCTGTAGTTAGTTTGATCCTTCTTTCATTTGTACTCTGCTATTTCCTTCTTTGTCCTTCCTTTCCTTAACTGCCTTAAAGGTACACACCGACACATCTGTACATTAGGGGTGTGAATCTCTCATGTGAATGACGATACGATTCGTATTTAGATACGATTCAAGAAAAGGTACATGTTGATACCAAGCGATTCGGGACTAATCAATTTGATGCCATTCAATGCAAGTCCATGCAGTTCAATACTTGAAAGCATTCTGCACTTCTTAAAAACTCATGTCATGTTTATATCGATACAAGGTTTCACAAATCGATGTAGTCGTATCTTATAGGTTAAAAACTAATACAGATACGTATCGGATAATCTTTACACCCCTACTGTACAGTTTGTCTTCACCAGATCAGATGATTGGTTGAACTCCAGATGCATCAGTGGGCGTCCAGAAGGCTAGTCTTCTGTCATAATTTGTCATGTTATTTTTTCACACATTGTTCCCCATCTCCGCTACGTAATTGTCTGTCTGTCTGTCTGTCTGACCCACTTCTCTCATCTTGTTCTGTTTTGTTTTGCTTGTTTGCATTAGGTTTCGGAGCTGCTTAAACCATTTTCTAAGTCCTCCGAAGAGGGGAGGTGGTGGGACAAAAAAAAAGAAAGTCTAGTCTTCTGTTTTAGCTTTTGCTCTGCGTTAGGAGTTCCCAATGTGCTCCGAACTGTCGCCTGTTCAGAACCTGTCCCAGGAACTACAGCACATTACAGCACGTTGTGGGTTGTCCTCAGATCATTCTGCACCGTCCTCACTGACGTAGGGCTACCTGGAGGTTCTGCTGCGAACAACGTGTCATCAGCTACCCCACCAGGACAAATTGGAAATCTTTGGAAAGTTATTAGAAGTTATTCCCCTCACATTAACAGGAGCTAGGCTACTGGTACTTTGCAGGTCACTTCATGCTAATCCAGCAACTTGGAATCAAACAAGCTGTCTGAATCTGAATCTAAGACATGCAAACCATCATTTACAGATTATCAGCAGTTTATGTTTGTCTGCCCATCGCCTTGTGTAGTTGTAGACAGGTCTTGAAGGAGCAGGTTGGACAGCTTGCTTATGGATTACAGGCAGAACCATCCAGGCTTCTGCAATCAGAACTAAACCAGAAATCCAATGAGTAGTTATTCAAGTTGTATTTTTAGTTTTGAACATTTGTGTGTTGCGTTTGTTTTATGCAGCACTCAAGAGAGCGAACCAATCTTCAGGATGTCTTAATGTTTTGATTGCTTGCTTGGTCCCGGGTTAAGTGGATGGCTGGTTAATGGAAGACCAGTCAAAGCACCGGGTCACGTCTCTAGAGCTTCTGGCGGGAAACCCCCACTGGGACGCTTTCCAAATTACAAGGACATCTGTTTGGGTCGTTTATTTGGAGTCATGACAAAAAGCTAAAGACAAACACGTATGCATATTATATCAGTGATAATATATTACAATGATCAAATATGATAATATATCATATAGGTTCGAGATGTCAATGTTTAAGGATGGTACATTCGGTTAACACTTGATACCATACAAGCTTGTTGAGGGGATCTGGGA
>JAOPJJ010000110.1:2723294-2744323 GCA_027122795.1 Enchelyopus cimbrius | reverse complement strand
CCCCCCCCCCCCCCCCCCCCCCCCCCCCCCCCCCCCCCCCCCCCCCCCCCCCCCCCCCCCCCCCCCCCCCCATTTTAAAGTGGCATAGTTTTTAAAACAGCCACATAGGACATAAGGACAAGGACATAAACCTTAATGTTTCCGTTTGTAGGACTAATAAAGTAAAAAACAAAAAATGGTATTTGAGTAGAAAGTTCTAACATCCCTCCAGCCAGCTGCTGAGCCTCCATGTTGAACCGCGGGGGGGCTGGGCGGTGTGGTGTGTGTCTCAGGTGATCGAGCTGAACGCTCTGGGCCGCCTGCTGACCTACGACCCGGAGAGCCAGCGGGTGACGGTGCTGCTGGACTCTCTCTACATGCCCAACGGACTGGCACTGTCCCCAGACGAGGACTTCCTGCTGCTGGCCGAGACCAGCATCGGACGTGTGCTCAGGTGCACGCCGGACGCACACGTTGACGCACACGCAAACGCAAACACACACACTAAAACACTGGGTGACGATGAGGCATGATTGTGATTGGGTGATCCCCAGCCCTTTCTTTATTTCTTTATTTTATTTTACTTAATTTATTTATAAGCACTTTGGTGCCTGCGGGTTTTTTAAATGTGCTGTTTGAATAAAGTTGACATTGACGTTGACATTTATTGACAGAGTTTAACTTCATGTTTTTTAGGTTCTGGCTCAAGGGCCCCAAGGCGGGCACCAAGGAGGTGGTCCTTGACAACATGGTCGGTTACCCTGACAACATACGGCTCAGCGCGCGCGGCGACAGCTTCCTGGTGGGCATAACCACGCCCCGCTTCCGGAAGCTCCTCCCCCCGTTCCTGGACATAATCGCGCCGTACCCGGCGGTGAAGCGCTTCCTGGCCAAGGTGGGTGACTCTGCCATTTTGCCCGTCGCCTTGGTTACTAATATCACATACCTGCGCTCTATGTATTTATATCGGAAAGATAGTCCTGGTTTCAATTCAAATAGAAATAAAAATGTGTATTTTAAAAGGTTTTATTTAAACGTGAGCATCATCAAAGAATTGTTGACACTGTTGATGGATATTCACTTTTTCTACTTTTATATAATCTATAGCTATCATATTGAATATTACATTAAGTATACAATGACGTCCAGACAGTTCTTATTTTCTTTTTCAACTTAAACATCTGTTGTTGACGAGCTACTTTGTGGGGGGGTGGGAAATGTGGCACTGTTTTAAGTATGCTGTGAGATTCAAAAGTGTGAAATTTGATTGTACAAGGATACATGCACACACACACACTCTGAATGGATTCAACTCTGTGTGACCCTGGACTGGTTGGAAGCACTGTCATGATTGGTTTATAGAGTTCAGCGATTCTAACATTGTCGTTATGGTTGCCATGGAAACAAAGTGCACATTATAATACTAAACCGCCTTAATGTGCTTAACACGAAGAACGCAGTTTCTAGATTTGAGTCCACTACTTCTTATTGTATTTGGTTCTTTTTTAAATATTTTAAACAAGAACTTATTGGTTAAAACTAACCGAACCTGCGAGGCACTGGCACTCGATTGGTCGACCAATTTTGGGTGTGTGGTCATGACTTGGGTCAAGACTTTTCCGAGGAGATGAAGGGGGGAGCTTTGACACAGACACACACGCCCGAACACAATACCCAGAAAACGTCTCCTCCCCCATCCAGCCTCTCCTCTGACTTCACCTCCTCCCCCCCAGGTGGTCCCTCTGGACTGGTACAACGCCCTGCTGCCCCGCCACGCCCTGGTCCTGGAGCTCAGCCTGGAGGGCCGTCTAAAGGGCTCGCTCCACGACCCGGACGGCACGGTGACGCGGGCCGTCAGCGACGTGTTCCAGCCCCCCCGCGGAGGGCGCACCTACCTGGGCAGCACGGACCAGCCCTACCTGGCGGTGCTGGACGAGTGGCAGAGCTGAGCGGGAGGAGAGGAACCGGGGGAGGAACGGAGAACGTTTGGACGTTGGCGGACATTGTTGCGGTTAAGGATATTTTTTTATTTAGGATGGACACTTTTTTTTCTTTGACTTTTTGCATTGTTTTTAAATCACTTGAAGTAAAAGAGTGGGGATTTTAGTCTGTTATTGTGAAGGTTATGTCAAGGTGAGAAACGTTCTCCAGAGATCAATTTGAGCCTTGGCCTGCTAAGTACCTCAGCAGCAGTGATTGGACAATTTTAAGGATTTTGTGAAACCACATTTTTTAAAACTGTCCCGTCACTTGAACAAAGAACTGTATGTAGTTTAACAGTAGGATTAGGATCATAAGATAATACAATTAGGAATAGATGTTTCATTTTATATTGCTGCTGATCATTAAGACTCAAATCATTTAGACTCTATGGCCAGATAACTAGCGATGTTTTTTTTTTTTTTAATGACTTTATTGAAGTACTGTTCTTGCTGGCAGATACACAATGGATCACATTCTCTGTTGTACTCCTTTTTTCTTTTTCTTTTTTAACAGACAGGAGACGGAACAAATAAGGCATCAAAACACACACAGAGACACAAACAAAAACACAACAAAAATAAAAACAAAACTGATACATACATACATACACACATACAAAAGAATCAAATTAAAATACAAATACAAATAGGCTCCAGGGGACATCTACACTGTGTAAGTGTGTATATGTGTGCATGTGTATGTGTGCGTATAGCTATCTGTCTATAGTATGCATATAGTTGGAAGAATTAGAGCTTGCTAATCTCTAATTCTTCCAACTATATGCTCTGGATACAATTTATTCCATTTTTCTTTTTGATTTGTAACTGTTAGGGTGAGTTTTTCCATTTCCGATGTTTGTTTTATTGTCTTATGTCATACCTGAAGGATTTGGCTTGTTTCCAAAGTCTAGTCACTTGTTTCAGTGCCATTAAGCTGAGCAATTTAAGTCTATCTCTAGTATTGATTTTTTTCGATTTGCATTCATTCCCCAAAAGTTTTCATATGTAATTGGCACTGTAATTTTTAAGGAAGTATTTCATATCCCTCGTCACATTTTGCCAGTACACCTGTATTACTGAACAGGTAAAGAATGTGTGCGTCTGATTTGCTTTTTTCTCACCACACCCTCTCCAGCAGCTTGTTTCATCTGTTTTGTTTAATTTACATCTATCTGGAGTAATACAATATCTTTGGCTTACTTTCCAGGCAAATTCCTTCCAGTGTTTACACTGTGATATTTGAAAATGTTCTTTTAAGGATTCCCATTCTTCATCTGGGATGTCTATAGATAGCTCTTTCCCCCCCATTGTTCCTTTATCTTAGTTTCCATTTTTGTTACATTTTGAAGGATTGAGTAAATATTTGCTAGCTTTATGTTTTTACTCCTGTTTTCTGCTATAAATCTTAGTATATAGTTATCTAGCTTTCCCTGAGTTTTCTGATTTAAATAACTCCTTACTTGCAAGTATTTAAAAAACTGTTTTTGTTCTAAACCATATCTAGACACCAATGTTTCATATGGTTCTATGGAGATATTATTGAATAATTGTATGTATAGTTTCAGCCCCTTGTTTGCCCAGCATTCTAAAATCTTATGTTCTATATGGTTTGAAATCTGAGTCATGCACAATTTCTCTTAAGAGGATATTGTCTCACTGAACTTTCAGTCTTTTACGCATTTGCTTCCAGTTTTTAATTGTATTTCCAATGCAAAAGGTCTTACGTTTTTTTGTGTGTCTGTACTTAAATAGGTAAAGATCCAAGTAAACCATTTAATTATTTTTCTATATTAATAAATGTTTCCTTAGACACAGGCCTCATCTATTTCATTATTGTCAATATTTGTGTAGCGTTGTTGTTAATGTTTGAATGTCGGTGCTTAAATTGTAATGCAGGTTACATTGCGATAACACATTGTAGTTAACGAGACGACCTGCTAATTGATAACAATGGATGTACTTTGCGTCACAATTTCAACAAATATAAAAGTTTAATCATCACCAATGTACAACATCTTTACACGGGTCTTAAATAACGCCCTCCCCCCCCCCAAAAAAAAACCGCCCCCCATGTTTATTTTTGTTAAAAGGTAAACATTGCGGCCCTGGTGGTGAGAGGGCAGCGCCGTGTCGCTGGCGTACACAGAGGTGCGTCAGTCCTCCAGGGTGAAGTCGTACGGCTGGAAGGCGTCTCTTAGGGCCGCGCTGAACCCGTCCTCCTCCTCACGCGTCTGCTTGCACTCCTTCCAGTCGGCCCGCGTGGGAATGTTCAGCACGGGCTCGCTGGCCAGCACCTCCCTGGGGGGGGGGGGGGAGGGGACACACGCGCGCACACACACACACACACACACTTTTAAGGGCCCCATCCAAGAAGTGATGTTTTTAAATTCCTTTGGCCACCAATTGGGATGCAAGACAGACAGTTACAAACTAAAAGATCAAAACGCTTTTACGGTTGTACCTTCTGGAAAGCCAAGTCCTAAATTAAAGGATTAACACAGCACCAAACCTTTCTTTAAGTAGAACTATTAGAACGATTGTAGTTTGCTGGCTATCGGCATCCATGTTCCTGGGGGCCCCGTGTAAACTAATCGCTGACAGGGTTTAGTTTCCCTCCCCCCCCCACCGTCTTACCTCCCGAACTGCAGGGGGAAGTGTTTCTGGATGCGGTAGAACAGCTTCTCCCCCGTGTCCAGCTCCACGTAAAAGTAAGGTGTCCCCGGGGGTGCAATCTGAACCAGAGGAGAATACATTTTTCTGTGTTGAAGATGGCGGTGTGTCACATGTGCTGATGCTCTGATTGGTTGTTCATCCAGGGGAGTTGTAGTTTGGGAACCGAGGGGTTCCAGATTAATAGTGGGAGTTAGGAGTCGGTCAGGTGGGGGTGGGGGCGCACCTGCTTGAGGTCGGTGTGCTCTGGGATCTCCATCAGCTCCATCTGCTGCTCCTGGGCCTGCACCATGAAGGCCTCCTTGAGGTCCTCAGAGGAACATTTGTCTAGTGGCACGGGCACCACCTGCAGCTGGAGGTGCTGGCTGCGGTAGTTCCTCTCGAAGGAGATGCAGCGCTCGCCGCGGCTCTTGTAGAACTTCTGCAGGGCGGCCTTGTACTTCTCCATCTCCTCCACCACTTCGGAGGCCAGCTCCACCACCGACTGGTAGTGGCCGATGGGCAGCACCAGCACGTGCTGCGGGGTCAGTCCGCCCTTAGCCAGCGCCAGGTAGCACTGCAGACAGGTCAAGGGTCAAGAACACAACAAGGTGAGAACTTTAGAAGGTTGAATAATCCGGTGATGATGCAAAGGTCAGAAATGCTTCTTGTGTTTGTTGGTCCAGGAGGAGGAAGGAGGTGAACAAACTCACGTGTGTTCCAATGCTGATCACCAGGTGCTTCTCCACCTGAGGGCTGGCCAGGCAGAACCAGCATGGACCGGTGGGCTGGGCTGGAGACCAGAGAGAGGGGACACTTAACGCACTGGGACCAGGTGAGTAACTGGTTATGCGGTTACCCAGTAGTTATTTGATTGGTTCAGAGTTTAAACTTTCACGTGAAACCCCTTCCAGAAAACATTGCATCATCCTTTACATTTTAACTAAAAGGTAAAGTAATTGTCCCCAGAGACTGCACTGCAGGCGAGTGTTTCCGTATCATAGCGACGGGCAGACGTGGGCGGGGCCAGACTCACGTGGTCTGCGGGGCTGCCTGGGCTGCCCGTCCCCGTCGCCCCCCAGCCTGCCCTGGCCTCGCCTGTCCCCGTCCCAGTCGGGGTGGTCCCCGTCGGAGGGCCGCTTCCTGCCCTGATCCCCGCCCTGGCCCCGCCCACCACCACGCCCCCTGCCACGCCCTCCTCTGTTCAGGTCGAAGAAGAACTGGGAGGCGGGCTCCTAGAGGGGGAAGACATTAACCATTAGAACGAACACAACAAACAATATGGCTGACCCAAGAAGAAGAAGCACTTATTCTACACACGCACCTCCTCGGCAGGCTCGAAGCCCGTCTTGCCACGCTGGGCGGGGTCCTTTGCGCCGCGGCGGTAGGGGTTCTCCGTCACGTCCTGGGGCTGCTTCACCAGCTCCGCCGACTCCATGCTCTTCATGGGCACGATGTTGAAGGCGTAGAGGTACTGCACACACCGGACAGGGGCGGCATGTCAGACAGGTACGCATTTATTCCCTCTGTCTGGTTAAAGAGCAACACTAGTGTTCTTTTATCATCTCAAGAAATGTGTTGTTTTGGTTTTAACCCCAGATTTGGAACGATCCATTTCCAAAAATATTCCCCGTCTTTCCCAGGAAGCCAGATGTGGATATATTATTGCGGCTCATTTTGTTTTAGAGGACTTTTTGATTTCATGATATGGATTCACTTCCTGTTTCTCACGGACACACACCTTCTTCTTTGCAGGGTTGTTGACTGTTGCCAGGGCGATGAAGCGGCTCACGTGTTGCGCATTCTCCTGCAGGACCATGTGGTTCCTGAACACAGGCGCACACACACACACACACACAGTGAGTGTGAGGACATGGGGGAGAGCCGGTGGTCCCTGGAGTGTGAGCTGCCTACCTGTAGGGCAGTCGTTCGTAGTGAGCACCCTCTATGGCGGCAAAATGGTACCGCGGCTTCAGCTGGTCGGCGAGGATGGCGATGGACGCAGCGCCGCACAGCTTGGTGTTGACTTCCTAGAGTCCAAAATAAACTACTTTAGAGGGAACCAGAGACACAAAGCAGTAGCGTAGTAGTGGTGGATTTGCAGGTGCAGCTGTAGTGAACGATTATCTTTTCTCTTAACTTGTTATCTTTTATTTTATGTTATGTAATTTATTTTATTGTTACCTTACTAAATAGGTTGTCCTGTTGAGCTGTTTTTCTTGCTTTGTATTTTAACTTATTACTCTGTAAGGCACGTGGTTTTAAAGGGCTTAACAAATAAAGTTGGATTGGATTGGAACGAGTGCTGACCGGCGTGTTGCCGTACTGCCAGACCCCGCGGGGCCACTGAGACGTCAGCAGGATGTCCACGCCGCGGAACTTGGAGTTGTTGACCAGCGGGGCCACCAGTGCGCCCAGGTCCTTGGGCGTGAAGCAGTGGGCGGGGGCTGGCTCCTCCAGGGCCTCCCGCCCGCTGACATAGGCGATCTGGAGGCCGGACGCCCCTGTGAACACGCCGCGGCGTCCTGGGGGGTTGGGGGAGGGTTGAAGGCGTGCATGTGCATAGACAATCATCATCGTCTCATACGGAAGGGACTGTTCAAGGTAAACATTCATACAGGTCTTTTTTGTTTTACTTCATGTTGAGCTTTACTAACCAAAAAGTATATTGCTTTGCTGAATTTGATGACAAAGGTATTTTATATATTTCTTAACCACTTTCATAAGAATGTAAATGTGTCCATCCACCCTTCAACGTCACACCAGCATCTCCTGTTATTCCTCATGTGTTCAGGGCTATAACGGCGTTGGAGAAACCGAGAAACTGCGTAGGACCACGCAGTCCTGGTGCTGTTCACAGCTTCGGCGGCTCACCCAGGTAGGTGATGTTTTCGGCCAGCTCACAGCCGTCTGTGCTGGGGAAGTTCTTCACCGTCCCCTGGGTGGCCGCTCCCAGGACGCACGTGTGAATGGGAGCTGGACGAGATTACAATAAACAGACCAACGGATACATGGCGCGTTAAAGACGTTCAAGAGGATGCTAACTTTGTTCTACGTAGGGTTAATATTTCGCTGACGTAATTTAGCAAGTAGTCTTATAATACAAACGTATGTAGTATTCTCAATGATGACACACCCTTCTTGGCTCCGGTCTTGTATTCTTGCCACGCTGCCTCCGCCTCTTCGGTCTTTCCAAAAAACTCTCCCACACACAGCAGCAGCTGCAAACACACACATTAGGTGGAGCTCAGACCCGCACCCAGCCACCTTACACCCAGCCACCTTACATTTACACACAGCCACCTTACACCCAGCCACCTTACACCCAGCCACCTTACACACAGCCACCTTACACCCAGCCACATTACACACAGCCACCTTACACCCAGCCACCTTACACACAGGACAGAGTGATTTCTGGCTCAAAGACATGTTATGAGCTCCATTCAAATGAAGACACTGACTTACATCAAACTGTCCACTCTTCTTCTGTATGGTCCGTACCCGGTTGAACAGAGCGTTGAAGTTACCCTGGACATCCCCACACGTCAGGCTGAAGGCAGACAAAAAAAAACAGTTTGCCCTAATGCCAGTGACTATTATTAAGTTTCGGACCCTACTAATGGTGGACGTTTTATTGCGATATTGGTCAAAAATAATGACCAACAATTATCCTTTATTTGCGCATGTATCAAGATTTCCACAATCCTAATTTGTCCAGACTTTGAGTGTACAAGTTAAGACTAACACAGAACCATGTTGGCCATATGTACAAAATAAATATATTAATGTCTTGTGGACAACACTTACACCCTTAAAGTTTGATCTCCCATGTTGCAAAACTGGAACACTATTTGGAAATTCGCAACCTGTACGCCAGCAATACTCGTCCCCTCTTATTTCATGTGGAACTATTGTCACCGTTTGTATATATACGCCACAATCAAACGAACATTTGGAAAGACATTGGCTGTATGTTTATTTATCAAAAACAGGTCATGTCGACTCAGTTGGTTTATGATGTTTTTTTCTTTGTTAAGTAAGTAAGTAAAAATGAACAAGGCCAAAAACATTGAAAGAAGTTTCCGCCCGGGCACTTTTAAGCGGAGGACATGTCAGTTGCCAGGTTTGATGGTTACAATCTGCAGTGTATGAAGGCGTTCTTTGAGGAGTTCATTCTCCTGTACTTGGACGTAAAACATGTTGTCTGTTATTCCCTACAATCAATATGTTCAGATTGAAGAGGAGGTTTATCTTCCTACTGAATAAGCTGCGTTGTTTTGGGGTAATTACATAATGCTTCACCACATGACGAGGCTACATTGTCTATCATTCTAATAAAAAATGGGGCAGGACATATGTATGAAGAGAATACACACATATAAATATATATATATATATATCAGAATAAAACATATATATAAAATATTAGAAGAATACACATATAGAAGAAATATCAAGAGAACACACGCATATATATATTGAAAAAATACAAAATATATATGAATAATTATATTCGGCCAGCATGCTATCTTATCATGCTCACACCCTACTTATCTGGCAACCCGGCGGCCTCCAGACGGCCGAGCCTCCATCCTGGCACTTCTCCTCATCCTGGTCCCCTCCAAGTCCCCGGACCAAAAACAGGAAGTAAGTAGCCAAATCAAAACTAAAATCCACTTTCTGTTTGGGTTCTGAAGCAGAGTGGCTTCATACTGACGCTCGGATCGGCAGAACTGACCACCAAACGTCATATATACCGATCTGACTGACACCGCAGTCCCGCAATAAGCATTGTGCCGTAATAACATGGCGTCGTGTTTTCATTTGGTCTTCTTTCATTTCGCTGGCCGGCTGTTTGAATGGCAATTGTTAGCTTTGTATACCAATATCTACACTTTGATGAGGTACCTCTTGGTTTATTCACGATTTGCGGCACAGTATCCAAACAAAAAAAACAACGATGTCGATTTGTTTTACTCTTTCTTTATTCGAAAATATCACGAAGATTGATTCACTAGCTCCGACCAGGGGTGTCAAACATACGGCCCGCGGGCCGGATGCGGCCCACTGGAGATCAAATTCGGCTGTATGTGGCCCCTGAACTAAAGGGAGTTTACCCCAGCGTCTAGTATTTGAAATCCAACCCCAGCCGCCCATCTTTTTAATGTAATAATGTCAATATTTATATACAAATACAATCCTATAAAACCCTTGTTTGTAGACTATTATTATTATTATTATTATTATAAAGCTCTACCCCCCCCCCAACCCTTTCAACCGTAATGTCAATGTTAAAGCTTCCATGAATAACTGATTACAAATACAAACTATATATAATATCAAAACTTCTATAAAGATTTCAAAATATTATTTATACAAATTATGCAATCTGTGTGTTCATGGTCTTTCATTGAATGTATTATTGAACATTTCTCTAAACAAATATACACTTTGCTGACTTTCAAAATATATACAGCCACTCGCTTTATATTGATATCAGGGTTTATTAATTTTTGTGTACATGAGTACATTATCAGATGCCTCACCACAAGGCTATCTCTGGCCATTCTTTGATCACTTTTAAGCAGACGCAAAGTCAGGTTGTATGGCAATGTCATGTCTTCAACACGTTTCTCTGTTGCTAGGTGAACGATGAGCGTGGAGACGGAGGAGGTGACCCTAGAGACGGTCAACTCTGTCACACTGACCCGAGACAGCGATGGGAGCCTCATACTGCACTGCCCTCCAAATGGTGCGAATAACACAAACATATAAACACAATCCCTTTATTTTTCATCATCTCTATTTTTAAATGTTCCTTGTTTCCATAACAAAGTAGCACTTGGTCTCAATTGAACAATACATTGGCAGTGTGTAGACATAACATGTGTCACGTGCGTGCGTAGACGAGACTTGTGAACCCGGTCAGAAGAAGATCCGGCTGACTTCAGACGAGCTGGAGCACTCGGAGGAAGCCCAGTTCACCGTGGTCAACCAACCTCGTGAGAAACATACTATCTCCAGTAACCTGTATGATTCTACTTTTAAAGGCTTTCATGTCACTAGAAAGTTATGTTTGAGTTTTTGTATCTTTTTTAAGAACCAGTTTGAAGATAAATTGTCTTCAATAAATGTGTTGATTTAAGGAGCTTATCTGTAAGCATTATCATGTGGACTCCATCTTTTGTTGTGTATTTATTTATTATTTCAGGACAATGCACATTGATGAACATATAAAAATGTACACGTACATTTGCCAGATTATAGCCCAGGGGCTAATCTCCATCTGTGCCATTTTCCATTGTTTCCATTTTCATTGTGATCTTTGAGCCTGATTGTTGCACAATATTTAAAGACCTGTTTTCCGACTGGCTGTAGGGTATGACTGATAACATCTCTGTCCCTCTATCCATCCTCAAGTGTCTGAGAACGACGAGAGCTTTGAGTTGACCATGACCGCCACCGCAGACAGTGACCTCACGGAGGAGAGTGTAGCGCAGATACAGGTACTGGGAAGCTAAACGGCTCGGCTCTGTAGCGTCACCCCAAGCCTATCCAAAGTCACTCACCTTTCCGTTTCATGTTCCTTACTTTCTATATTTGCTATTTCCACTTGCCTGAATGACAAACAGTCCTTTGACCTTTTTCTTTCTCCATAGCGGCACTCTTGTTTGACCTTAAAAACACTGCTGTAAATCATTTATTGGCATAGTCCAGTCTTTTTCTCCTCTTTGAATTTCAATGGCAGCACCCAAACAAGCAGCGTCTAAAATGCACCTTAGCATGATTGTTAAAAGGAAGTGTGTGTGTGTGGTTGTGTGTGACAGATCTTGCAGGTGGATTCGGAGGCTCTCTCTCCTCAGCAGAAGACCAGTGATGACGTCTCTCCTGTCAGCCAGGCCTGGTTCACCACTAAGGAGGACAAAGACACGCTGGCCAATAAGGGTAGACACGCACACGCATACTGATGAAGATGCATGCAAAGCTGCTCTTCTGTATAGGCAGCACTCGAGGTGGGGGTGGATGAGGAGGGGGGGGTGGCATCCCCCTTTGAAATAAAGATTGTCAAAATCATCCCCTAAAATGGCCATTCGCCCTTTCCATATCCTGTTACTTTATTAATTAATCTAATATTATTTATGAAATATTACCACTCTTTCAACATATAGTTTTTGGGAATAGGCTAAAATACTGTGGACGAGGGGAACGTGCTCATATAGTGACCACCCCTTCAGGGTCTGGTTTCTGGTTCTAGGGGTTGGTTTTAGGATTATAATTGTAGTTTGGGTCACGTTTCAGGGATTTCTTCATTTATTTCATTTATTATTTTCCAGTCATTTCACCCAATGGGAATGTATTGGATCTCTGGTTCTAGGGCTGGGGTTAGGGTTAGGGATTTTTCGGGTAAGAGTTTGAAGCCAGGTGAGTGGTTTGCAGGACGAGCAGGATGTGTGACTGTGTTCTGTGTTGTGTAGGCCACACGTGGAAGCAGGGCATGTGGTCAAAGGAGGAGGTGGAAATCCTGATGAACAACATCGCCCGATACGTGAAGGTAGGCCTGTCCTCCAGCTTCTCATCGCTTCTCCACCACCCACAAACACCTATCTGATCACACAACATCTGAACTCTCTGTCTTAAACATCAGTGTTCCTCTGATGCCATGGTTAATGAAGATTTTATGTGTGTGTATCTGTGTGTGCGTGTCTGCGAGTGTTTCTGTGCATGCGTGTGTGTGTATCTACGTGTGTGTCTATGCATACGTGTGTTTGTGCGTGCGTGCGTGTGTGTGTGTATCTATGTGTATGTCTGTGTGCGTGAGTTTCTGCGTGTGTGTCTGTGCGTGTGTGTGTGTGTCTGTGCGTGTGTGTCTGTGTGTGCGTCTACCTGCATGTGTGTGTGTCTATACATGCGTGCATGTGTGTCTATGCGTGTGTGTGTGTCCGTCAGAACCGGGGCATGGAGGACCCTGCGGAGATCATCTTTGAGATGTCCAAGGAGGAGCGGAAGGACTTCTACCGCAGCGTGGCGTGGGGCCTTAACCGCCCGCTGTTCGCCGTGTACCGCCGCGTGCTGCGCATGTACGACAACAGCAACCACGTGGGCAAGTAAGGACACGCCGCAGGGGCTTTGGCGAGGGCCGACAGGCGGCGCTTGTATGTTTTGCAACTTGTTTTGGCGACGATAGGCAGACCGTACATATCATCACTTATTTAGACTTATTTTTTAATCACCATTATAATTTTGTCATTTAGCTGTTAGGATGTTTTATTATACAACAAGTAGTTCCGATTATATATTATTATTTTGATTATACATTATATTTTGTTGGTATTAGTTGTACTATCGCAATATTACCCTCGAGGGTGTGCTTGCTTGCGTCCTGACCGCATCACTGTCGTGCTCAAATGACGTTAAAGCACATCCTCGAGGGTAATGTTGCTTAATTAATGCTAATTAATGCCATTTTTGATTTGTAACTGGATTTTTTTCCCCACTCTTGTTTTCCGAAGGTACACCCACGGAGAGATAGAGAAACTCAAATCGTGAGTGGCCTGATCTCGGCTTGTCTATTAGATATAAAAACATGTGTCATAATGCGTATGATTAATACATACAGTTTATATGCACGTAGTTTTAGTTGCATGTAGTTTAAGTGTGTGTTTGTGTGTGCGTGTGTTTGTGCGTGCGCGCCCCAGGCTGAGGAAGAAGCACGGTAACGACTGGGCCACCATCGGGGCGGCGTTGGGCCGCAGCGCCTCGTCCGTCAAGGACCGCTGCAGACTGATGAAGGACACCTGCAACACAGGTACCCACACACACTCCCTCACGCACACACACACAAACTCTCTCATGTGAGGTAACATGTTCCTCCCCACCCCCTCCCCCTCCAGGTAAGTGGAGTGAGGAGGAGGAGCGCCGGCTGGCGGAGGTGGTATACGAGATGGCGGGCGTGTCGCCGGGCGTGGCCGTGACCGGGGGCGTGTCCTGGGCCTTGGTGGCGGAGCGCGTGCGCTCGCGCTCGGAGAAGCAGTGCCGCTCAAAGTGGCTGAACTACCTGAACTGGAAGCACAGCGGCGGCACCGAGTGGACCAAGGAGGATGACCTGGGCCTGGTGCGCAGGTACGGACCCCCGCTACCGCACACCTGGACCGGGGAGTGGGGCCGGGAACACCCAATCAGAGGTCCTTTAATGTGGGGGGGTTGTGTGTATCTTTTCTTTGTGTGCGTGTTTGTGTGTCTGTCTGTTTGTGTGTGTGTGTGTGTGCATGCGCGTCTGTGTGTTTTTGTGTGTGTGTGTGTAGGATCATGGAGATGCAGGTGGAGGAGGAGAACGAGCTGCGGTGGGAGGAGCTAGCGGGGGGGTGGAGTAGCGTGCGCTCGCCTCAGTGGCTGCGCTCCAAGTGGTGGAACATCAAGAGACAGGTGTCCAATCACAAGGAGATCCCCTTCAGCCGTAAGAACACCCACAGCCAATCACGTCGAGGCAGGCTCTGTCCCTGTGCTGAGAAAATGTTTTTTTTATCTGGTTTTTATTTGTTGTTTATTTATGTCTCTCCCTCTCTCTCTCTCTCTAGTCCTACTGGAGGTTCTGCAGGACCTCATGCAGTCCTCCCAGGCCAACGTGGGCCCCGGGAGTCCCGCCTCCTCCGGCCAGCTGAGAGTCGCGCGATTGGACGAGAGCGGGGCCGGGGCTAGCGGCGGCGAGGACGGTGGTCCGTCTGCGGGTTCTGTGCCGGCGCTGCAAATCCCGCTCCAGATCCCCTTACAGATCACACACCTGGGTGGGTCCGCTTTAAACCAGAACATTTAACATTTAACATTAAACCAGAATATGTTGCCTAACTGAATCTATCATTCACCTGTCTCATTTCGTACCCATAATGCCCCTCTTCTCTTTCCCACTCAGCCTCAGATGGCTCTGCGGGCCCCGGCGACGGAGACACCATCACGCTGAACACTGGAGCCCTGCAGACCTTCGAGATCCTACCGGTGAGCACGCACGCACGCACGCACGCACGCACGCACGCACGCACGCACGCACGCACGCACGCACGCACGCACGCACGCACGCACACACGCACACACACACACACACACACACACACACACACACACACACACACACACAGGCATGCATCTATAAAACTCCTCATCATTAATCTAGAGCCTAGGTGTGTATATGCAGTGAAGAAGGAACCGCAATATGAACTATGAATGAATGAATGAATACTTTTTGTCCCTCCTGAAGTCCTTCCACCTGCAGCCCACCGGCACGCCCGGAACCTACTACCTCCAGACCACGTCCAATCAGGGCCTGCCCCTCAGTCTGTCCACCAATCAGGGCCTCCCTCTGGGCCTTGGCAACAACAGCACGGTCACCCTGACGACAAGCTCCTCCCCCTCGTCCCCAGAGCACCAGATCATCCTCCACAGTCTGTCTGTGAGTCTGTGGGTTTGTTGTTTTAGTTTGTTGTTCATAAAGTTTTCCACATTCAAATTCTCTCTTTTTTTCCTCCCAGACGGACGGCCTCTGCTCTGGCGATGGTGTCATCATCCAGACGGTGACCTCCGACCCCGCCAGCTCGGATCCCCTTGGCCAATCACAGCTGATGGTGGAGACAGAGGGGCAGGACCAGGGGATGGGGCTGGAGGCCTCCAGTCTCCTGGTTGGTGACGAGTGTGTCTCACCGGAGGCTCAGCCAATGGCAGCCGGCTTCACTGACAAGGTAACGGCTACGACCTGCTGTAGCGTAGCACACTAGCAAACCCTACAACAATGAGTGCTCTCAAAGGAATTGGAACGAGGCAACATTAAACCTTCGTACACATTCATTTATATAGTGTATAGACTGGTGCCATCTCTGGGGGGGCATGAGGTTTCTTGCACCCCCAAAGATAAAGTCAGGGGTGCAAAAACCCCTCAATATTGAAACCAATCGTTCTAAAGCATTGCTGGCAACATTCCTGACATACCGATAGTTGGCAGAGTGCCAAATGGATCGCCCTGCCAATTTTGCACCGATTAAACGAAAACCATTATGGACAAGTGACTCTGTGTTCTAGTCTACTTTTTGGTGGAACACATTTGAACAAAATATGAATGAGTCCCCAATGTTGACCTGAAGTTGGCGCCACTGAATGTATGTCATTTATATTCCCAGGTTCTGAGCTCATCGTCGGTGGAGGCGTCTGGCTTGGCCACGGGGGGCACAGTGCTCATCGTCTCCTCGCCCGTCAGCAGCACCTTAACAGGTAGCGCACACAGGGTTACCGTGAGGAGGCTTGGAGCTCCGTCGCCGTCGTCTGCCTTCAGCCTCTGAAGTGTGAGGGCTGGTTGAGGTCCAGCGTCAGACGTAGACTGTAGAATGGTAGTTCCACGACTCCAGCTTGGAACCTGGGGCAATATCTAAACAAAGTAGTGCAATAATAATAATAATAATAGTAAATCACATTTATATAGCGCTTTTTATAGTTCTCAAAGTCGCTTTACATACTGCCCTAGCAATGTCGTTGTGTTCTTTACTACCTGCCTCACTCACTCACTCACTCAGTGTTTATTCCGGGCTTCTTTCTCCTCTCTGCAGATCCGATCCTGGAGAACCAGGAAGGGTCAGACTGAGCGGTGTTTGAAGGTACTGCTGACCTCTCCCCTCATCTCCCCCCCACACCTGACTGAAGACAATAGAACTAACTCAGGAGTCATCGCAAGACACTACCTTTTCTTTTATATTCTTATTTAATTTTTTGGTTTGATAGTATTATTTAATTGCATCGTTTTTTTCCAGTGCTGAGCCTGCTAAAGGTAGTACTTGGTCAGCAGTAGCAAATCAAAAGTAATGGACTTTCTCAACTGAATCCACACTGGAGGGCGATGTTTTCCTAGTGTCCGATACACGCTGGCTGTGTCGCTGATCTGGGCCAATCAGGCACGAGCAACGGATCTCTGGACGTATTCAATTCCCGTGCATCCTTCCAAAGCTTTGTCTTTAGTTAACAATTTCTTAACCAGTCTTTCTTTGTCTTCTTAATTCTTTCTATGACTTTGCCCAAGCAAATGACCCATATTAGCGATGACAGACTTTGGTGATAATAATGTTTGAAAGATGTGCTTACTTTGCTTCAAGTATTGAGTGACCGATTCATTTGGAAACTTTTACATCGATAGACATGGACTACAGTGTATTTTCAAAATTGTTGTTATTCTTAATCTGCATTTGGATTGCATTGTGATGAAGGTGTTTAGACGGTGTATCTTGATAACTTGGATTCAGGGTTCTTGTCTCCATCAGGTTAACAATATGGATGTGTCCAAATGTGATCATGAATTCAAAATCCATTTTTTAAACGATCCAACTGAAAGACATGATGTATATAGCAATTTAAAGTGGACCGGTTTTCAAAACTCTGTTTTGACTGGTATAGAGGTATAGAGTCATTGTTATCAATTTTTTACTGGATATCACGATAAAGTCTTGAATTATGACCCAGGCCTAAGGTGATTGTAGGGAGTAGAAACATTCCATGACTGTTGGACAAACACAGATCAGAAGGTTGCTGGTTCAACGTCATCAACTGTTGAAGTTATGAGTTGCTATGCATCATGTATGTCCCTGTGGCTGAGCATATAGGAATAATTATTACTCCATCAGTGGACCTACATGGCATGTGCCTAGGAGTTGGTGGATTGTCCAGGACCGTAACCATTTTTTCAGCTATGTTGACATGGTTGCAAAAAAGGTAATTTCTCGCTTTGACTTAAACCCGGAATTGTATGTTTGATGGACCCGAGTAGCTAGCGATGAGGACAGGGTCCTTTGTGTCACAGAACAAAATCACTTATTTTATTTTGCCAAACATGTTTTTGTCGTGTTCCTATTGGGATGAATTGAGAAAGACTGCATGTATCATAGGGCAGCTGTGCCATCAACGAATACTGGGAAAATGTGGAAGTGTTTGTGTGGATTAGTTTGGCAGAATAATGTACAATACAACAATGCATTCATGGAAAGCTGAGAGCTGTAAGACAAACGTATTATGAGAATTGATGACTCCATTACCAAGGGTTTGACAAACCTATTGCCACTTACCAATGGACCCCGAAGTTTGGTTCAGAAAACATTTGCTCCTACCAGTAATGCATTATCATATCGCTGCACTAGAGGGCACTTTGATTTTTCAACAACCTAATGGTAATTGGAGACTCATTTTTGCTGCAGTCTTGAGCAGAGGTCACGATCACGATCAGCGAGGAAAATACTGGAAGAAAACTTCATGTAAACCGTTTTGTATAATAAAGAACCTGAGGTTGAGTTCTAGTGCTTCCTTCGCGGACTCTTGTCTGGCCAATTTAAGAGGACCAAAAGGTGTTGACTTGAGAATCACAGGGTACAGGATTCTTTATTGCATGAATACAAAGCAGCACATGGTTTCTGACATTCCCTAGGTCATCGAGTCTACTGGGTTTCTCAGCGCTTGCTGCGTTTGAATCCCACTGAAGATTGGCCGGGTGTGGCAGTCAGTGGGAGAGGAGATGGATACTTACTGAGGATAACATGCAGATTTGGTCCTAGACTTTTAGTCTAACTTGTGATAAAACATGTAATGTGAGCACCGATTTGCCAAGGTTACAAAAGAAATCATGGGCATGATTACATATATTTGCATTGTGCTTTTCAGGGCTGTAATCATTTCAAATCATGGGTAACATACGGTGCAATGTCCTTACATATATAACAATTTCCATTTTGACAAACAAACCCATCTCTGCTTTGGCTTTGCTAGTTCACAGGCGCGGGTAGCCACTTTCTACATGGTTCTCATGTGTAGTGTATTGAACTGCAAACAGAACTGGAGAACTGACTGAAAAGTTCACTAAAAAAACAATTGACATTTGTATTGATTTGAAACATTGCAACACGAATGTGCGTCATTACAACCAGCGGTGCTTTGGCAAACCACGCCACACATCAGTCATTCCCTGTGTGTCTGTTTCAGCATCTCCGTCATATCCAGTAAATCCCTGGACACAAAGTCCAGAGAAACCGTCCACTTCTCCTGTGAACAGATCTTGTAGGACCACATGTATTAATTATTTAATAACAAGCTTGTGACCAAGAGCATTAAAGCCTAGGGGAATGATATGGCGATACATATATGTTTATACTGTATATGTATGACAAGTGAAGAGCAACACATATATACATTGTGACCATGGATCAGAGATCTGTTATAGAGCCTTCAGCTTCATGGCTTCAACTCATGACACTGGGATGGCTTTTGTATGATCATTAGTGAGCACAGATCCATTGCTTTGGCCTGAGTGAGAGATGGTTATCAATAGCCTGTAGGTGGACATGCGTCTCCTCTGGCGAACATAGCAAACATGTGGAGCACCGCGTCCGTTTAGTGCAATTGATGGCAGCCAAGGTAATATGGCATGTGCACCATTGGAACTATTGATTACGTCATTATGATTATGGGATAGGAACGTGACATGTATCTGTTGCGATGGGAAGGGCAGGTATCCTCCAGAGAACGTGTTTGAGTTCACATAAACCTACAGGTGAATTGTTAGCCAGTGTGCGATTAGGGTGACGCAGACGGACTCCTCTGCGGAGTACGCTGACGTGTGCATAGTCTGATAAACTTTGGGGAAGGGGCTGTGGTGGTTTCAGAGGTCAAAGGTTGGCAGTGCTTCAAACTTGATCCAGCCTTCTCAAGAGTCAGCATGACCTTCAATGTGTCGTTGTTGTTGTAAACAAGGCTACGTCTAACAAAACGTACGTAGATTTATAAACCACTTGCCAACCGCCCCCTTGGTGTCGTTTTGGAAGATACTTGTGCACATGATCTCCAGTCAGGTGGGCTACTGTACTGTGAACTGGCCGGTTAACTTGTACACACATGCAGTTGGGGGGTGGGGGGTGGGGGATTGCAGTGTGTGCGATGGATTTAAGGCAGTGATCCTCTCCGATGTCTCCCCAACAAAGTCCATTCCTTCATCTTCTTCAGTTTCCCTCTGGAAAAAAGGACGGGTGGGGTTTCCTCAGGACGCAGGGGGAGGGCTCAAGTCTTATCCTTTGGTTCCGTTGGGAGACATCGCGGTTTCATGTTCACGGTGACCTTCCACCAAGTAAGACGCATTCTTTAAAAAATCCATCCCGTCCTTTCAGCGCTCCTTTGAGTGGCCGTGTGTGTGTGTGTGTGTGCATTGCCCCATGTGTCCGTCTCTGTTGGGGGCGGGGGGGCGGTGTCACCTACGTGACGCCGTGGAAGTAGAGGTTGGCACAGAGGCACAGCAGCACAATGGAGGCCAGCTTGTAGTAGATCAGCTTCCGGAACTTGGGTTCCAGGTCCCCCTGGCGGTACCACACGATCTGGGGGGGAGGGAGGGGGGAGAGAGAGAGAGAGAGAGTGGCGGGTGAGGGGGGTATTCATTGGGGATGGGGAGGAGAGGGGAGGAGGTGAAGTCTCACCAGAAGCAGCGTGGAGCCGCAGATCAGGAGAATGCACGCCGCGAAGAAGATGTTGAGCGCCCGCGGTGGGAGCGACGGGAAGACAAAGGAACTGATGACGGTCTCCTGAGGAACGCACGGGACGAAACCACAGATGTTATGTTCTATCCTCAACACATGATGAGACCGACCGCTGTAAAGGCTTGTTTATACTTCTCCGTAAAGTGCTGTACGTGGACAGCCCTCTCTGTAGTGCGGAGACCCTCTCCGTACTCTCCGTGCGCATCCCATATTTTTTAACCGTCCGTCACTCCGTCGAGGGAAATCAGAGACAGCAAGGGCTGTGATTGGTCCTCTAACAACGTCATTTACGGAATTACTTTTCCGGTTTGACTACTACTGGCAAATTGCACTTCTTTGTAAATCGTTTATTTACATTTAAAGCATTACATTTTTAATGATCATTATTATCCCTTTGTAATTCCGATCTGCTGTATGCACGCATCAAGCAACTGAACGTCAACCTGTTTATTTTACCTGTTTACTTTGCCGAGGGGCCAAGGCTCGAGGGGTCTCTGTGGTAACAGACACGGATTACGGAGAAGTATATTCCGGCCTTTAGCCTGTCCTTATGACGCGGTGAAGGAAATGCTTCGTTCAGTGGATAACCACTTAGGTCATACAATATTGTACTGGTAAGCCTGCTTGGTACCTCGTCAGCCGAGGCCCGTTCAAGTGGCGACGTGACACCAACACTCACCAGAACAAACAGACTGGTGACTCCGCCCACGGCGATGTTGATGATCCGGTCCTGAAGAAAAAAAATAGGCCAACTGAAGACGATGAGCTTGTGAACACACACACACACGTGAACACACACACACGTGAACACACACACACACACACACACACACACACACACACACACACACACACACACACACACACACACACACACACA
>JAOPJJ010000110.1:2390570-2402596 GCA_027122795.1 Enchelyopus cimbrius | reverse complement strand
TTATACCACTATTTATACTCCATAATACTTATACATTACATGTTATTTATACCGCTCTGTGTGTGTGTGTGTGTGTGCGCGCGCGTGTGTCTGTGTGTGTGTTTGGGTGCGTGTGTCTGTATCTGCGTGTGTGTCTGTGTGTGTGTCTGTGTGTGTGTGTCTGTCTGTGTGTGTATCTGTATCTGTGTGTGTGTGTGTGTTCCTGCCCCAGTGAGCCCCACCAGCAGCAGTCAGTACCCAGTGCTTCCAACAGGGGGCTCCCTGGAGCAGTACCGGGAGGGCCCACTAGGAGGCAGCAGCACCTCTCTGGAGGAGAGACCCAGAGCCATAAGCAGGTCTGGATCCTTCAGGGACAGCACCGACGAAGGTACACTCACACACACACACACCCATACACACACGCTCACACACACTCACACACGACACACCCTCTCACTCACACCAACACACACATACACACACACGTACACACCGACACATACAAACACACACACACACACAACACACCCTCTCACTCACACACACACCCTCTCACTCACACCAACACACACACACACACACACACACGTACACACCGACACATACAAACACACACACACACACAACACACCCTCTCACTCAAACACACACACACACACAACACACACACAACACACACACAGGAACACATACACAGGCACAAACACACATTTTGGTCATTTTCTTTAACAGTTTTCTGTCTCCCTCTCTCTCTCTCTCTCTCTCTCTCTCTCTGTCTCTTCTCCAGTTCATGGGTCCTCTCTCTCTCTGGTATCCAGTACTTCCTCACTCTACTCCGCGGTAGGTGGCCCCTCCAGTACTCAGAGTACTGGCTAAGAGAGTACCACAGTATCAGTATAGTACTACAATACTACAATGAAACATCCCAGATGATGACTAAAAACACTTAATGAATTAAATGTTTTCTTGTTTCATATTGATGTTTTACTTGATGAAATGATTGTAATATGAATTGATATGATCTGTGTTTGATCGTGTTTGGTTTTTCATGTCATCTTCAACCATCTATTGGTTCACCGGTTATCTTTCATTTAATAAAAGCCTTTACATAAGCCATCCATCCACCTCCAACAGCTGCCAGAAAAACACTGTAGAACCTTCCAGTAGAACACTGGAGAACCTTCCAGTAGAACATTCTAAAAGCCTTACTGATGGATTTTAGAACTTTTTAGTAGAGCAACAAACTGTATCCGGTGATCGGTGAAGGTGATTGGCCAACGCAAAGCTCCCTTCCTGTCCACACACGCCCACGTTCTGTCCTTGAAACGCTTCGTTCTCTCCCCTCCAGGTTCTGTTCTACCTGGAGAAGGTAACCCTCTCCCTGGTGCCCCCACCCAGAGGAGTCTGTCCACACTGACTCCACCCCTCCGTCTTGGTTCAGAGTGATTTGGTTATTTTAGCGTTTGACTTTGGTCTTTTGACTCCTCCCTGACGCCCCCTCGAAAACTTACGTCATAAGTAGATACTGTTTCATCATGCAAATGTTGATATTGTCCAAAATAACAATAATAAAATGGTAAAATTAAATTCCATTTGAATTATAAACCTCAAAATAGTTCCTCCTCAGAAGCTGAACTGATTTGATCAGTTCACCTTTAGACTGCACCTGTTTCTTTACCAAGCCTGTTCTCATTCTGAGAAGGATTCTCTCCATCCTAGAGGCGGATCTCTTATGTTAGGTTCCTTTATGTGGTGCTGGTAATGCACGAGTCACAGCCTTGTGATGACCACCCTGACCAATCAGTTACAACATATTTTCACATTAAGACACAACCTAGCAATCACTCACAATGTCAGAAAAACCTTTTCATTCATCCAATTCATATTCATATCCATTCTTAATTTTGTGTTGAAGTCTGAAAATGTCACAATTTCTCTTGAACCAAAAGAGGTCTAAGAATGAATATGTTTTCCGATATAGAACCAGAGATTCTTTGGTAATAAATCAAGAACTAATTATAATTTACGTTTCCTTCCTGCAGACTGAGGAAAAAGCCCACTCAGAGGTGAGAATTTATTTCAGTGATAAATGTCTTACTCTCTCAGTTCCTCTCTGCATGCCTGTTCTTAGAACGATAAGCTAATAGTGCTAATAAAACATTAGCATTTCTATTGGATGGTGCTAGTTAGCTGCATGGTCTGTCTTTTCGCAATTTGCTTAATTCGGCATGAGTAGGACAGTGTTGATTGTTATTTTTGGCATCACAACCATATTTGGGTGTAGTCTTGGTATTACGTCCATATCGGGTTCTCCTGTTTTTTGTCTTTTTGTCGTGATTTGCGCTCTGTCAGACCTGGGCCAGTTCGTATGTGATTCGGGGTGCTTGATCTGACCTTCCGTGTTTTACTAGCTGGGTGGAGTCACTATCATCCAAGCCGTCTGTATTCCTAGTGATGCTGTCCGGGTTCAGTCAGTTAATTTCTCGCTTCTCTTTTGTCTCTTGAACCAAGGGCCAAACAGGGCAGAACTCCACGGTAAACATCTACACCTACACCACCCTTCCACCACCTCTCAGCCTACCACACCTCAGAAACCCTACACCACCCAACTTCACTCTAAACCACCACCACCTGTCCTTGACACTCTTGTGAGTTAATCCACTTCCTCCTCCTCTTCCTCTTTCTGATCAGCAAATCCGCAAGCTCCGTCGTGAGCTGGACGCGTCGCAGGAGAAGGTCGCCACGCTGACCTCACAGCTCTCCGCCAATGTGAGTAACCGTGGTTACCACCAGGCCGGCGACCATCTTGTTAGCATGCTAGCATGTTAGCGTGACGTCCAGCTGTCTGTGTGTGTGTGTGTGTTTCTGTGTGTGTGTGTGTGGTCGTGGGTGACAGCATGGTAGAGGGTGTATAAATGTCAGACCCAGTGTGCCACACCCCCGCAGAGTGGCTGAGTTCTGGTCCAAAACCAAACACAAACACACATGCACACACACACACACATGTACATATAAACTTACATGCAGACACACTTTCTAATGCACTTCACATACATATACACTCTACTGTATATGTATAACTATGTGTGTGTGTGTGTTAACATAGTGTATATGTCTATATATTTATATCTGCGTGTGTGTGTGTGTTTCCAGGCTCACTTGGTTGCAGCATTTGAGATGAGTTTGGGAAACATGACGTGTCGCCTGCAGAGTCTCACCATGACAGCTGAGCAGAAGGTATCCCATAATAATCACCATCAGAATAACACAATATACGATGTAAAACATGTCATAAAATCCATGTCTATTGCGCTACCTCTCTCTCCCTCTCTCTCTCGCTCCCTCTTTCCCGTTCTCTCTCTCTCTCTCTCTCTGTCTGTCTGTGTCTATGTCTCTCTCTCTCTGTGGAGGAATCGGAGCTGGCAGAGTTACGGGAGACCATTGAGATGCTGAAGACCCAGAACACCGACGCCCAGACGGCCATCCAGGTGGCGCTGAACGGCCCGGACCACCTCCACAAAGGTCAGAGCAGCAGAACGGCAGCGCCCCCGTGTGGCGTTGGCGGTACTGCGCCCAGCAGGGCTTTAGAACCGGACTGGCTGGCATATTTAAGCAATATTACCCGAGAGGGTGTGCTTTAACGTCATTTGAGCACGAGTGACGCGGTCAGGACCGAGGTCCACACTGAAGCAGCACCTCCGTTACCCCAGTGATATGTGTAATGGAACGTAGTTTACCACTCCAGCAACTAATCCAACCCTTAGTAACGACTTAGCAACAGAAAGGATTTTCTAGATGAGTGAACTCTGAGCTGACCCGAACTAAGTCAATACTGCACAGATTAACAGAAAATGCTTATTTTTTTATCACCCAAGTTATAACAAAGATGTAGATTTTCTTTCTTTTATATTGTGTTATAAAACGTTTCCACCGCGGTCACAATAGTGTCTCACACCGAAGGGAATAGGCCACCCTCTCGACTAAAACGGGACACTTTATTCTGTAAATGTGACTTTGTCAGCTGACAGGTGGTTTGTGATTTATTTTCACGAGTAATAAATAGCATTCTAAAAATAATAATAAGAATAATAAAATACTCAGCTCGGACTTATTTCATTTTTATCTGATTATTATCGATGTTGACACAGAGTTGGACGGAGTAATATTTTGAGTAATGAGTCAGGCGTGCTGTAATGCTGATTTGAGCACGGTCAAAATGTCTTGACCAATCAGATTTCTTGGTTGGAACTACTTGTTGTATAATGTACAGTGTTTCATGTGACGGGAGTAGGAACTGATGTGGGTGTGGTGTGTTTCAGACCTGCGCATTAGGAGGCAGCACTCGTCAGAGAGCATGTCCAGCATCACCAGCGCGGCCAGCCACTCCAGCATGGGCAGCCTGGGGAAGGACCCCGACGACAAGAAGAAGAAGAAGAAGAGCTGGGTGAGCAACGCCGCCATTTTGGCCACTCATGGCTAGTTCCAAAGCTCCGGAACGTCGCAGAGTGTTCCAGAAGACGTGCGATGCGTTGTCAGTGGGAAGAGTGTTTCTTTGTTCCAGGGTATGAAGAGGAGGTGTGATGAAGCACAGCGACCGCTCAGCGTGTCTTACTGGGAATGGGTTATTGTTTATAACATTATTATAATGTCTTTTACCTGGATGCTTTTCACCTCTGCTGACCTTTGACCTCTGACATGCTGACAGTACAGTTGAGGAGGTCCACGGTGTTTGGTTGACACTGAACACTTTAAAACAACCGTCCTCTTCATCATCCCAGTAACCATCACCTTCATCAGTCCAGCATTAACATAACAACGTGGGCTTGGCTTGACGTTCTGTTTGGCTTCATGAGGCGTAACGGCAGGTGTGGCTGTGGCTTCACGGCAGGCGTGTGGTTTGGTGAAAAAACGTGTGGGTGTGGCTTAATGGCAGGTGTGGGTGTGGCTTAACAGCAGGTGTGTTTTGCATCTCCAGGTGGCCGACTCCATCCCTGCTCAGGTCAGTTGTGCTGCCTATCCCCTGGTGTGAAGTGTAACCCCCCCCCCCCCCCTCTTGCCCTCTCATCTCCTCTCCCTCTCTGTCCTCCCTCCTCCCTGCCTGGAAGTGTCAGCATGGATTCTCTCCTCCTCCTCCTCCTCCTCCTTCTCCTCCACCATCTGTCTGCCTGACTGTTCTAGATTTCAGGGCCAGAATGAACCTGGTTGCTATGCACACACCCCCATCCCCCCTGGTAACTATGCTCCCCCTCCGCCATCCTTCATCCACATCATGGTCATCCCTCCTCTTCCTCCTCCTGTGAACGTCGCCACAGACCTCCGGTGCCCACACAGAGACGTGTGCCAGCAGGATATGATGTCACAGGAAGTGATGTCGTAGAAGGATAAGTGTCGGTGTGTGTGGCGGTATTAACTTCTTCTCTCTTTCTGTGTGTGTTTGTGTGTGTGTGTGTGTGTGTGCAGCTGCGTAGCTCCTTCAAGCAGGCCTTCAGCAAGAAGAAGAGCCGCTCCTCCTCCTCCCACGAGGAGTCGGAGGAGATGAGCGACTCCCTCCCCTCCTCCCCCAAGCTCCCACATCGTAACCACGGTGACCAGGCGGACCAGGGTAGCCATGGCAACCGCCTGGTCAGCCCTGTCACTGCCCCCACCGGGCTACGCTGTTCACCGTCCGGCACAGAGTGAGTTCTGCACACACGCACCCACACGCACACACACACACACCCACACACACCTCCACAGCCAGGTGGTGTATCTTCTCTGTCTTCTGTCGTTCCCTCAGCTCCACCTGATGGCAAACTCTTTGTTTTACTGATTAAGGCTCCTCCTCTTCTTCTTCCTCCTCCTCTTCATACTCCTCCTCTTCCCCTTCTTCTTCCTCCTCCCCCTCCTCCTCCTCTTCTTCTTCCTCCCCCTCCTCCTCTTCCTCCTCCCCCTCCTCCTCTTCCTCCTCCTCCTCCTCCTCCTTACCCCCACTAGAGGGAAGCCTCCGTGTGTCTCAGACTTTCCCCCCCCCATTTGGATTGCTAAGAAAAGTCAGACAGGTCATGTGGTCTACAAACACGGCTCCCGGTAACCAGGGGGGCTCAGCACGTGTGTGTGGGGTGTGCTGCCTTCTACTGTAGAGACATGTGTGTGTGTGTGTGTGTGTGTGTGTGTACTAACTGCGTGTGGAGAAACGCGCGTGTGTGGTTTTATCAGCGCTTTATCTAACAGGCTGGTGAGAGGTCCTCGCTCTCTCCATCAGACATGTGACTCACATCCGTAGATTCACATCATTTCCTATTCATGTGTGTGGGGTGTGCATGTATGAGTGTCAGGGTCCCACTATACTGCAATCATGTGCACCACTGTGTCACAATGCAGTGTGTGTGTGTGTGTGCATGTGCGTGTCTACATGTTTGTGTGTGTGTGTGCGGGCTTCCTCCCTGACCCCTCCCTGTGTGTTGCCGTGGCGACAGGCTGTATGAGTGCACGGAGGCGGAGACCCAGGTGATCCTGCAGCTGAAGAACGAGCTGCGGGAGAAGGAGCTGAAGCTGACGGACATCCGGCTGGAGGCCCTGAGCTCCGCCCACCACCTGGACCAGATCCGGGAGGCCATGAACCGCATGCAGGTGGGGCCTCAGGGGGTCAGGTGTATTGTGATCATCCAGACGATCCTTCTCCCCATGAACACTAGGGAGCCGGGCTTGTGCTCGGCGGGTTGCAGGTTTGGTTCCCAGGACCAGAGGGAGATACAATGTGGGTGGGGAGGGTGACTGGGTGACTGAACAGTGCTTTCGCCCCCCTCTCAACATCCCCGGCTGAAGTGCCCTTGAGCAAGGCAACCAACCCCGGGCGCGCCACTGCTGCTGCTCCCTGCAATGTGTGTGTCAAATAAAGCAACTTAACTTCACTTAACCTGTAATGTTGTCCTCGCCCGCCCAGAACGAGATTGAGACGCTGAGGGCGGAGAACGACCGCCTCAAGTCCAGCGGGAATGCCACGCCCACGGCCCCGCCCCTCAAGACAGCCCGCCCCCCCTCAGAGACCTCCAGCACCTCCTCCTCCTCCTCGCGCCAGTCCCTGGGCCTGTCGCTGAACAACCTCAACATCACCGACACCATCATGTCAGGTAGCGTAGCGTGGTGGCAGCTAACGGCTACCGGCCTGACGAAGGGACCAGCGGCAAGTTAAGCTTGCTAACAGGAAGTTGTTGTTCTCCAGATATTCTCCTTGACGACGGCTACGAGGGCAACGTCCGCAAGGAGGGCCGCAGCGTGAGGATCGTGGTCTCCGTGCACAGCCACTCCCACCACACCAAGGTGAGCGCATCACTTCCTGCCGGGCTGACTCCACCTCCTGGCACGATGACAAGACTTCCTGAAAGTCTGACATCACTTCCCTGAGTCTGATGTGTGTGTGCATGTGCGTGTGCGTGTGCGTGTGTGTGTGTGTGCAGGGCCTTCACACCCAGGACTACCTGATCGGGTCCATTGGGGTCAGTGGGAAGACCAAGTGGGACGTCCTGGACGGGGTCATCCGAAGGCTCTTCAAGGTAGCCCTCTCCTGGGTCACATGGCCTCACCTGGGTCACATGACCTCACAGAGGTTAAAGGTCTTCTGTACTGTAAATACGTGATCCAGACTGGTACACCTGACTGACCCTCGCCTTCTGTCTCCTCCAGGAGTATGTGTTCCGGGTAGACCCGTTGACCAGCCTGGGTCTGGGTTCTGACAGCATCCTGAGCTACAGGATTGGGGAGGTGGTGCGGGGCCCCTCCTCCCAGCTCCCGGAGCTGCTGCCCTGCGCCTACCTGGTTGGCCACAGCAACCTCATCAAGGTCCACCTCAAGGGTAAGACCAGACCAGACCCGAACCAGACCCAACCAGCTCAGACCGGACCCGACCACACCAGCCCAGACCACAACACACCACACCAGACCTGACCCAACCACACCAGACCAGACCCGACCACACCACACAAGACCAGACCAGACCAGACCAGACCAGACCTGACCACACCAGAACACACCCGACCACACCAGAACAGACCTGACCACACCAGACCCGACTAGAACAGACCCGGAGAAAGACACCACATAAACCGGTGTTTGTCTCTCCAGGCGTGCAGGAGAACAGCATCGACAGTCTGGTGTTTGACTCCCTGGTCCCCAAGGCCATCATCCAGCGGTACCTCAACCTGCTGATGGAGCACCGCCGGATCATCCTGTCCGGGCCCAGCGGCACCGGCAAGTCCTTCCTGGCCGGCAAGTTGGCCGCGTACCTCATCGCCCAGACAGGAAGTGAGGTCACGGAGCACACGGTAGCCAGCTTCAACGTGGACCAGAAGTGCAGTAAGGTAAGGAGCTGCAGGACAGAGGAGAGGAGGGGGGGGGGGGTGCGTCTGTAGGTGCTGTGCTTTGGGTTCTGACCAGGGGGTCTCTCTCTCATCTTCCTCCCCCTCTGTCTCCCCGCCCTCCCTCAGGACCTCCGTCAGTACCTGTCCACCCTGGCGGAGCGCTGTGCGTCCGAGCAGACTGACAGTGGTCTCCCCACCGTGGTGGTCCTGGACAACCTGCATCACATCGGCTCCCTCAGTGACATCTTCAACGGCTTCCTCAACTGCAAATACCACAAATGGTAAATACCTCTCCTCTCCTATTCTCTTTCTCCCCTCCCCCTTATTTTGTGTCTTAACGTGAGACATAATGGTGAACCAGTGGATCAGTAGATGCCCTGTTTCACGTTGTCTGTCCCAGTGTGAAAGGTAGTGTGTTCTGTGCCTGCAGCCCCTATGTCATCGGGACCATGAACCAGGGCGTGTCCTGCTCCCCCAACCTGGGCCTGCATCACAACTTCAGGTCGGTACCAACCTGCCGACGCGTTTCAACAGAGCCGGTTTCTCCCATGGTCTGCCTGCTGCGGAGGGAGGGTGTGACATTAGGTAACAGCTATAATCAATCTCTCTCTCTCTCCTTCCCTCTTTCTTTCTCTCCCCCCTCTCCCTCTACAGGTGGGTGTTATGTGCTAACCACACTGAGCCAGTGAAGGGCTTCCTGGGTCGCTTCCTGCGCCGCAAGCTGATCGAGACAGAGATCGATAAGAACATGAGGAGCAACGAGCTCATCAAGATCATCGACTGGCTGCCCAAGATCTGGCAGCACCTCAACGGCTTCCTGGAGGCCCACAGCTCCTCTGACATCACCATAGGTACCCCTCTACCAGAGGCTAGCCTATTGATGCCCATTGATGACTTATGAGTTTAACAGTATTTATTAACAAGAAGCTTGATGAAAGAGTGCGAAAGCCGCCCGCACATGGTGCCAGCCAATACCGTTCTGAGGAGGATCTCAACAACAGTTCCTTATATCCTCCTTGCCCGCTGTCCAGATAAGGCGGCCTTCAGCCGTTTGAGGCGATGGTTCGTAAGCGAGGGATGTCTAATCTCTCACAGAGGGCCTCGACATCCCTCTCCCACATCAAGAGAGGACTTTAAGGTCATGTTGACCAGATATGGTTAATCTTCTATTATTCTACAAATTAGACAAGTCACGCTACTAAGAAGGAATTTTCCTTCACACGGGGGGTCTAGGTCCAGTGACTAGTCTAGGTCCATGGGGTCTAGGTCCATGGGGTCTAGGTCCAGGGGTTCGTCTAGGTCCAGGGAGTCTAGGTCCAGGGGCTAGTCTAGGTCTAGGGGCTAGTCCCAAGGGAAGGGGTTCAGGTCTGGATGTGGAGGGTATTGTAATCTGATCAAGGGGGACTCAAGTGGACCGTGTTCTCCTCAGGTCCCCGCCTCCTGCTGTCCTGTCCCATGGACGTGGCGGGCTCGCGGGTGTGGTTCACCGACCTGTGGAACTACTCCCTGGTACCCTACCTGCTGGAGGCCGTCAGGGAGGGGCTGCAGGTTGGTACACGGGTCAAAGGTCAAGGGTCGGACAAGGTTGACAAGTTGTTGCTCCTTAAAGACCATTCTGTACTCTTACACTTACTGATACTCTCTCTCTCTCTATCCAGCTGTATGGAAAGCGGGCAGCATGGGAGGACCCGTCCAAGTGGGCTACTGACACATACCCCTGGAGTCCCGCCCCCCAGCCACACGACAGCCAATCCCGGTTGCTCCAGCTTCGGCCCGAGGACGTGGGCTACGACGGCTTCGGGGGCTCCAAGGATGTCTCCTCCCCCTCCTCCTCCTCGAAGCCCGTCTCCCAGAGCGACACTGAGGGAGACCCACTGGTGAGGGGGCCATTGCCATGACCACTGTCACTGTGACTTTTTACGATGGAAAGTGTGATGGAAAGTGGTCAACCATCAGAGATGGGTGGCTGGTTACCATAGATACTGCATCGATAGGAGAGATAAGAAAGACCTTGAGGTTGAGGGCGTAGCCAATCTGAACTAAGCCTTCAGTACAGATGCGTTGTGGGTAGGAAGGACTCATGCGCCTGGTGACTTCACTAAGAGGAGTGTGTGTGTGTGTTTGTGTGTGTGTGTGTGGGCTTCTAGATGAGCATGTTGCTACGGTTACAGGAGGCTGCAAACTACTCCACTCAGAGCTGTGACAGCGACAGTGCCAGTCACCATGACGACCAGTTGGACTCCTCGCTGGAGTCGGCACTATGAGGCTGATGGGAAAACCCCGGAAAATCGGAGCCATGGAGCGAAATCGGAAACAAAGAATGATGATCCAGACGATTCTGGATTCTTCCGCCAGACCGGACTCAGACCGGGCGCACACAGAGTTCTATTATTGTCCCAGACGTGATGTTAGCTAAAGGTTTATTATGATATAAAAATAACAACACACACACTACGCACCCACTCCTTCCGAGGTTGATAGCACAAATCTTATGATTCCACTAGAGATGGACTTTACCGACCTGCAGGTGATCAGCACTTTGACCGATCAATTAAGAGTATTATCGTATATATATCGAGAGGGAAGGGGCTAGATTAGGGTGTGTGGCTGGATGGGGGCGGAGCTTAATGCTCTGATGTTTACAGTAGATGCTGTGGTTTAACTCATTTGTTTACAGAGGTGCTAATACAATTACACAAACGCATACACACTGACATACCAATCTCTCTCTCACACTCATACACACAGGCACACTCATTTGTACAATCTATTCAAATCAAATGTTCCATTACGTATTCAAATCACACACACACACACACCCCTCCAGCCCGAACCTCTGACCCATGGTGCTGGTCCAACGCCCAGACCCCGTCCTTACCACGTGCCCACGAGCACAGTGTTCTCCAAACCACTACTGTGAAGTACAACGTGCCAATGCTTTGATTTACTGCCCAACATGCACACACACACACACACACACAGACAGATATGCAAACAGACACAAGAACACACTCACGTACAGACCCACTGACATGCATACACATACATACTCACGAATGTACGCACAACAACACACACATTACAGGTGCACACACTAACGCACGTGCCAGCACATGAGCGCGGTGCGTGCACCAGTACAGAGCGGCCACATGGGGCTTGGTTTGGTCGCCAAAAGTAATTTTTTTTCACTACAAATAAACCAACTCTGGTGACACACCACGGAGCTAGCACTGACAGCTAATGATAGCTTAGCATTAGCGGTGGCGCACTTTCTCACTGCCTTAAACAAGATTTGGGCTGAATTCTCTACTGCCATTGGCTACAGTGAGAGAAATGTGTGTCACAGACGGGAGTCTACTACTTCCTGCTGTATCTCCGGACAAATGCACGGGGTTGGGCGTCTGCTGAGAGCATCGTGGCTGGTGTTCCCGCTGGGGGGTTCATGATGTCACTTCCTGTTTGATCATGATCGTCAGGTGTGTGTTCCACGCTTGACACTATTGGACCTCAGAGCCGATCGTGAACACATGCTGGTTGCCTGGAGGAGTGGGGGGGTGGGGGGGGGGTCTCTTTACGTTGACGTCGTATCCAGATGTTTTGTAATGGACGTCACACCCAGGTGAGCTGGGCTCACTTGGGTCAGACCCAGCATGGTTTCAACTTTGTCCAAGTGGGTCATGTGGGGTGGGGTGGGTACAACTTTACTTTCGA
>JAOPJJ010000110.1:2217796-2229038 GCA_027122795.1 Enchelyopus cimbrius | reverse complement strand
ATATGTGTAGTCTTGATATTAAATTTGTCTTTGATGTGTGTGTGTTTGTATTACAGTGTGTGTGTGTGTGTGTGTGTTTGACAGTTCTCAAATGCTATTCTGACAACCCAGTTATGTGCACAATCCACCACCAGCTGTTCTGATTTCTTCACTGTGTGTGTGTGTGTGTGTGTGTGTGTGCAAAGTAATGTTTCTTCTCAGTTCATAAGGCAAAATAAGACAAATTCATGAATGATCTAAACACACACACAGACACACACACGCAGACACACACACAAAACACAGGAAACATGCAAGTACACAAACTGAGCGGGACTTTGGCATGTTTTACTTCCAATGAGACAAGACGTGGTATGTCAGTTGGAAGTCTGTAAAGTTAGTGCCAGTCTAGGAGCTCCAAAATGACCTAATGTTCCTGCTCTCTTGGTGTGTTAAGGTGAGGGGGTGGGTATGGGTCCTATAGGGGTCCATCAAAGAGCACATTCATTATTTTGAACCAATGCCAAACTCATAGTTTGGCTAGCTGGCGACGTCTAGAACGAAGATGGCCACTATGTGAGGAGGGAGGAGTCCCAACACCTGCCCATGTTGTGACAGGGGCTGACAGATAGTGTCCTCATCTTCGGTGCTTTCTCTGTCCTCTAACACTGTCAACGTACATTTGTCAACATACTAGAGACTTGTTGGGCTCTAACCTCAACTATTTTGGGGACTCACTGAGCAAGACACCTGACCGAATTAACCACAGTCTTCTCTACATTCGTTCATCTCTGCTACATAATCAAGAATGTAGCACCGGGTGTTTGCTAGAGTAGTCAGTTCTCTGCTAAGCTAAAGCGTACAGCATGTAGCCTTACATGTTAGCTTGAATATATATGCATCTCTGCTAAGCTACGGCATGTAGCATGTCGCTTTAGCTGTAAAATAGTCTTTATGGCCATCTATGATAACGCTAAGCAGCGGATTTTCACATGCAGCTTCCAGGATGAGCCAGTCTTTGTGTCCATCTATGCTTAATAACTCAGTTTAGCATGTAGCCTCGCGGGTGTGGAGAGTCGTCCAGCACGCTAATTTAGCTTCCATTCCGACTCAACAATTTTCATCAGGACTCATTCAGACTTTGTAGTGAGGATGATTTCACTGTGTAAATTGCCCACGGCTGCAGAGAAGCAAACACATAATATCATATAAAAATCGCTTTGGGTTATTGTCCAGCACACAGAACCGCAGGTGCACATGAGAGCCATCCATTGGCCTCATATATCTATGACCACGTGAGTGGAAGCGAAGATGGGTCTGAGGGGAAATGTTTGAGATTTAGTGCCGTTCTTGTTGCCTCTTTGTGGCCCAGATAGATGTTGGAACATGAGTGAAACACAGTTGGACTTCAAACAGAGTGGTGATTAAGGAACTAGCAGCCTGCTTGGTGAAACAGTGATTAAATTAATGTGGAGAAGGTGGACAGCCCTGTCTGTTTAATATTCCACCAGCAGAACCACCAGAAGCAACATCTGTACATTTTTATTAATTATCAACGTACAGCTTTTCATCAATACATATGGTCCGACAGAAGAGACTAAGACGCCAGAGAGTTGGAACGGAGTCAGATTTAGAGCTCTGCTTTAAAAACAACAAAGAACAAACTAAAGTTGTCCAGGACATCTGCTTCATTCGCTAAAAGCGGATACAAAGTTTATGTTCAATTAAACGTTGCCATATTTGATATATCATGTGACGCCAACCACCCCTGATGCTGACGAACCAGAAGCACTCCCTAATCATGCAAATCATCATTCATCAAACTATCATTCATCCACCCATCTTTACTCCATCCATCTACCCATCTTTCAACTCTCCATCAATCAATCAATCAATCATTCATTCATCCATCCATCAGACATCCATCAGACATCTATCCCTCTCTCAGTCAAAAATCCATCCATCTTACCATTTCCTTTAGAACCAGAAGAGTTCCAGACCCTTTTCCAATGCTCTCCAAAAAAGGCTGTGGTCACCAAACTGAATCAAACCATCCCACACTAAACCAAAACAATCCAGATCAACCATAAAGTGCAATGGTGGGAATATGAGAGAGAGAGACAGAACGAGAGAGAGAGCACAAAAGGGAACAGAGCTCCATCTCCCATGTCTTCTGAGGTGATTATTCTAACTACTCTAATTAAGACTAGCAGGTTTGTTTGTGTTAGAACTATTGTAACTCAAAGTCTCAGACTAGCAGGTGTTTTCACACTCACCTGGTGGCAGTGGGGGTTCGAGTCTCGGCCGTAGTTATACAAACTTCTCTCCGATTTTCCTGGAGGAAGAGAGAGGGCAAAAAAAGGTTAGAAAAAAATACATTCATTGAACATAATATTGTTCGATTCGTGAGATTGAGATTCATTTCTTATTCAATTCCTCATGATAAACAGTTCCTTGCCAAATACAATATCCAAAGTCCTAAATCCTTGCCCTTAATTTATGCATCATCCTTTGTTTATTTGTACATATAATTCAATGTATATATTCATTATTATTCACGTATTCTTCTTTTGGAAGTGAACAGATGCAAAGCCAAACACACACACGCATACATTGGTATTATACATCTAACAGTGAAAAAGCTGGGTTTCCATAAGAGTTTAAAAAAGGCAAACATTTAAGCAATGAATGGTGTTGTATGGTGTGTTGTACATAATATGTGTGCGTATATGTGTGTGTGTGGGTGGGTGGGTGGGGGTGGGGGGGTTGGTGTCAGGTCAGGATGAGTGGATCTCCATGCCGACAGCAAATGCTAAATTTGAACCGTGATGTAATGACATGACCCAGGGTGTCTGTCTGCTCCCCACACACCAGAGAGATGTGTTAAGGTGGTCTGACCTTTCTGTTGCGTTGGACGAGGGTCAGTGTGTTTCCTACTCTCCCTCGTCCTTCCCTGGGGGGGAGGCCCATATTCCGACATCACATGACCAGTGACATGAAAAGGACGTAAGCGATACATTTTGGTTGCCGTGACTCCCTCCCTCTGGTTATTTTTATATTTCTCTGGAAGCAGACCATGGCGATGACCTCTGGAATAGTACCGATGGGTTCTGTCTCCAAACAGTGAATTCAAACCACTGCATAGGTCAGATGTGGTCTATTTTCCGCTGTACAGTGTTGTTTACTGATAGAGTTGCTCTCCAAACGGCAAGGATGAACACGCCTTAAAGGCCGTTGCTGAGTCGTTCCACAGGGATGCCGTGAATCTCGAGCAGACATCCATCCTACATTCACTGAGGTTTGTCCTCCCTGCATCGCATGCATTTGAGAGGTTCTGCAGGCAAGATTCAAGAGCTCGTATTTCAGTGTTTTTGGTGGGAAATGATCCAAGCCATCCCTCGGCTGTTATTGAGTGAAATGTGCTGGGAGAATCTGTTCAGGGATGTTGATTTCTGGGAATGAGCTAACAGGTAATGACATAATAATGATAATTGAGGACAAATAAACACATTTCTTTGGTTGAATGATCAGACTAATATGGATTACTGTTTGCGGCTCTTGTACTACTGGAGTCAATAGTAAAGACAAAGAATTAGCGTCTGATTGCGGAGTTGGGTCTGAGCGCTGCCGTCTCGTCTCCACAGGTGGCCTGCGATCTGCTGCGGAGGATCATCCGCATCCTCTTCCTCAGCAAGAGACTCCAGGGCCAGCTGCAGGCGGGCAGCCGGGAGATCACCAAGGCTGCCCAGAGCCTCAACGAACTGGGTAGGAACCGGAGACGAGGACACACAGACCTGGGTCTGCAGGGACCAGACACTAGATCACATGGACCTTCATGTATACATGCAGCCGTGTGGTCAAATAACGGACTAACTTAAAGTGTGAAAATGCCGGAATACTCCTTTAACGGGCCATATTAGACACATAGCATGTAGCCATGGCAACAACACTTCCCCCAGAAGTTCACCCGTGTGTATGTTGTACATCTATTTATTTCTGCGGCGAACGTCGTGCGCCGCTGTGTGGAGCACAGGCCAACGGTTGCCCTTGACAACGGGGCTCACTCACTCACCTGTCTGCCACGCTGCACCTGGAAGATACGCCCCCTTTCCCCTCTCTCCCCAGAGCTCAGCCGCCCAAACCTCCACCTCACCTCATTCTCTCCTCCACCTGCCACTCGGCTACACCCTCCACCCACACCTCCAACCAAACCTCACCCTCTAACCACACCTCCACCCACACCTCCACCACACTTCATCCTCACCTCCACCCACACCTCATCCTCACCTCCACCCACACCTCATGCTCACCTCCACCCACACCTCCACCACACTTCATCCTCACCTCCACCACACCTCAACCTAGGGCTGGGCGGTATATCGCTATTTTAAATATATCGATATTTTTTCAAACGAGATATGGAACGAGGCGCTATCGTCAATATCGATATAGTTTAATTTGCGTTTCAAGTATAGCACTTTGTTCCAAATAACAGCCGTTTCAAGCCGCGCCTGCCGCCTGCTATTTCGTTCTCTTCTCTGCGAAGCACTATCTCTCTCCCGCTCCCTCCGATTCGTCACACACACTCTAAATCCCTACAGCGCGAAAAAATGTTGTCTGTCAATCGCGGCACCAAGGAGCTCGTATGTAAGCGTAAGACAAATGGCTCCATAGTTTGGAAGTGGTTTGGGTTCAAAGTGTCTGATGACTTGCAAAATCAGGTGTTTTGTAGGGAGTGCTATAAAAGTGTCGCAACGAAAGGGTCGAGTACGACCAACCTCTTCGCTCACCTGCAGAAGCACCACAAGGTGCAGTATGAATGCTTAAAAATGCGTGCAAAATGTTAAACTGTCTAGTACCCCGATGCAAATTACCCTTAAAGCATCTCTTACAAAAGCAGTCGTTCGATCGCTCAAGGCAGATTAACGAGCACAGCGATGCAGGCAGGCTGGAAATGAAAGCACAGCGGCGCCAACCATGTAGAATGACAAGTTGGAGAGCGGCAACAGCAAATATGTTATTGCGTCAACAAATATCGATATTTATCTTATATCAACATTCGGCTTGAAAATAACGAGATATGACTTTTGGTCCATATCGCCCAGCCCTACCTCAACCTCACCTCCACCCACACCTCCACCACACCTCATCCTCACCTCCACCACACTTCATCCTCACCTCCACCAACACCGCCACCACACCGCCACCACACCTCCACCTACACCTCCACCCACACCTCGTCCTCACCTCCACCACTCCTCACCCACACCTCCACCACTCCTCACCCACACCGCCACCACACCTCCACCTACACCTCCACCCACACCTCCACCCACACCTCATCCTCACCTCCACCACTCCTCACCCACACCTCCACCACACCTCATCCTCACCTCCACCACTCCTCACCCACACCTCCACCACACCTCATCCTCACCTTCACCCACACCTCCACCACTCCTCACCCACACCTCCACCACACCTCATCCTCACCTCCTCCCACACCTTCCTCGTCACGCACTGCAGTACACTGCAGGTGCTTTGTCTAGCCCCCCCCCCCCCCAACGTGTACAGAATCCAAATGGTGCAAGTAGCTTGATACCCGTCCCTGCCCAAGGACAGGAAGTGGTTGTTATGAGGAGGTGTGTTCCCGGCCGTCCTGGGCTTCTTTGGCGGGGGGGATGCGGCCTGCGAGGGCACCCTGACCTTCCGTTGCCGTGGTGGAAAAAGAGATATTGATGAGTGCTGCCGTGTCACAGCTCACAGCGCTCGGGGTGCTAACACGCTGGCCTCGCTCTGTCAGCCTGCGAGTGTGCATGTGTGCGCGTGTGTGAATACCTGCACATGGGTGTCTGTGTTTTTTTTCTTGCAGCAAAAGGCAGCCTAATTTCTTGGTGCACCACCCACCCACACACACACACACACACACTGCCTGTGCTCTGCTAGAGGGTAGGCTGACCCCTGGTTCTGCTGGATGTTGGAACAGTATGCGATGAGTTCTGAGGAGGAGGAGGGGGGAAGTGTCATCGCCGTGGTTACGGCACACCGGCTGGGTGCTGGCTGGTGTGCTTCGTCACGGCGGAGAGGTGGAATTATTGTATCCTATACATATTCTATCTGGGAAGGTTAGCCCTGGACCGCCCGCGGCCGCCCCGCCGCCCACAGGCTCAAGTGTTACTTGAGCCTGTGGGCCTTTTTGGCTCAAGTGTTACTTGAGCCAAACCAAAAGCAGCAGGACTTTGGGTTCACGCCTCATGCCTGCTCAACTCCCCCACTGATTCTCCGCTGCTGACCGGCCCCACGGCGCCGGCAGGGGTCCCAGGGCCCTGGGCTCACCTCGGAGTGGGGGGTGCTCAGCAAACGTAACGGGCCAGACAAATTGTGCCGCAAGGTGTCGCTTGGCATTTGGCGACGAGGCCACGTCCGCAGCCATCAGCCCTAATCAAGGCCCTTGTGAAAGGTCACCACTGCGACTGATAAGGCTCCGGAGGGTTTTGGCGGCCTGATTTAGATCCGGGCCTTTCATTACGGGGGGGTAGTTCTGAGGATGTGCTCTATGTTATGATGATGATGATGATGATGATGAGGATGATGATGACACGGTCTGCCTGGCGGGGGGGTATTGATCTTCGAGGCCGGGAGGAATCGAGACTCGCGGCGAGCGGAGCGTGGAGCTGAGCGCTCAGCCGCTCCGGTGGACACGCTGCGGTCGTGGTCTTTGCTGCGGTCAGTCCTGCGTGGCGGTCATTTCACATAACGACGTACGCAGGCTTTGGTTGTGTTTCTTTACTCCCATGACAACATGGATAAAGGGTTTCAAATAAATGGTACATTCCTATTGAACATGTTCACAATATTCATATGACTTCATCAACATGTTACCACAAAGTTCATGTCAGCGTTGAAAAGACGTCTGAATGGAGAGATGAACGCGCTGCTGCTCACTGTTCAGGACCTGTTTTTGGAGAGCCTTTCAGATCTTCTGGTGTTTCACTTGACTACAACACTGGGTCGTTTCGGGCCTCATGTCCAAGTTATTTTATTTACGGTGGACGGGGGTCAACCCTGTGACCTTTCTGAAATGTTTTCACACTCTTATCATTATGCTGTCCACGTGCCGGTGCTCGGTGGTCCTACTCAGACCCTGTGTGAGTGCCCTCTTTAGCCCCCAGTGCACAGTGCAATGCTATCTGCTTTGATAAGGTCTCTGAGCTCATGTCTGTTAACCCCTCCGTTACCTCTGGCCGCCACCAGCACAGCCTCAGATCTCCGTCTTGTCTCTGGCTGAGATCTTTCAAATGAGTTTAAACAACAGTCCTTGTGAGAGAAATAGTCATGGCAATTTAAATGATACTAGGAAAAGTAAATAATAATACTGACTCCTTGATGCGCTCGCTGAGCAGATGGAGAGGGAGTCCCTATGCAGAGATATTTGAAAATAGACTTCACTTCCTCACTGGCCAAACAGGTCTTCTGTGATCCTGGCACTGGTTGCACCTTTTCATTGTCATTTATTACAAAAATTGGACAACTATTAAATACTATCAATGAGTTGAACGAACCTACATCTGTTACACACATTGGACTCATTTATGATATCCAAGGACGACAAGCACTGCAATTTAGATGAGAGGTTTCAGACTGAAGTGGCGCCAACATCAATCCACAACACCACCAATAAATAGCAATTATCTCCCTAGATGAAGCCATGAAGCCCGGATATAGAACGTTGTTCCTTTTATTCCTGGGAATAACCCTTATAGAAATCAGCTCCGTTTATTGCTGCAAAAGTATGTTTCAAACACCTACACAAGCAGCTAGCCCCTGATTATACAAGAAGATACATTTGTGGGACTTATCTAACGCTATCCAGGGGTGTCCACATCACTAGCTAATCTAGGACGGACAGGAGCTCACCATAATTGTTTATACCTGGACACTCTTCTGAGGACCTCTTCAGAAGCCTCTGCCAGTTCGTTTGCGTTTTCCGGAACGTTCCCTCAACGCGTTCCAAAGTCATTCAACGTTCTCTGAGGAGAGGCACTTCTGTCTGGCCTCCGTGTCCTCGAAGGTCACCTTCTTGTTCCTCTTGGGGTCGATCCAGGAGTTGTGGATGACCACGTTGTTTGGGGTGGGCTCCGCCTCCACCACCGACACCACCCTCTTCTTCATCTTGCTCTTGAGGACCTTCTGGAACTTCTGCCTGGTGAAGGCGTAGAGCAGCGGGTGGAATATGGTGGTGCCATAGGCCATCACCAGGAAGCCCAGCCGCAGGCGCACCGTGAAGTCGCTGGGCCCCGCGCTGAGGATGAAGGTGTTCAGCACCGTGATGGGCGTCCAGCACAGCAGGAAGGTGGAGATGATGAGGAGGGACATTTTGAACACCCTCCTCTGCCTCTCCCGCCGCTCGCGGTGGCGCTTCACCGCCCTCCGCAGCGCGATGATGACAGAGACGGACGCCCGCATGCCCATGGGGGCGCTGGCCCCGCCCCGCACCCCCGTGCTGCTCTGGGAGGCGTCCGTGGACTCGGGCGGGGCGGGCGTCGTCATGGAGATGGCTTTCTTCCTCTGCGGCTTCTTCTTTGGAGCGTTGTGCTGGAAGCGTGTCCCGATGCGAATGTTGAGCGCCTGCAGGATCTTGTAGTACGTGACCAGCATCACCAGCGCGGTGAAGAAGAAGATGGGGATCTGGGCCAGCAGGTGGTAGTACATGCCCGTGTAGTACTCGTTGGCGTGGACCACGGACACTGCGGCGGTCCGGTTGGTCCGGTTTTCGGCCCCGGCGGGGCTGAAGAAGCCCACCTCCACGAAGGGGACCAGGAAGCTGAGGAAAGACAGGGCCCAGATGAAGCCCAGCAGGGCCACCGCGCGGCCCATGGTCAGCATGCGGTTGGCGGGCCGCACCGAGATGTCGTAGCGGTCCACGGTGATGGCCAGCACGTTGGCGGCGGTGGCCACGCTGGTGAAGGACACGCAGGCCTCGTGGAAGCAGCAGACCATGGCGCTGTCCGTCTCCAGAGGCAGGAGGATCACCACCGCCGTCAGCGGGATGCAGGACACGCACACCTGGAAGGAAGTGAGAGGCCTTTGCCAGGATGTTTGCGTGAAACGAGACCCGGGCGTTGGGGGTGATGCGGGGCGGTGGACTCACCAGCACGTCCAGCACATGCAGGTTCATGGTGACGATGTTGGACACGGAGCTGACCAGGTTCTGCTTCATGCAGTACAGGATCAGCACGGTGAGGTTGGAGCTCAGGCCCAACAACATCTCCAGTACCAGGAAACTGGTCAGGGAGACCTGTGGGCGAGATTACAGGTTTTGGAAAGTGTTTCGAGTCAACCGTCTGATTTCTGATCATCACAGGCCAAGGTGGTGAAATAATGAACAGAAGCTGTTGTGTATTTTTCATACACTTGACCCTTACCACCTCCACGCCAAACCTGAGTCGGAGCGTGGGGGTTGCTATGATGACCCTGAGTGCATTTCTGAGCAGATGCTCTGCGTTTAAGGCCAACAATTAAGTTTGGACGAGCCGTCCGAGTCCTTCTCACAGCCTTACCTCGACCCCCCCCCCACCCCTCCCCCCGTTGACACGGCAACGATGGCGTACCTGGAAGCTGAGCGGGTAGACGTCGTCTGCGCCCGTCTCTGTGGGGTCTGCCTCTCTGGTGTCCATGACGGTCATGTTGCTCATGGTGGCGGCTAGGCTCAGCACCGCGGAGAAGTGCATCATCCCCCGGGGACGCGGCACGCTGCGGGGGGTGACGCCGCACGGGACAGCGCTCATTAGCCAATCAGCGCACGCCCTACTGATCAGGGTATCTGCGGGGTCTTAAAAAGTCTAAAAAAAGTCTTAAATCCAATCATTTTTATTCAAGGCCTTGAAATGTCTAAAATTCCATAAAAGGTCTTAAATATGATTTTGAAAGGTCTTAAAAATCTATGGACGTTGCTTTTATTTAAAACATGCAATGCAAACTTCAGTCTCGCATTTAAATGTTTCGATTTTTGAGGACTCTATGACGTTACTACAATTTGTAGTTACGTTATAGCGTCCTCAAAAATCGAAAAAATGTATTCATCTACTTTGCAATTCCGGGCCTTTTGTACTTTTTTGCCATTATCGATGTGAAATGGGTCTTAAATAGTTTTCATTATGGTCTTAAGTCTTAAATTTGACTTGTTGAAACCAGCAGAGACCCTGACTGATGTGTTTGACATGTTTGGAGTAACATTGATGATTGTTTATGTTGCGTCCTAGTGATGCTGAAGTCCCACATGCTAGCACTGGTTCTGCTGCTGGTGATTTTACTCGATGGTGGTGACCCTGAGTGTTGGCCCTGGATTAGACGGGGGGACCACTGCGGGGTCTTCTTCCTTCGTGTCTGCGCCCCCACAGAATGAGCTGAACGATAGCCAGCCTCCCAGCGCTGTTTACCCCAACGCTGGAGCTGCTTACCCTAGCGGCCTAAGACCTGCACGCCGCTGTGTGGAATGTACACAACGTGCAGAAACATCATTAGGTCTTCAGTTCAGACCAGACCAGACCAGACCTCATAGAGACTTGGAGTCACTTCACCAGATTTAAATCTCCGTATTGTTTTGAGTGTTCTCAATATTGAGTATCTTTATTAGCTTGGCTGATAAACTCATGGGAACTTCTCATTTCCTATTTCATTTCGGCATGCCGTGTCCTGGTTCTGTAACGTGAAGGTGTGCACTGGTTGAACTCACCCCTCATCCCAGTAGACTTGTCTCCAACCCGGCAGCGCTCGGAGCAGTCCCAGCTAGCCTGCCCGGCCCGACGGCTCCATTCCTTGCGTGGTCCAATTTACGCTAGGTGTTGCTCAGGGTTTGACTCGTAATCCTCTCCGATCTGGATCAGCTCAGTCCACGTTGAAACACTGATGAATGGATGAAAGGTTTTGTCCACTTCTGCTGTCCACCAGACAAGGAAAGAGGGTGGGGTTGCCCCCCTCCCTCCCTCTGTCCCCTCCTCCCCCTTCTAGAGGGGTCTCATCAGTGAGGGGCTACAACTGGATCAATGCTCTTCCTTCAGGAGCTGATGTGTCCTGCTGTCATCCCGTTAAAGCCCGGCCTGGTGCCTCCAGTGTGTCCGCGCTCCGTCAGCGCTACGGCTCTGTTATCCTTTATTCAGAGCATCCGCCCACCTCAGGTTATAATCCACATTCTCCCGGTCCCTCCGGTGGTCGGTGGCCTTCAGGACCAGGGACGGACCACTGGATCACTTGGCTCTGGGGA
>JAOPJJ010000110.1:1572565-1585739 GCA_027122795.1 Enchelyopus cimbrius | reverse complement strand
CTTAACTTAACTTAGACTAGGATGAGTAAGTAACTAGAAGTATAACTAGAAGTTGTAAATGTTGCCTCAGACTCCTACTGAGACTTGAGAGATTTCCTTGGCAAAAAAAGATGCCTTTACCCCTTACCTTGCATGACCGCCACCAGTCCAGTGCTGACCCCTGACATGAGGTCGCTCAGCAGCCACTGTCTGATCCGGTAGATTCTCATCCAACCGATGACAGGGAAAAGAGACAGTGCCAACTGTTTGGCACGTTTCGCGTCCCATCTGCGTACGCAAAACAACAACGCATGGAAGAACGTCCGCGCAGACACCCCTGTGCGATTCCTCTGAACCAGAAACGGACTCACGTGAGGTACTGAACGACATGGTTGCAGATCGTCTTGCGATCCCGTTTGATTTTCACATGTTCCTCCGTGAAGCTGTCCTCAGAGTACAGAGGCCTGGACACCAGGTATTGGCTCCTCTGCAACGCCATCCACAAGCCTGCTGTCCCCGACCCTGCCAACAGACTGGATCCCCTCCAGAGGTCTGAGATCTTACGTGTGTCTTATCAGTTCCCGTCCATCCCTTTGTTTAATCATTGACAGGATCTGCCACTGGGGTCCATGTTGTGGACACACCCGCTGGAATAAAACAGTACAATTCCTGGCCTGATTTATCACACTCTTAAGTAGAAAACGTCCCACCCGAATAGAATTGCACCTGTTTTGATTGTGCAACAGGTCCCAGGCTCCCTTTGGAGGGTCAGGGGAAACCAACCTCTCCTCCTCTTCAAGTCGCACCATTGCCCCATATCCCCGCAACCAGACCCAAATTAAAGAGTTGAAACAAAGAACTCATACCGCAGTATATTTGGTGTGTTTTTATTTATATTTGAGGTGAAGTAAAGAAGCTGTTCTTGTGATTCATAGAACATGTATTGTATTCCATACTAATCTCTGGTATATTCGCTGTGCAATAAAAGTTAAAGCAAGGGTGGTAAAAAATAAAAGAAATCAAATGAAAAATGCACTCAACAAAACCTTTACACAACTTTGTTATTTACAGTATAAAATGCAACAATGGCATGAATATAAAGCATGGAAACAATTTGATTTGTATTTTTTTATAAATATGTGAAAGCAACGATTCCTGAAATATAATTCAAGAGAAAAAAAGACAGTGGAAGGATATGTAATAAAAAAACACTGAAAAAGGAAAAAGTGTAAATATTTATATTTATATCGATTTATATCTATTTCTTTTTTCTTTTCATTTACTATTTTACATCAGATCAGAGGTTGAAGCCAATGCCGGTACTGGTACCAAGTGCTGGAGGGTCAAGGGTCAGAGCTTGGTTTCCACCTTATTGTCCTGAGAATGAGTAGACAAATTTCTTGGATTTACATTTAATTACATTTAATTACATTTAATGATGATGAACGCAAGTTCATCATCATTGTTATTGTTCCTAGATGTTCCTAGTTATTGTTACTAGATCTCAAAACCCTGTAACATTATAACACGTTAAATATGGTGTAGGTAAGATTCAGGAGTTATTATTATATAAAACAATTGCAGAGTCATCCGTTAGCAATTAGTGGGCAACATGTTCCGGGAGAAAATTCATTGAAAATACACTGTTGAAATCTTGCTCTCCTCTGCCCCATCTTTGTAACTCTGGAATCTAACCTGCGGCCCCTTTAAATGGCGTTATTGAAGTACGATGTCTAATACGTCTAATACGAGTATTCCGGTATTTTACACTTTAAGCCTTATTTCCAGTTTGTTTGTTATGAAATAGATCGGTTCAGGTGTTCTTTTCGCCGAAATGCTGTGTTTGGAGAAGTTTAGCTTTTTTTGTAGCCCCACTGTCGAGGTACTGTAGAGGTAATAGGACCAAGCGTCATCGGTCCTAAAGACCGATGGCGGTCATTAAACGTTTGTTTGCAAAGCTGTGAAACTCACTGTTCACTGGTGTTCGTTGATATTTCGACCCAAAAAATCAGAGCAAAGTAAACTTTCCAGCAGAAGTTAGACGATCGTTACTCTCGTTCAGATGTAAAGATTCTATTTTCCGGTTCCTGCCGGTGGCCTGGCTACAACAAAATGACTCGTACAGCCTGTTGGAAATCATACTTTGCTCCGATTTTTGTCGAACATCAACGAAGACCAGTGACCACTCGGTGAGTTTCACAACTTTTCAAATGAACGTTTAATGTTGCTTTCGGACCGATGACGATTGGTCCTATTTCCTCTACAGTGCATCGACAGTGGGTCTACAAAAAAGCTAAACTTCTCCAAGCACAGCATTTCGACGAAATGAACTCCTGAACCGATCTATGGAAATAAGGCTTAAAGTGTAAAATACAAGAATATTCCTTTAACTCTTCTCTTCAAACTGTTAACTTACAGGTTTCTCCCTGCTCCTCAATCTGCCGTTGAAAGGGTAATGGACCGACACCGTCGTGTCAACCTAGAAAAGTGTGAAAGACGCAGACACCTCAGTTGGAAGTCTGGCAGGACGTTAAAGACCGCGCAAGTCTACCACTGTCACACAGCTCAGGGCCCAGGGCATGGGTGTATACCTTCTCCAGGTGCGAGGACGTCCCGTTGGCCTCCGGATGTTTCTCCAGGATGAAGAGCATGGCGTCGTGCAGCGTCAGGTAGAACATGGACGGGCGCACCTCGTCGTCAAAGAAGTCGCAGTCGTGGAGCTTCTCCAGGATGTAGGCTGCGAAGGGTCAACCAGACGGTCCCAGACCTTTAGCTTCAGAACCAGCGCTCGCTGGGCAGTTTTTGTCTTTTGACAATTCGAAAAATCTTAAAGTGTTTTGCAAATGTCTTTCGGGAAGTTTGAAATTCAAAGAAAAAGTGGTAACACTTTATCATAAGGAATTGCTGTAAATGACTAATAAATTACTTATAAATTAATAATAAATTATGTATAAATTATTAGTAAATGATAATAAATGATTAATAAATGATAATAAATCATGAATTCATTAGTAATTGATCATGAATTCATATTTGATTATATGAACTCATGTTTTAGTCATTTATATAATTACTACAATGTAGGTCGTATAATCAAATATTAATTCATGATTAATTACTAATGAATCATGATTTATTCATGATTTATTGTCATTTATAGCGAGTAAAGTGAGTAAAAACTGAGTAAACCACTTTAATAACAAACAAACTGCTCTAGAGCTGAAGATACTTACTATCACACGCCACAATGTAAATCTCCACGTCCACCCTGACCAGCTCCTTCAGAGTCTGCAACGATCAGCAGACAGTTAGACATCAACCACCAGGACATCCTGTGTGTTGGACACATTAACACCCAGGGGGGGGGGAGGAGGTCTAGGTTCCCCGGGAGGTTGAGGTCCACACCGTTTTGAGGCCCTTCAGGGCTGAGATGTCCAGGAAGGAGACGGCAGAGAAGTCGAGGATGAGGCTGTGGAGGTCCACTCTGGGGACGGAGATGTTTCCCGGGAGCTCCCGGCTCCAGTCGATCTTGATGGGCAGGTCCTTCAGGTCCACGGGCAGGTCCAGGTCCTCCGTGTTCCCGTCATCCTCCAAGTTCTCCTTCTGCCCACTGGAGGAGGTCAGCATTCCCTGAGGTCATGGGGTGGGATTCACACAGTGAAGCGTCAATGGGATTATTCAGAAAAACGTGTCGGAAATCGGATTAATCTGAATATAATTAAAGGTATCATTAAAGGTGTAAGTGAAGTACATTTAGCAGTGGTCTCTAGTATTAATGAATTACCTCTGAGACAGTATTGGTGAAAAAAAATGCTCTGGTGGCCTGTTTCAGGCTGTTCTAGTTTGGTGGAAAGGGTGGGGGGGAAGAACGACACGTTTTCGGCTCTTACTCATGAATATTCATTACATTTAAATTCATTACCTATCGTATCTCAAAAGGAGCAAGTCAATCGGTTTATCGGTGAAGGACACTTTTAAAGACTTGGCACAGCCAAGACCAAACAAGCCTCAGATGATGAATGTGATCTAATGTTCAACTTACGTTGAGGTCAAAGGTTAACGTTCTCACAGACTTAACGCCAAAGACTAAAAGCCGACTGAAGACTTACGGTCGTCCACTGAATCTGTCCGTTCTTCAGAAGTTTCCGGATGGACCTCAGCGCTTTGTTGCGTTTCCGCAGCACCCTCAGCGGGCTGAATCCGATCTGGGGAGAGAGTCGAGGGTTTTAGGTGCTTGATAAAGAAGAGGTGATCCTATACTACATCAGTGCAGATCAAATGATGCCTGATCCAAAATGCAGCTGCAAGTTACTGACGAGGGCCAAAAAAAGAGATCACGTTACACCTATTTTAAAATCCCTACGCTGGCTACTAGTCAAGGACACTGTGTTCAGACCAATTCGATAGTAACATTTTTTGGGGGGCTACAATATGAAAAAATAATACAATAAAAGAAACACAAAAAAAGCACAAAATATTATACAATAAAGATGTCCTCCAGTGAGGGGGGTTGGTGGTGGGTACAAAACAAATAAACAAACAACGAAACATAACATTAAGGCAGCTTTTTGGCAGTACAATATAAAACAAATACCCTAATATGGGTCAATAATCGTCTAAATATATTTGACATGATCTCTGTCCATCCAACATGACAATTTGAATGCTAGAAATTAAATTCTATGTAACTTTTATTTTGCTTACTTGTGTCCTGTGTTTCATAAAAAAAGTTACTTTTTTCACAATTTTGTGTATTGTGTTTTGTATTTTGTTTATCTCCATGTTTTAATTTTATTGAAATTATTTTAACTTTGTTCATCTATGTGATCTTTTATGATATGATATTTTAACCATTTAAATCATTTTTTCATGACAATGTTGGGCACATTGGGTTACCGTTCTGTGTATGAAACGGGCTACATCAATGCATTTGCCTTGACTTTTTGACCTGACTTGATGATCCGATTGTGAACCGGCCAGTGTTGAACTCACTGCTTCGGTGAGCTTGGTCTTGAAGAATTCAATGTTGGCGAAGAAGATTGGCGCAGGAATCCTGAAGATCTTCACGCCCTCAGGCTCATAAATCTGAAGGCAAATGAAACAAATAGAATACGTTCATCACTATGAGTGCTAACGGTACCTAGAGGAGCTCTATCTCAGACCGGGGGGATGTGTCCTGAGACGCCGAGGGAAGGGAGTGAGAGAAGCTCTCCGCTGTGCTGGATGAGCCGTACGTACGCGCACAAAGTCCTTCCTGTCCTTGTAGAGGTCCGTCCCGCTGATGTTAGCTAGGACGCTACAGCGGGGGCTGCACAGGAAACAAACAAACAAACATCAACACCAGTGCAGTGTTTCTCAACTGGTCTAGCCTGAAGACCCACCTTGTGCCTTAGACATGAAGTCGCGGCCCAAATTCGTGAACATATTTTAACATCCAAATTTTAACATTAAAATTAATTTGCAGAGAAAAGTGCAGCACCTGCGACCCACTCAAAATGGCCCTGCGACCCACTTTAGGGTCGGGAGCCACCATTTGAGAATCACTGTCCTAGTGGAACATGTTTGAAGACAAACCCCAAACTCCACTTTGAGGTCACGACCCCAACACCTCTGTCGGGGTCATGACCCTCAAAATGGAGTCACTTCCTTAACCCTTCTGAGGAATCTCGTTCTTCCACAGACAAAAGTCATCGTCGGGGAAGCTAATGCACGTACAACTGAGCCCTGAAGACCACGGTGATGAGTTCGATGCCCAGGCCCACGGCCAGGCCCAGGTCCAGACCCAGCAAGATGGACGCCACGCAGGTCACCAACCAGACCACCTGGAGGGGTGGGGGCCACAGGAAAGAGGGTTTAGTTCATCTTTAAAGCTACAGTATGCGTACAGTGTTGTTCACTTATCATATGCGCAAACTCCCACCTAGATAAGATTCATGTGTTCATGCTTATTTCTTATATTATCAGTGATTCATTCCATGGAGTGTGCTTTGCATTCATGTTAGACCGCATATACATACAGTCTCTCGTTTATGTGTTTTATGACACTTCAGATTCAAAGTGCTAACATCAAGTAAACAAGAGATTAGACTCCGCCTTATCACCACACAAGTGCAAAAGAAATCACCGCAGATTTCAGTTTCAACCACATACAAACATAGTGTTGAGTTCAGTTTACAGAGAGGTTCATGAAACTGAAAACTACACACCAAGCACCTGAGGGACCCAGAATCTGGTTCTGACCCACTTTGAGTGTCGGGCCGGTGATTAAGATGAAACCAGACTCACGCAGTCGGGCTTGTCCCTGCGCCACAGGTAGGGCACCTCCGTCACCTGCATCAGCATCCCCTTCAGGTTCACTATCACCACGGCGCCCAGCACCGACTGCAGGGGTCAAGGGTCAAAGGTCAATGGATCACGCTCACTTGTGAATGTGCTCTCTCTCTCTCTCTCTCTCTCCCTCTCTCTCTCTCTCTCTCTCTCTCTCTCTCTCTGCCTACCCGGGGGAGGGGCTCCAGGAGGAATCCGATCGCCAAGGTAACGACCATGACTATGATGGCGGACAGGAGGCCAGCCACCTGGATGGGGAACACCAGAAGAAGTAAAAGGGGGAAACATTAGGAGTACGTCATTCACTGAACTCAACACTTTAGGAGTTCGGAAAAAACTGAAAAAACGAATTCTAAAATTTCCAATCCTTTGTTTATTTATTTCACAAAGGGACAAAGTATATAAAGTATATAACATTAAATTTTTTTGAATAAAGAGTAATATACAGGATTATAGCCAAAGGCTAATTCCCATCCTTAGTCCCTCCAATTTTTTTCCTTTGTAATTACAAAATGGCCGACCTGCGTCTTCCCGCCCGTGCTCTCCTGCACGGCGCTCCTGGACAGCGCCGTGCTGGCGGCAAACGACTTGAAGGACGCGCCAAAGATATTGCTGACCCCGAAGGCGATCAGCTCCTGGGGAACGAGGGGAGAGGACGCTGTTAGCCCGCGGGAGAGACCCCCCGTCCCCCCGGGGGGGGCCTGTCCCAGCGCGGACCTCCCACCTGGTTGCCGTCGATGGTGTAGTCGTGTTTCACCGAGTAGACCTTCGCCACAGAGAACGCCACGGCGAAGCCCACGATGGCCATCGGGAAGGCCTCCACCGCCGTCTCCTGGAAGATCTCCAGGTCCGGGGCCATGGGGGCCTCGTACCTGGAGGAGGAGGAGGAAGAGGAGGAGGAGGGGGAGGAGGAGGAGGAAAAGGCGATCTCTTTGTGTCCACTGACAGCGTCCCTCTTCCGCCCGATAGGCGAACACGAGAGAGGCCCTTCCCCTGGGGGGCGAGGCCGAGCCTGTACTTAAAAAACAGACACCATTGGCCTCGCTCATAAAAGAATAGAGTGCTAACTGAATATCCTGCCGAAATAGACCATTTGCCATCTCCCCTCTGTCATTTACCATGGATTCGCCTTGATGATTTCCTGCTGAAAATCAATGATTCTCTCACTTTCAGAATAGCCTCCCCTCCGAGGAGCTGGCCCTGGTTCCCCCAGTGGCAATGATTTCAATCAAGACCTGTGAATTCCCGGCTCTTTCAAAGTGGAATGGAACACTGTAATAAATTGGACAAATAAGTCATTTCTTGTGTGGAAGATTGATTTTTGAAGAGATTTGTGTTGCAACCTTCTCCGACCCATAGACGCATGCTGCAGGCTGCACAGGAGATGTGCACCGACGCACACACACACACACACACACACACTCACACACAAGTGTGGACATGCATTCAGCCAGTGTGCGATTATTGTTCACATATTGCCTTTCTGATTACAGCGCTCGGTAATGATGGAAGAGAACATTACCTCAGAGTTAGGTCATGTTCCTATATTCCGACAATTTTGACTTTAACTATTTTGCCCTTTATAGAGCAACATTGACAATGCTGCGGTTGAAGTCTTCCACGGATATCTTCAAGTAAAAGTACAAGTTTAGAGACTAGAGTAGATAAAAAAAACTGGGGAAAGTAAGTGTGGCGTTGTTCATTACACTCCAACTAGTAACATATCATCCTTATGACGACCGTAACAGTGTCTGGTGTAATATAACTTGGCCTTATTGCATAATTTAGCCAATTTTAAACCCATATCTTTATTTAATGAGAGCTTTATATCCTCAGAGCTCAGATGAAATAAAACAACGTGAGCCTATTTTTTGGTTTCAAAGCCTGGAAGCTCCTCCTCCGTCCAAACCTCTGCTAATGTTGCAAGAAGCGTATCATACGCCCAGAAATGCCCTTTATGGTTTTTTTAATATGTAAAGGTCCTTGCGTATTTGCATTGCAAATCAAAAATGGCGGCATTTTGCGTTGTATACAACGTGACATTCTGGGCATGATTGAAATGCCTGCCAATTAGGAGGCGTCGGCCCGGTGGGTGGAGTTCAGCCTGACTGCTGTGTGTCAGGAAGGCCGGCTCTCGGGTCTGGGGGGCGTTATTAATGAAAGTCTCGCTCCTGCTCGCAAGATGCCAGCGGAGCGGTAATAAATGTGGCCCCGATATATCATCCGCACCACATTACAGGAGAGCTAGGGGGTGATTATTCATGGCATTGGGGCCAAGAACAGACCTTTCAGGGGGTTCAGGGTCTCAAACTTAGAAAGGGCGTATCCTTCTGCTCTCTCTTGGCTCTCTTCCTCGCTCTGTGGGGCGGGCTGGCTCCCCGCTGGGTGGTTTATCTTCTCGGTTCGGACGCCACCCTCTTGTCTCGTTGATGACGGGAGAAGGTGGCACCGGGGACGACACGGAGATTAGCGGTGCGCCCGTCTCAAAGGTTGTTCCGATGTTCATGGTGTTTGTCGGAAATATTTTGCATGAAATGTATAGCGGAGCAAGGTGTAACTTGCGGTTTGTTGGCCGGACCGACGCGTTCACACGCGTACACAAAAACACACACAATGCCCGCGGAGACCAAATTAAGCTTAAAAGAGAAACGATCATAATTTAATGTATTCATCGGTCCCTCTGTTTGTATGCACTCCCTGTAATCATGATGTCATTATTTAATCTTCATCCTCAAGGATTACAGCAGACTTATAGTTTGTGGAAGAATTGTTGGGGGTACGTTAAAAAAAGCGCCTGGTGTTGAGAAAACATCCGTTGCATTAATAGTCACTCAATCTTGAATCCACAGAATTAGCTTGCCTGGAACCACCAGTGTAATCAAGGCCGGAAATTACTCGCAACTTTTTTTCCCCTCCACAGCCTGCTTCCCGAACTCGATTAAAGCGGCCATTTTCTACTGTCACTTAGCAACACAAACGGTAACTGATGGCATTTTTCGTGGCGGTCGCGCCGAGGGTGAAGGTGGCGCGTCCCGATTTAGAGAAGCCTGTGTTTAGTGGGAATCTCTGGCTAACGGGACACACACACACACAAATGAGGGGCCTTGGCACGGTTTGTTTGTGTTCGGTGTGTGTCTGTCTGTGTCTCCATCTGTGTCTGTCTGCGTGTGTGTGGGTGTGTGTGTGTGTGTGGGTGGGTGCGTGCGTGTGTGGGTGGGTGTGTGTCCATCTTTGTCTGTCTGTGTGTGTGTGTGTGTGCGCGTGCATGCGTGCATGTGTGTGTGCGCGGTTGAATGAGCACAGCTCCAGTCACAGCATATCAATGGACCCATACGTTAGCGGACACAGGAAGCACTAAACTCCGCTTGTCGAGCAGGTGTCATGGGCTTAGCTCAGCCCGGGTTGATAGAGAAAAATTGGCAATCTGTCTCCCGGACAGAGAGAGAGACACGGGGATAGAGGCGGTCACTTAGGCCTGCCTCTGGTCGCCGCAAATCCCGCTCCTTTTTAAAAAGAGCGGACAACAGCCGATGTTTCCGATAATGGGAGGCATTCATAACAGGTGTGTCCCTTCCAGAACCCTCTCCCGTGTGTGAGGGGGAGTGTGGCACTTTTCAACGGGTTTGAGGGCAGGTGGTCTCCAATGGGCCGGGCCTGTTTTGGGTGAAGTACTCCAGGGTTTGAGGATAAACCCTTCCAATGAGCTGGATGGGGAAATGCCCCAAAGTGGCCTCATTTCAGTTAAGGAGAATAATAAGCAAGGGTAGAATATTAAACACACCTCATTTCAGAAGATGGAATACCATTATCTTTATTGCCAAAAACATGCAGAAATGATTATCTCAATTGGTTTGGAAGATTTATGTCGGTGATTATGTGTGTTTTATTCATGCCTTGCATGCCGGACCAATGTTGCATTTAATGTAAATCATTCACCATCATAATGAATGGCAATATATGTTTACAGTCTATTATATACTATACACTGGAATAGTCCAAGCCTTATAATACAAGGTCACCGGGAGGTCGAGGCAAAATTGACTGAAATGGTAGTAATAAAACGAGGGAAGAAATAGCAGCTCTTGGAATAGCAGAATACCGGGTAGTGAGTAGTGTTCGGCCTTGGGCGATTTCACCATATGAACACAAGGAATGGGACCAAAACAAACACTTAGGGGCAGTTCCAACCTCCCTATAGGAGGTGAACGACGTACTGAGCATTGTAGCTCGCAGGTGGCGGTGCCTTCCACAGCACAGAGAGGCAGCTGCTCCTCAAATCGTCTCACCTTTGCGCTCATGTCGGATCGATTTTGGGGTATTTTCTCGTAGCCTACCCGCACCGACCCCATGTGTTACACCCAAGATGCTTATTGGGTAGGCGCACCGACGGACGTATAATAATCAGGAAACCCAGGACCGCAATGCATTGTGGTGTCGGTGCTATTGACTGCGTTCGGTAGAAGGGAGTTGGTCGATTCGCTCTGCTCATCTTTATCCTGCTTTGATGGCAGCATTTGTTTATTTTCGTTTGCTGAACGAAAAAGTCTGTGCTGGCAATGAACCAGGCCAAATGAAAAATGCAATAAAGTGGCTATTTTATTGCGCATCTAGAGTGGTCCAAATCTATCCAGCCGAAGCCGCACACATATTGCAGTACTCTGGAGGGACGGGACAGGCTAAGAGTTGGACGAAAGATAGCAAACGGTTAGCGGTAGTCATCGGGCCAAATGTGACGAGTCCACTCGCTGGCCCCGGTCCTCTCAGAGATCCAGAACACCTTCTCAAGCCACATGACTTCATTCGGTTCCCTTTGACGGCAGGCGTGTCAAAACTCAACCCATTTTTTTGTCGGCCCCTGCTTAATATTAATTGTTGACGGTCCTATTAACGGAGCATTAGCCCGGTGTCACTCAGACGTCTGCGGCAGCCGTTGTCGAGCGGCACCTGCCCTGGCTGGCGACTTCATGAAATCAGCTCGACACACAGACTGTGAGGTGGATGCCGAGTCGACCTTGCCACCGACCTTGGACTGGAGTGGGTCCCTCTAGTGCGGTTCGTGTTGCCTGACGTATGAATGGCTGTGTGTTTGTTGAATACTTTCGCGCGATGGTCCGACTGAGCCTTTTCCTCTTTGTCAACATGTTGACGTTTTGCTATTGCGGCTTGTTCTTGAGAATGGCCGTGGAGGTCCCTTTGTGGCGGTCTCGGAGCGCCGTGGTTATAGAAGTCTTGTTTCTGCGAGCAAAGCCACGCCATTATGGTCGTCGTAAGCACCGTGACGAATAAGGGAGTGTTCTGCTCAAATATGTATAAAGCAACAACACATCCATACATCACATTTTTCTCATTTCATACACACACACACACGCGCGCACACACACACAAACGCACCCTCAAACACACACACAGAACCTTTAAGGTGTTGCCATGGGAATATCACAGGGTATTTATATGAGGTCATAATCACCATGGAGAGAGTGGACATTTTGAAGTCCACCATTGTAACGGCAGATGTAATGTGCCTGTTGCTGTCGGCTAGTGTGCCTCATGTTGGTTTGTCGTTATGCCCACCGGGTTTTATTCAACCAATGTTATGAGCAGTTGTTGTGCTGCTCCGCAGACGTCGGTGTGACCGGAGCACAGACTGAAAGGAAGTTAATTCTTCATTACCTCATGCTCACTTAATTACACACAATTAGTGCATACTCAGTGCAATTCAGATGTTGTCATATTGGAAATAACAATCCCAAAAATGTAAAATGTGAAGGACAGTCAAACGTATAGAAAGTACAATAATAATAATGATTATTATGTTAATCATGATCATAATAATAATAATAATAGGACAAAATACTTCATTTAACAAATTCATATGATTAAAAAAACCAAATATATTTTGGTTTCTTCCAGTATTCATTCCTATCATTGTTCATCGTTAATTTGTCATGTTGTTTTGGGGGTGGTTTGTTGTGGCTGGTTTCAATAAGCACAATTGAAATTGTTGTCTCTAATGAACAGACATTTTTTTTGTAAAGAATAATTGTATTGTAAGTAGTGAGGCTCGCTACAAATGAGCAGCGCAAATCACAAAGAGCATCCAAGTTAATTATTTCCCTTTCATACTAGTTTGGTTACTTCCTGGCCTCTTCCCTCATAGGTTCAGCTCCTGTCCTTCTCCAAAACATAGCAATAGCTCACGGGGCGGAGGGCAGTGCATTTGCAATAATATTCCCTTTCACTGATGTGACATTTTTGAGGCGGCGATATAATTGCTTCCCATCAGCATGCCGGGTGAGGGACTTCCTCTCAGTTTGGGCTGCTGCGGCGGTGCAGGGGAGACGGAGTAAGAGGGAGTCAACGACGACAAGGGGGTGACAATGATGGAGAGACCGGAGAAGATAAAAGTACTACAAACAAACGTGACGGAACACCGAAAGAGGAAACAGGAGCGCAGTGATAATGAAACAAACATCCCTTCCTCCCCTCCACAAACGGCCAACAGCTTGCATTTGTTATAGACAATGGCTCCTCGTTATCCGCCAAAACGCCCCGTCGTCGCCGCCGCCGCCGCCTCCGCCGCCTCTCTAAGTGAAACAAGGTGGCGGCGTTATTAGCAGCGTTGCTGTGTGGCCCGGCCTCCCCTCGCGTCCCTCTCTCAGCGCCGCCTCGGCTGTCAGGCGAATGCCAGACTCCTCCGTGAGGCAGGGGTGGATGATCCTCGCTTCCCTCTCTGCCAACTATAAAGTGACTAAGACAGGGGGGACGAAGCGGCGCAATCACCTAGCTAGCAACCTTCCCCCAGCGCGCTCTCCTCTAGCTAACGCGTAGCGCGTTCTGCGTCTTAAGTGTGACTGCGGGGAATCAATTC